>JANXJC010000078.1:73778383-73807089 GCA_027564655.1 Leptodon cayanensis
GGTGATGTGTGTGTGTGTGTGTGTGTGTGTGTGTGTCATCAGTACAGCAAAATGTTCAAGCAACAGGCTCCATAGGCTGGAGACGTGTTTGGGTGCAAAGGGATGCTCTGGCAATGCATTCAGTCAGTAATGGCTAGATGACAGGGAATGTGGGTGTGACAGCTTTTGCATGCACAGGTTGGTGTGGGAGATGGTGTGCAAGGCTTTCGTTAGGTGCCTGTGCATCCCTCTGTATGTGTGTGTGTGTGCAGCACTTGTGCCTGTGCACCCCTCCAGCAACATGTGGGGCTGACATTAGCCCCCATAGCCCTCCTCGGCAGACAGGACGGGGCGTCCCAGAAGCTTCACCGTTCAAATGCTAAATAAGCGTCCTAAAAATGAGGCGTCTTAAAAATAAATGGCTTTTCGTTCTGCAACACTGGCCTCATTCCTAAACACCTACAAAAAAAAAAAAGACAGACACACACGCAGAAAAAAGGCCAAGAGGAATGAAAAGGCAAAGCCAACAAAGAAATGCAGCCCTCTGAAGAGGACATGTCTCATCTGAACTCTAGCACTTCAGACGCTGCTCACGAGCCCTGTTAAGCAGCGGGCATCTGAGTGCTTCGGCTTGTGTGAGAGCTGATTTATATCAGCTCCCATCGCAATGCCAGAGAGCGAGTGCTTCACCCTGCGAGCCTGTTCATCTGGGGCTGGCACGACAGGGCAGGTGTTACTGACTAGTGAGGGTTTACAGGATCTGCACCTCCACGTCAGCCTCCTCTCCCCAGTCCAGCCAGGCAAGTATCCTGGTAAAACCCAGCTAAGCACCAAAACCTTGCTGGAGAGGCAGATAAGTAACACGTCTGCAGCCTGGGGCCCGCACAGCTGGGGACCAAGGCAGTGTCACCGAGCTGGTGAAGAGCATGGTGAATTATTCAGCATCCAGCACCCAGAGAGTAAGGTGAGGGCTGGTGTCACACGGGAAGGCGCAGAGATCTTTGGTCCCCATGTTGCATGGAGGGCACGGCCAGGATGGCCGGCACAGCACCACGACCAGGCCCTGAAGATGCAAACTGAGATGCAGCTGGGACTGCTGGAGCCCAGCCAGCCTCCTCAGTGGTCCCCGACACCACGTAGCTGGGCAGTACCCTGGATGCCAGGCAGTGTTACGAGAGGATTCCCAGGGCGTGGATCTACCTGCTCAGGTGCCCTCCCAGCACCCCGAATTGTCTGAGAGGGACCGTTGCCCTTACAGGCCCCCCGCCCTGGCTACCCCCTGGATGGGGCCAGTGAGATGGCATTTGCAGGGTGCCGCTCATGACACGGCCATCTGGGTGAGGGCCAGGTTTGTCTGACAGCCAGAGGCAAGCCCAGGAGGACTGTAATAGCGGTGGGAGGACATGGGCAAGGAGGAGGAGTGGTGAGGAGGACTCACCAAGGACAGTACGGGGCACGGGGCTGTACCTGGGGTGCTGGGACCCTGGAGCGGAGCAGCATGCGTGGGTGGCCTCCATGCGGGAGTGGGGAGATGGGCACGATTAAGGGAAGGGGAAACAAAGCCCTTTGGGAGGTGGTTCATCCGACTCATTTTGGCCACTGCTGGTGGAGACGAATCACTCTCTAGGCTGCTCTTTTCCCAAGGTAGGCATTCAGTCTGATACTGCCCTGCCACCTTGTTCCCTTGCCCACCCCACACAGGGGCATCATGGGGTCGGGCTGGGCAAAGGTACAGGGCATCCTGCTCATTCTCCCTCCTGCTGGAGGGCCAGATCCCCAGGCACTGCCACAAACCCTGTGAAAAACCCTGCCCACACCAGTCCCAGTCACATCCCTGACTGCACATCCCAGACACTCATGCAGTCAGTGGTGTCATTTAAATATCGTGGGCAGAATACATTCCGATTGCTTTTATTATCAAGATAATCTGCCCCTCTGATTTCAAGAGACCTCCTGCAGGTTTGTCCTAATATCACTGAAAGAAGAGCTTAATCCATAGGCTATACTGCCACTCTGGGATACACTTGGCATTCCTGTATTCCCCTGGTGTACACACACCCTCCTAAACGCTAATGTCACCCAGAAGCCAGTATGCACAGCGCATTGCAAAGAGGAAGGAGTCGGTGCGGAGAAGTCTGCCTCTTGCTTTGGTCAAGCAGCAGATAATGAACCACTTGTGCAGCCTCCCAGTGACTTCATGGGTTTTTCTGCAACCAAGGAGCCAGTCATTTTCTGGTGGGAAAGGGTCAGCCCCAAAGCAGTTCCACTTCCATATATAAATAGCTCTTTTCTGGTTTATTGCTAGTTGTTCTTAGGATCCTGAACACAGGTCTCAAAGACAGTAGGAAAGAGGTGCTGCCTGGGTTACCCTTTTCCCAAACATTGCTTATACTTACAGTGCATGTCTCAAAAATGAGACATGTTGTTGGCCCAGAAGCCCCTTTCGCAAGTCTTTTAGTTTTTAAAGGGAATAAAGCAGAGGAAAAGCAAGGAGCATGAACACTGAAGCCAAGCTCACTACCCAGAAGTCAATCAAGAAGCCCATCTCCCATCGGGCACCCAGGTGAACCCAAGGAATGCAAGTGGGAATGGAGAAAACCTGCAAAAAGGAGGTGAGGATGGTTTGCTCTCTATCATAAGACATCCCCAAAAGAAACCTAGTATGTCAAAGGATGTGATCCCACTGGGGCAGGGTCTGCTGACCTGGGAGAAGGGTCTGAGGGACACAAATAGCAAGAAGTGAGGGCCACTGTCCCATAGAGTCAAACTCAGAGGACCCTGAGGTCCATTTTCAGAAGTGGGCTGAGCCCTTTAGAAACCAATGCCCTTCATTTTCTCCCCCTGAAAAACAGATGTTTTCACAGGAAGCAAATGTTGATTTCTGGCTCACTTTAGCATCTCTCCATTCAAACACATTGCTGTTCTTCTCCAGTTCATCTGCAGGTGCCCTTAGCTGCAGTGCCCAGATCTGGACGCAGCTCAGACAAAGCAGAATTGCAGCTTTCCATGGCTCACATCCAACATCCAACATTAATGCATCCCAGGAGGTGAGTTGCCCTTTTTGCTAAACCATCACACTATTGACTCATGCTAAGTTAGTGATCTGTCTCAACCCCTTGATCCTTTCCTGCCATCCCGCTGCCTCTCCAGGCTCTCCTGTCTATGCATTCATGCATTCATTTATCCCTCCCAAATGTGGCACCCTGTGCTCTCTGTGCTAAATTTCGTCTGGCTGATTCCAGACACTCGCTCTGATCCATCCCTGTCATTTTGAATTCTGAGCCTGTCCTCCAAAGTTCTTGCAGCGCCCTCATTAATACACAGCCCTGGACTTATTTAGCAGATGTTGATATCAAAATGCATATGATTATTTCCAGTTAGCAAAGAAGTGTATCTCTTTAGCCAGCAGGAATTTTTTTAGAAATGCCTTGAAAAAACCTTCTATTGCTATCACTCACACTGATAAAAATCCAGCATAATAACTATTGACTCTAGCACAGATACTTCAAATTTATTCTGGTAAGTATCTGAGAGCAGAGTTGGGCCCATTCTTGTCATGCACCCAGCGGTTGGTCATAACATTGGTCTATGAAGTGCCCACAATAGATGGAGTTACTTTATCCTCTCTCCCCAATGAGGGATAACTATTCTTTCTTTTTTCTTTTTTGTTCCTGTCCAAGCAGTTTGCAGGAGAGCTCTCTGAAATGAAAAACAAAAACAACAACAACAACAACAACAAAAAACCCAGAACAAAAACAGAAGAACCCAGAGCTCTGGAGATGTCACTTTGTAAATTGCAATCAACTACTGCTCGGAAAAATGAGGCTGGTGAAAGAGCTGAGCTCAGTCTGGGTGCACTTGATGAGATAACACACACTCTAGGACATCTTTTGCTATGTTGCAGCAGCCTTTAAATGTATTTCTTTTAATACAGAGCTATTCATGGCAAACATGCCAGCAGTGCCCGAGTAATGACTCTCAGTGTTTGGTGTCCTGCCTCGAGTCTGCAGAAGGTAAGATTTTGCTGAAATGGTGATAGCTGAAGGCAGAGAGGAAGAGGGACCAGCTGAGGAGAGGTATGGAGGGTTTGTGCTCTGGCGGAGCCCAGCTCAGCACCAAGGTTTGCTGACTCTTGGCCCTCTTTTGCCAGCGTTTGGGTGTCTGCTGAAGACTCAGTGGTCACTCAGCTCAGGGGCTTCCTGAGCAAGACGTAATTCTCATGTAACTATGAACCTCTTTTTTCTGTAAAATTGTCCAGTCTTCCATGCAGTCCAATTAAGGTTTTAACATCCATGACAAGGATGCTGAACATCCACTGCCTGTTGCTGCAAGGACTACTTTTTCACTTCGAAACCTAGCTCTGCCTAGCTTCATCAAATGGACTCTACTCATACTCAGAAGAGACACCTTGCCCACCTGATTCATGTCTCAAATTTATGAAGAAATCCCTTACTCCCTTTTACATTTGCCCATTCTTGTTAGAAAGCACAGGTAGGAACCAGTCCATCACCTTTATCTCACAGGCTGGTGTTCCCGTAATTAGCAGTAGTAGAAAGGGTCTCACTGGCAGCAGGGTTAATTAGCCAGGTGGAGTGGATTCAAGAAGCAGCAGGCAGGAGCCAGTGAAACCAAGGAGAGTGCCTCTCCTGGAGCATGGGGTCGTGTATGAGGGAGGCCAGAGCCTGGCTTGCCTGCCCAGGATGCCCAGGCTCGTGGTCAGCACTGGCCAGGGAGCAGGAATGGGGACCCCCACTGTGCTACACAGTCCCCATCTCATTCTCTGCCCACACAGCATCAGATAATCAGTCCAGGATTGGTGCTGGTAGAGTGTGGACACCATGACCAGTACGAGAGCAAGTAAAGACCAGGGAACCTGGGTGAGGCTTTCCACCAAGCAGTGCCAAGTAATGACTTAGAGCACATCAGCCCTCCCATCTTCACAGCACCAACCCAATGGGACCCAACTGAGAGCCAGTCAAGGAGCTGGCATTCACAGTCCAGCATTTACAGTGCTTGAGTAATGTATAGGGAGGCAGGAAGGCCAGGGCTGTAACTTTGCAAGATGCCAATGGCAAGCATCTGCCTCCTGCCATGTCAAGTTCCTTCCAACATGGACAAACCCACCCTGGATCCTGTTGCTCAACCCCACGCATCAGCCATCTCCCCTTGCCCCATGCTAGGGCAGGACACGTACACCATACACCAGCCACAGGGTTGTGAATATTTTGGGGCTGGAGGAGGATCCCTAATTCTGCGGGCTGGGCCACAGGGACACTACCAGAGATGTCACCGCTTGCAAGGACAGGAGTTGCGTCCCCACACCCCTCTCCCACTTGCTGCACAGCCTTCCCTGGCTCGCTCGCCTCTTTTTCTCCCTTTCTGACAGTGCCCAAGCGCAAGAGGGAGGGGGTCTCCCTCCAACAGGCACTCCAGAGAGCTCTTTTCATTCTGCATTTAAAAGGGACAGAAGAAAAGGCAGAGAAAACCTGTCTTGCACGTAATCTGCTGCACAAATGCCAGCTCTCAGCAATCGATAGCAAACACTCCCGGAGGGCTGTTTTCATTTCATAATATTTATTGGGTTGCTTTATTGTCAGAATCATTACAGTTCAATGTACTGCATGGATTTTATGCCAGCTGCGCTTAGTTTGTCTTGTTTTTAGCACTCCACATGCCTTACGTGGGGCCATGGTCGCACCCGGTTTGGGACTGCTCCTCACACAGGGTCCTCTGTGTGACATGGGGCAAGTTACCACCTCTCTCCAGGTCTCTGTTTCCCCCCACTCCAGGATAAACCATGGCTTGTCGAGCTAGCTGTAGGTTCCCAGGGCAGGGATGATCTCTGCAGGTACAGTATCTCTCATAAATGAGTCCTGATCTTGGTTGACCCACTGGATGTGAAGCAATCAAAGCAACAGAGCCCAAAACATAAAAGAGCTGTGAAATGGTCGCAGGGGAACTGTGAGAGAAGGAGTGATGGGAGAAGGTGGCAATGGGGTTAGAGAAGGGATTACCAGCAGCAGCTGGGGTTAAACATAACCTCTCCCGTGGGCAAGAGTCCTGGTGAGAGGGGCTAGGATGGGAATCAGGCCAGACTAGCCATTAAGTGGAGGAGCTGCCACACTCCTTGTGATGCAGATGCTCTGCAGCTACTCACTGGGGCAAACTCAGGGCTTGACTGCATGCCGATTGCCAACGTGTAGACATGACCCAACCGCAGTAAGATGGAAAACGCTCCTAGAACCCACTCTGTTCCCACCCTTTCCTTGTTTCTCAAGGCTGCGTGGAGATTAGGAGGTGAAGAGGAGACCAAAAGGCTCCCCTGCAACCCCAGCCCTCCCCCAGGAACAGCCGGGCACAGGAGCCAGCACGGGCTCAACCCCACAGCAAGAGCCTTGCCCTCCCTGTGGCAGACAAGATGGTCTGCTCCCCTTGCAGAGGGGGACCCTGGGGCATGAGGAATGTCCTCATCATGTTTCACGAGCTCACGCAGTAAGGAAATCCCTGACATTAGGGTAGGAGTGCCTCCCAGCCACGACAGCCCAGGAAAGGAGCTACATGCTTGCACACATCCAGTTTAGCTGCTAATTAGGATTGGCAGCCTTAGGGAAAGCCTTGGCCAAGGCTGCCCCTAACTCCCAGGTGGGTATGGACGGCTCAGCAGCTTTCCCTGGTGACAAAGTCTCTCCTGGGCATTGCTTGGGGCTGCACCCAGTAGGGATGTCAGGAGAAGCAGAGCAGGATGAGATGCCAGGGCTTTCCCCAGTGCGGGAGCTGGGAAGAGAAGCAGCTGATTGCAAAGAGGCAACAGCATTCCTCTTGCAGCAGGTGTTTAACGCTCACACTCTGCAATAACCCATAATTTGGGCTATAAAGGGAGCGCTGGCACTAACTCACAGACATTCAACAGACCTTGGGGGGATGTGAGGTTTGTCAGGGCCAAGGAATCACTGCTGAGCTGCCTGCCCCAGTCCCAGGCACACAGATCCCAGCACAGTGGCCAGGGGGTGACAGGGGCCCTAGGACAAAGCATAGGGCAGCTCCCATCCCTGCTCTGGCCACCGCTGCCAGCTGTTAACTTGGCGATTGCATGCTTGTGTTGGGAGTTATTATGCCGGCACATAAGCGGTTCGCCTGCGTCTCACTTTTTTCAATTACCGCCTGCACGCTGCCTTCCCAATTGCCTGGCGGGCCTTGGCTCACCTGCCTGCTGAGCATAATTTGTTTTTAATGTATGGCTCTGGCAAATTTTCTCTCCCCCCCCCGCCTTTTTTTTTATTAAACAATTTTTTTTTTCTAACTCACATTTGTAATTAATTCCTAAACTGATGGTGTCTCAGCAGAGCAGGAGGGTCTGAACAAGGTGTCCTCAGGGAGGCAGGTACTTAGTACCTACGATTAACCTTGTCTGTACACCCATCCCCAGAGATCAATGGGACGTCTAAGGAGGAACTGCTCCAAGGATGCATTCAGCCCTACCATGGCAGCAATGCCTACTGTGCCTGTATAAAGCAGTTCAGCTTGCCTCTATCCCAGGGCTGCCAAATCTCTACAGGCAGAGCGAACTGTCATAGCATTTCTGCATGGGTTCCTCTAAATACAGCTTCGCTTTTCCTTGCCTGGCTTTTCCCAGGAGTTTTGCAGTCCAGCAGGGTCTGGAGGCTAGTTCACACCACCCTTTCTCAGATTCAGCTGCTGCAGCAGGTCCCTGGCTCTGTCCGTAAGGTGGGAACATGCTCTGGAGAGGCCACTGATGGCTGGGGACACACAGGCTGCTCCCCTCATAGCAGCAGGTCCTGGCACAAGGCAAAGCTTTTAGCCACAGGTGCTGCTGGCTCAGCTGAAGAGACCTTGCAAGGCTGAGGACAGTTGCGCTGGCAGCCGTGCCGGGACTGTATCACTCTCCGGCTGCATGTGGGCTTCCCAAGCCACAGCTCAGAGATCCCACGGAGTCGGGGAAAGGGTAGCACAAGATGGGCTGGAAACACGTTCTGGGGTTTGTAACAAACTCACTAATTGCTGGCAGCATCTCAGTTCCTCCAGGGTAAGGGGGTATTTATGACCACCGTGTTTACACCCTTTTGCACTGGTGGATGGTAATTACAGTCACCTCTCTGTCCCGGAGGGGCTGAAGTCTCATCTGGAAAACCACAGCTCTTCCTTGAGGAAGGCAGGTGATCTGGCAGGGCATGCCACCAAGGTTACACCAAGCAGGGTGGGGGCTGCTGCGAGACAGGCAGTCCTGCACTCCCAAATCCTCAGGTGGTGCTGACAGGAGGGCCACTACAGAGGAGCCCTTCATACCTCCAGCACACCCAGCTAAGCAGGCAGAGCTCAGGAGCATGAATACTGCACTGGAAACTGCCTCTAATCCCTCTGCACCTCTGCTCCCCACTTGCACCCCTGTCCTTGCCACGGGGGGGTCCGTGATGATAAAGATGCTCCGCTCACAGCCGGGAGAGCTGTTCGAGCACCAGCAGGGCTGGCAGCTGATTTATGCAGAAATTACTATTCAAATCCACTGCTGTGCATGCTAGCCAGGACACAGCAGGACTATGCTGACCTGCCTCCTCATACCCAGCAACACCCTTATGCTTTTAAGAGGGTGCAATAGGCAGGGACCCCCAAAGCACCCTCCCACAGCTTCCCAGAGGAGCAAAGGAAAAAAAAAAACAACACAACTTCTCTTCAGAAAGCAAGTCAAGGAGGGAAATAGCTGCTCCTAATGACCCAATCCATCAAGCTAACACTGGCCTCGTCACTTGCCTCCTAAAAGCTCCTGATCATCAGTGATTATCAAAGCTGGCCCTGTGCATTTTGATCAGGCACAATCAAAGCTGAGTGCAGCTGAAAGAGCCATAAAAGCCTGTGCAGAGCTATTGGTATGGAGCCCTGGCTGGGGGTCAGGCTGGGAGCTGGCTGGCCACAGGCTGAGTTCCTGCCCTTGCCAGCCTGCAAACAAACAGCTTGCTTTGGAACTGAATGTAAAAGAGGAGAAATGCTGCAGATGTCTATGGGGCTTCATTGGCAAGAAACATAAAAAGGTCTTGGTAGATGGCCTCAGGCAGGGGGGACTGCCCTGATACATTGGGATATGTGACCCACAGGAGGGGATAAAATGCATCACAGGTGGTGGGTCTAACCCCACAACACATCCAGACAGGGGCAGGTGAGGCTCAGAAATTCCTCTCGCAGCCCATCACCACACTGCAGGCAGGCCCCCTTCACCTGGCCTGAACTGTAGTGTTTTGCTACCAGTTCTTTTTCTGGTGAAAATGTTTTGGTTTTCAATCAGAAAGATTTTGCTGGAGAAATGTGGGGCCAACTTTCAATCTAAACTTGCTGGGACTTTTCCTGAGGCCTAAAGCTGGTGCCTGTGCGAGGAGATCCCCAGGGCAGTCACAGAGAAAATATCCCACCCTCTTGATTGCAGTTGCTGCCAGAACAGTACGGACTGGAAAACAGTCCATGAAAAATGGCCTGTTTTGGCCACTGGATTATTTGAGGCTAATGAGTTAGTTATTCCATGCTCAAAGCCTTGTCTGTAAAGCCAAGTTAATGCAAGGAATAAATTTCACTTGGAAAAGGAAATATGCAGCCACAGCTCACTAAAAGGCCTGGCAAGCAGTGTGGCAGAATGAGCATGATGCTGTCTGGGCATCTGTTTAGTGCAAACACAAAAAAGATCATAGTAATCAGTGATTCATAAAGAGATGAATATCAGGCAATTAAATAAGTGGTTTCAGGTGACTAGCTGAAATGAGGTTGATTGTGACCTGTGAGCTGGGGTTAGTTGGCTGCCCAGGAGCTGGGTGTCTGCTTGCAGTGGTGAGACACACAGGCACAATTGCTGATTTGATGCATGATTTCATATTCCTAGTTCTGTACCCCCAATTTTGTGTGCCAGGTTAGCCTCTCTTCTGCTGAGAGAAAGCTCAGGTTTGAAATGGAAACCTGCTCTGGTGTCTGTGTAGAGCTGAGACTGTGGGGAAAAAATGACAAAGATTTGCTTCTTACGGAGGGCTCTTCGCATTTCAGGAGGTGTTTGGTGCAGCTCAGAGGTCTGATTTCCAGCATTTCATCTCATCTCATTAGAGCTTCCAGTTGTGCTAAAGACTATCCTGTCATTTCGAGATTGCTCCACATCTGCTGCAGTGCTGAGTCCTGGAAGGAGATGAGCAGAGCTGAAGTGGGCAGGCAGAAGAGAAATGCCAGCTGGATTGAAGCTTTTCACACATTTCTACCCCATGGGCACATGAAGCTGTGTCAGATCAGAGCACTGTGGCTCTGGTTCTCAGCCTGGCCTGTGCCAGGCTCTGGCCAAGCACTGTGCTCCCTGCAAGGGGGGATCAGGAAAGTTGCCCAAGATCACGGAAGGAGCCAATGGGGAGGCTATTTCAGCAATATTAACACATCCTTCAATTACTTCATTGTGCATATGTCCGGGAAGCTGTGAGTACCCTCGATTGAGGAAGAAGAGGGGTATTAGCAATGGGCTGGGGAGGCCAACACATCATGCTCAGGGCTGTCACATCCCTTGCTGAGCCTGGTGATGGGGACACAGAGTGCCTGCAGATTTAGCAACATCTGTAATTAGCAGTTAATGCATTTGATTCCCTGGGATCAATTATTTCAGTGTGATTAACAGGACCTGTACAATGCTGCTGCAGACACAACATCACCTGCTCCCTGCCTGCTCTGAGCAGCAGGTACCAAGGCAGGGCTAACGGGGCTGTGTCCTCTCCACTGTGCGTTTCAGGCATGTGTTGCTTTGTGGAGGTCGTCATGCTGGGAGTGATCACTGGCAGCCAGCAACCCCATGCTCCTGCCCCAAGCTGAGCCCAGCACTGCCTGGACAGGCATGGGGCTGACCGCTTCTCCAAAACAGCTGATGAGAGCTCCTACCTCCTCCTGGCAACTGATTCCTGTGCTATGCTGCCCGCATCATTGGAAAATGTCCCGTAATGTCTTACCTAAACCTTCTCCACTGAGTGCCTGCAATTGATTTTGTCTGTGCCTAATGGAGGTAAGCTCTGCTTATTCCAGTCCTCTATGCAGCTCCCTTTTATGAGGCTGGAGACCTTTCTTGTCTCCCCTCTGCCTCCCCCTGCTCTGGATTAAGCTGCCTTTATTTTTGCAAGTCTTGCTCAAGGCATGAACCCCCAAAGAAGCTTTCTGCAAGGTCCTGCTCAATGTGCAAGGCCAGAGCAGAAAATATGGCAGGAAGGAGCTGAGAGGACAATTTCCAGTGGGTGCCACCTCTCCTTCTCTGCAGGAGATGTTCCCAACATGCTGGTGCAGAGCAGAGGCGATGCCAGGACGCCTGAAAGTGGTGTCTAACTTCTGGCACCCTCTCCTTTGCAGTAAAATGCTCAGAGTTCAGCTGCTGATCCAGAGCCATCCTGAAATGTTAGGACTGTCATTAACGTGATTAAAGCTCTAACAAAATGAGATTAAATGAGATGCAATGCGTAGACCTGGTCAGCATGCCACACCAGGCACCTAGTGATACATAAAGAGCTTTAAGCCTCTTCTGAAAGAAGTAAATCTTTTTCTTTCTCTCCATATAGCTTTGGCCCCAGGAGGAAGTTGGAGCAGACTGAAATTTCAATCCTGTGTGCATTTACCTCCACTCAGAGCTTCCCAGAGCTGAGGAAACTGTGTCTAGTTGGATAATGGCTGCATTTTTCATGTTGGGTTCCTGTTTTTATCTGTGGAGATGGGTTATCTCCTGTCTAAGGATGTTGAAATCACAGCAGCACAATAATATCCCTATGAGGGTATCTAATGCACCCTGTCTGGCTCTCACAATATAGGAGCACTATACCCATTTTGATGACGAAGGCTTTAAGTGCGGGTGAACATGGACAGCCATTCTCATCATTTGGCTCGAAACTGTGGTCTCACTCCTGCATGGGACTTCGAACATTTCATGGGAAAAGGTAGGTCAGTATTTTTCATCATGTTGTCCTGTTGGGGGACACATGGGCAGCTTGTGGAGTCCACAGGAAGGACCAAGGCAATGGTCAGTGGGCTTTAATGCACCAGAAGTCTGTGTCTCTGCTGGAAAATGCATTGGAAAATGTGTAGAGGTCCCCAAAATAAATTGGTTTGAAGTGTGTTTTTTCAGGCTGTGTGGGAAATAAATTACTTGATCCAGCCAGGCTGGCTAACAGCAGCAGCAGGACACAGGACGTGAGCTGCAAGCTTAGAGAGAAAAACCCTTGGAGGGGGCTTCCAGCAGATGTGGCTTTCCCAGAGGTATCCAGGACCTGGCTGTCCTGCTGTTCCATCTCCTCTGCCCACACCTCCTACACACACTGGGATGCTGGAAACGGTGGAGCCATGAAACCAGCCCCAGCTGCAGAGCAGCTGGATGTGGGCAGCTCCTGCAGCAGCACAGGGGAACATTTCCTCCCGTGGGGGGAAGAGGCTGCCGTGGGAAACATGCCCTGCCCTGTTGGTACCCACTGATGTGTTGTACCACCACAGCCCCAGCTCGGCTGCCCAACATGCTGTCCTGGTGCACACATCCATGTGAACAGCCACAGGCTCCAGCCAGGATGATCTGAAGCAAAATTTGGCTTCAGACAAATCCCTCTGTTGGCATGGATTGAGCTAGTCCCAGCAGTGGCACAGATGGGAGGTGGGATCTGATATGGGCTAATGAGACCTCCAGAGAGGCAGCCCTCTGCCTCTGCAAGCTGGGATGGCTGCCTGGTGTCCCCAGGCCACTACAGAGGACATCTGGCTGGAGAGCCACAAACGCAGACCCGGCCTGTGAGGAGAGATAACAACCCACAACCCTACATTCCCCTTCTCCCCCCATGCCTGGCAGTTTGGGGCAGACTCTCTCCAACATGTTACCATCAGTTTTCCACGCCTTGAAATTGAGCTGGATGTTTCCAAAGCCTGCGGCTTAGTGACGCATCCCTGTTGCAAAGGCTTTAACCATGCCCTGCTTAAGGGCTGACACTATGAAAGTACGCGGCCAGAGTCTACATCTTGTGGTGCTAGGCTTTGCAATCTGACAAGCTGCCATTCCAAATTGCTAATTAATTAAGATTTGCATATGCAGTTTAAATCAGCTGGCTGCAGCTGCCGACGGGACCCAGACAGCTGACAAACCTCCCTGATGCACCACAAAAATGTCTTGGTTCCTTTGCTCAATCAGGTGAAGTTATTTTAGATCACCCATTGGCAGGAGATATTTTAGAAGGACCATGAGATACTGTAAGTAAATAAGAAATTTAAAAAAAAATCTCATCTGTGGAAGTATTTGAGATTTCAGGACTACTTCCAGGCTTGTACTGAGACAAAAATGTGAGATTTTTTATCTTCTTACAAGCTGGTAGTTCCAGAGCAGAAGGAAGGCAATGGAAGTAGATTGGTTTGATCATTTCAAGTGGTTTTATGCTAGCCTCAATTTATTTGTTTGTTTGTCTAAATTTATTCCAATGTTGAGAGGGGCCCATTTGGATTCATCTGCAGCTCTCTGGTTTGAAAATACCTTGGCAGACATTTTCGCTCTAATAGCCCTTGTTGCTTTTGCCCCCAAAAATTTCTGAGCTGGGAAAGTTTTTTTTTGTGACTGACTCCATTCTGCAAATACTTTTGGTTTTGCTGAAGCAGCATTCTGGGCAAACAACGTTTGAAACTCCAGCGATGTGGCGTGTAAGTGTGTTTCTGTCTGTGGATACAGACATATTTTTATGTCTTTGCTCAATTGTGTTTATTTTAGGCAAGAAAGCGAGGATTTAATATCAACTAGCTGCACAAAACAAGCTGGGAAGTTTCCATTTTGGATGCTATGGCCTGATGGCACAGCTAACTGTCCCACGCTCTCACTGCCATGGCTCAGCCTTTCCCCTGGCTCATAGTCATGGTCTGGGAGGTGCTGGAGCCCCTGAGCATCTCCAAAGGGCTCAGAAGGAGCCCATTTTCCCAGATGCAGTCCAGTGCCCTGGTCATATCACCCAGCCTATGTTCAGACACGGCTGGCGTGGGCCTGCTGGAGAACCAGCTCCTTGGCCGGTCAAAAAAACAGCAAAACAAGTGGAGAAAAGGAGCTGGAATTTACACAGAGCGGCACCTGAGCAAACCCATCTGGAGATGTTCTTCACACTGCTTGGGTGCATGGGTGGGAGATGGCCTGTGGCTGCAGAAAAACATGTGTGTACAGTGGGTCCACCTCATGGATCTTGTCTGGGTTGTTCAGACACTGGGTCTGTCTGAGTTTATTTGGCTCTGGTGGTCCCTTGCCTGACAGTTTTGTGAAGCCCAAGCCTAAATCCAGCTTGATTCCTGGACCAGACATGCTTTTTGGGAGCTCTGATTTTTATCTTGTTAAGCAGGGAAATCCCAGAGCCGACATGCACTTAAAAATGAGCTTCTGCCTGGATTGCTTCTTCTGCCCAGGGAGCTGGTTGCTGCACTTCTGGAGAAGGTGCTCAGCGACCAGTGTAAGCTGTGCCCAGAATGGGCAAACACACGGGGCATAGCTTGAGGGATTTACTCCTCCAGCTGAGGATTTCAAAATCATGACAGATTTAGAAAATGCAGCCAAAAGCTGAGGCTGGGGTCTGTTCTACAACCTCCTCACAGGGTTTGATGAGCTTGAGGCTTGTTTGCTGCTTGGTTTTGCTCCTGTGCTACAGGACTAAATTAGTTAAAGCTACCCAAAAATGGACGTGGCTGCTGATAGGGAGAAACATCGGCTCAACAGGCAGCTGCTGGGCAAAAAAAACCTCAGAGTTGGGTGTTGAGCCAACTTCAAGACTTTTACAATGCCAAGATAGAAATTCATTTGGATACTGACCTTCCTGCAAAGGCTACTGCAGAACTAGGGGTGAGCTGGGGAAGGGAGGCAAGGACCATGGTGCACAGACAAAAGAGAGTGATGGGTGCTGACGGGGTTTGGTCTCATTGGGCCATCCCAGGATGCAGTCAGTCCTGGGGGCAAACACAGCCCCCAGAGCTACATGCGGAAAAGGTCTTCCTCCTCTACAACACCTCACAAGCAGCTGCATTTCTGTGATGTCCAACCTGATGCCTCCAACCCACATAGGCAAGAGGCAAATACACCTCTAAACAAAAGAAAAGCCTTATTTCAGCTCTATCATGCTCCATTTCTAGCCTACAAAGTTTTAAAAGTGCCTTTTTTTCTGGAAATTTTCTAACTGACTCCAGCTGCCTCCTCCGTTTGGCTGCAGCCAGAAGCGGACTTAGAAATACCAGGTTTAATTAAAACAATCTTTTATGTTCCGATGCAAGCCTTATTTCCTCTACCTGGTGAGAAATGGCTCTTGCCTCAATCAGCAATTGAAGTCTGAGATTGCTGCGCTGAGCAGAACGGTTGCCACTTTCTGTTAATTAAAGCTCAGCTCAGGGCGCTGCAGCCCAGCCGGCTGGAGAGCGGCTCCCAAAGTTTGTCTCCAGCCTCGCAGGAACTGCAAAGAAGGGACAGGGGTGCTAACGGGATGCAGGAGAAAACCTGCTGGCTTCCCACTCTGATAAGAGTGTTTTTGCAACTGTTTGGAGAGCCTGTATGAAAGGGATGGCCTCTCCAGCTGCATATACTGACTTGACATTATCAAGAGTTCTCCTCTTTGATTGCATCTCCGCTCCCACCAGGACTTCTCCCTGCCCAATTTCTGCTCTCCCACTGGATGCCAGAGACTTTTGCTCCCCATCATGGTGCCTGGGAGGTCCTTCTGCCCCAGACAGGCCATGGGGTTTCTCTGCTGGACAGTGCTGCCCTCCAGGTACGTGGGAGCAGTATTTGGGGGAGCAGGGCATTTCCCAGTGTCTGGTGTGAGGAGGGGGAGGGAAGAGTTTCTCCTACCTGGCAGATGGCTCCACCAGACCGGCTCTAAACAAGAGTTAAGGCTGAAATGATGGGATCACTAAAAACAGATTTACAATAGTGAAATAAAGTTACAGAAAGATGAGTACAACACTATGTGTTATTAAGACTCTGCTTAACAATAAAGATCCTCCCTCACTGCATCAGCACCTCGTTTAGCTTCTTTCTTCTTCTCGCATTAAGGTATAATCTCTCTCTATTAACGTAAGACTGTTTCTTGCTATAAAATTGCTATTTCTCTTCACCAGTCTCCAGTAGAGGAAGGTGAAGGTGGAAAGAATCCTTTCATCTGTGCTGTGCAGGTGAAAATGTCCTTGTCCTACTCTGTTGCCCAGGCATCTGCCAGCCCATGACATAGCAGTAGGGCTGACCCTGTTCTTCCCGAAGATCTCTTGCACCCACCTGTACCAGATACCCTCACCAATGGGCCCCTTACTCCAGCTCACTACCATTCCGCAGCCCCCTGAAGACACGCTTCATTAACTTGTGATCAAATGGTGGGGACAACTGAGGGCTTTAAAACCTAGTGGGTGGCTACTAACAGGCACAGGGACCTTTGGCTGAGGAGAGACAGGGATGCTCGTGCAGGCAAACCAGTGGGTATCTCTCTCTAAGTGGTGGGCACCTGGATGGACACAGCCTGATGCCTCTGGCATTTGGGGAGGATTGCATAGGACTGGGGGAAAACTCTTCCAGTTTTATCACAGAGTTTGGTGGGTGGCAGCCACCTTGGTGGCCAATTCAGCCCCAAAAATGCTCATGCCGGGCAGCTGTGAGTATTGGCATGAGCAAGGTGTTGGTGCCTGGTTTGTCTTTTGGCAAAGGCACGGCTTTCTGCCTTCTGGCCTCAGGACCTCAGGGTTGCTTTTCCAGTTTCCAGCCCCAGACCAGGGGGTGTGCAAATGAGAGGTCAGAGGAGATGAGCCAACATCGTGCCCTGGAGCTCACCAAATAACCTATGCCCAGGTGGTGAGGACTAGCAGAGCTGCCACCAGTGCTGGCCATAGGGATCGCTGCTGGGCAACCTGGTGGAGCCCTCCAGTGTCAGGCTGAGACCAGAGTTCTCTCTCCTGACAGCCTCGTCTATTCTTACTGTAGGCATTCAGGCCATGCAAACCGCAGGAGAAGGGGCGAGGAGCTGTTTTCCAGAAATGTTTGCAACATGTGGGCTGTCACTCCTCTCCAGTGTGAGCAGAGAGCAGCTTTTCCAGCACACAACAACAGTCCCGCCAGCAGGTTTAAATCAGCTGGAGTTTCCCGTAACTGGGGAGCTGACAGGATCCCACAGCACCCTCCCACTGGCTCTTCACAACCACTCACCTCTTCCCTTCCAGCCATCAGCTTGGCAGCTTCACCCCCATCTGCTCTGTCCCCCAGTGCCCCACAGCTGTGGCCCTGCAAAGCTGCTTTCAGGTAGCATGAACTCCCCGCTTTGCCCTGCAAGGCACTGGGCTGCAATAAGCCCCCAGGCAATACCATCCCACCCTGCTGCTCTCAAAGGAGGCAAGATGATGGTGCAGGGCTGAGGTTTTTGGATGCCATGGCAAGATCCAAGGGGAGCACAGTGGGGTGGCTGGACCCAAGACGCAGACTCAGGGAAGGGAGTCTAAGGGAGTCTAAGAATGTGTCTTGGGAAGCAAATGGGATGGTCTGTCCACCGCTTGCATCACTGGCTTTTGCTTCTGTGGCATAAAGATCCTTTCCCATCACTTGAGCACAGCACAGAGCAAATGGAGAGCATTAGCAGTAGTCATTAGCAGCCAGCCCCAAACAACACGGCTTCATCCACAGAATCTTGCAACATGGAGGTGCCAAGAAGCTGCCTGCCTTGCTCCAGGAATGAAACAATTCCCAGATCTCAGATGGGAGAGGAGGTTTGCAGGTCACTGAGTACAACGGTGTCACATCCTCAGTTCTGGGCATGGTCTGCTTGCAAGATCATTTCACCTCATGAAGCCCCAGCTCTAGTGGGACCCTGGACGGGGCAGGATGTCCTGCATTTGTCTACCCTACTCTCTCCCAGAAGTATGTGGAAATTTTCAAGGCTTCTGATCTTTGTCCCTGAAGAAGTTAGAATCATTCAGGCTGCATTTGGGAAGAGGAGACAGGAGCAGTGCTTTGCAACTGCAGAGAGGGAAAGGGTTTCAACAATGCACTTTGTCATGTGCATGGGCAGGCAAGGAGCACGTGGCAGCCCTGTTACCACCACCCAGGTAACCTGTCACTCCTTCAAGTCTCCATAAACCACCTTTGGGCTGAATTTGTTTCCTGACCATTTTCTAACCAGCTTGGCCACACCATTAACTACTCCTCACCTCTTCTTGCTATGGTAGTCCTTGGCTTTCTAAGCCCATCAGGGTCTATGTACATCTCTATGAAACACAGGGTAACTCAGGGTACCTCCATGCTTCTCCATGTTTTCAAGGGTTAACAGAATTTTTCCCTACAAAAAACAGAGCTTTCTAAGCAGAACTTTTCCTACTAGATTTTTCCAAGCACAGCCCTGCTGGCAGCATATGTGTCCCATTCCCTGCAGCACCAAAGTGGCTCTGCACTGCAGACCCTGCATGGAGCCACGAGCTGGCACTTCACTAGCAAACTCCATCTGTGCTAGGGAGATACTCCAGCAGCACCCAAATGTTGTGGTCCCAACCTCTACAGCTGCAGGACCGAGTACAGAGCCAGGTCAGACATATCTGCAAGAGAGGCAATGGCACAGGTACCCTCCAACCCCAAATAAACCCAGGAGGCCTGTGCTCGCCTCAACATTCTCTGGAAAGTCCTTGAAGGGCTTCTCTGTACCTGTGTATTCTTCAGAGGTCCCCTTGCCAAGCACAGGCCAGGTCTACCCTACTTAGTGAGCCGGAGCTGTTGTCAGAGCTGACATCGCTTAAGATTTACTCCATCCTGCGTGGAAGGAAAGTCCAAACCCTCACATCTGAGTTAATGAAACAGTCTGAGGAGACAATAGTTCCTGGCGCTGCGAGAGCTTGCATTAGTGAGCTGGGGTTACGGAGAGCTCTGATCAATAAATATGTTGCCACGGCTTTTCGGAGCATCCATCACTTGTCAGGAAATGCATTTAGGCTAATACCTGCAGAGGGCATAAACCAGCCATAGGAATTAAAACCTGCCACATGCCAAATGGTAATGCACAGTTTAATGATCACAGGATCTGATAAATAAGCAAAACTGTGAAATGAATAAATACACTCTGGCATCAACATCTGCAACCCAACCTGGCTACATTTAGAGTCTCGAGACTAACCTGCAAGGTGCTTCTCTTGGCTCATCTGTTTGCAGTATGCAGGCAGCAAAGACAGCAGCCTGCAGCCCTTTCCCAGGAGAGCCCAAAGGACTTTCAGACCCAGTGTTTCTTGTCACCTCGAGCACTGGTGTAGATAGGAACCTAGCAGGCTTCCTGTCCAGGGAAGGCTGACGCAAATGTCAAGGCAATGAGCTCTTCTCCACAGCCACGCTGGGCAAAGCGAAACAGGGAGGGACTGAAACTGCAGCAAAGAAAATTTAGGTTGGACACCAGAGAAGAGGAGAGTGAACGATCATTCCTGACTGCCAGAGGTGAGGAGTGAGGGGGATTTTAGGAAGAAGCTAGATGTAGGGCATGCTGAGGAGAGCTGATACTGAGACCAGAGGCTCCAGAAAGCCTCTCCAGCTGCTCTACCTCCCCGTCAGGTTCATCTTATGCTTCTCCCACCACCACCAGCACAGCCTGGGGCTCTCACTCTGTTGCTTCAGAGCAGGTAGGACCAGGCAGGAGGAACGGGAGCTAGCACTGAATGAGGAACAACCCTTAAGACAGCAGAATAGGAGAGAGCTGCTGCTGAGAGCATTGCTCCTGTTGCGCTCCAGCACCTATCCAGGCAATGGCTTAGTACAGAGAAGAGAGGATAAGCAGCATGAAATTAAGAAAGGGAAATTTTCAGGTCTGTAACAAGAAAAAAACTTCCTGACAAGAAGATTTATGAGACTGTGGAGAAGTTTCTCCCAAGGAAAGCCTGGGACATTTGAAACTAGATTAAACAGTGAATGCGGAGATGCAGATGGGAAAACATTTGCGCTGCAGGAGAGTTGGACTAGAGGGAGCTGAATGAGGCACTGCCCATTGCTAATTTATTCCTGATCTGTTGTGTTATCTATTCATACTCTCCTACCACATCCATCATCTGACTGTCTGTGGTTCTTGAGAACATAGACAGAGGCCTAAGGAGGCCTCTGTGGCCAGCGTGGATCAGGGATCATTAAATATCCCTTACTGCCAGCTTCAAGACCAGCTAAATCTCCTTGGCAGCTTCAGGCAGCTCAAGCACAACCTTGCACCTCCCGTGTCAAAGCGCAGCAACTGCTGCTAACCCCCATGAGATGGCCAGCGGCACTTCAGGCAGAGCTATCATGGCATGTGCAAGGAGATGAGCCAGAGGGCAGCTGCAATTTGGGCAACTCCCACGTCCCTAGACCATAGTCAGTAAAGGGTTGTAAAGAAAAATGGCTATGGCAGCACTCAAACTTCACAGGGGCAAGAAGAAAAGGACCACGCACCCTTTGGGATGGGGGTTGGCCACCTGTTCCTCAAAACCATGCTGAAGGCACCACCTCACTTCAAGCCACTGGATAGACACTGGCGGCTGTCACTGCGATCTGGACCACCTCCTTCTCCTGGAACTGCCCATGTCAGGTGCTGTCCTGCAGCTGCCCTGGGCTCAGCTCGGGGTGGACATGGCCAGCACATGGACCAGAGACCTCTGCTGAGTGTGCCTCAGCTCTCTGCGTATCCAAGCAAGCAGCCCACACCAAGGTCCCTGCAGCCAGCCTCTGCTTCAAGCTCTGTCAGGAAAACCCATGCACAAGACGTCACGAGATGGCGGGGCGGGGGAGTAGAATTCAAGCCCACAAGAGTGCAGATGCTTGAGCCAAGCTCTTCATGTGGGGAAAGTGTAACAGCACGGGTTCAGCAGTTCAGGCTCTCTAACGCTTGTGCTGCCGCAGGTAACAGCTCGCTGCTAGAGACCTGAGACCATGGGGGAGCTCACAAGGTGATTCAGGGGAGCAGAAGGTCTCAGGTTTGGCCCCGCTGCCCGCCCAAGTGCTGAAGCTATTCCCTGAGCGGCAGCCCAGGCCCACCCGTAGTCCTGTCCTGCACCCTCTGTGTACCCCTGATGGAGCACCATGGCCCTGTGAGTCCATTCATGGAGCTGATCCAGCTGAGGTGAACCTGGCATGCCCCACACCTCCCAAAATATGTTTTTTCAGCCAGATCAGTTCCATTAGTTGGCTCGCCACGCAGTCACAAGAGCACTGACAATGGAGGATGTATTGTGGTGGGATTGTGCTTGACAGGAGGGCAGTGTGTGACAGCCCTCTCTCAATTCATGCTGCTGTGCCACTGCTTCCTATAGCCAGTGCCAGCATGGACTTTCCATGAATCTGTGCCCCCTCACTGCCCTTGCAGGACACTCTGTCACTGAAGACATCTAAGGAACACAAAACTGCTTTTCCTAAAGAGCCCATAGAAAATGCTTACTAGGATAGAAAATTTTGGAAGAAAAATCTTGAACCCCACCCACAACACATGCCTTTTAGCTGGGCTCTGTTAGCCAGACTCACTGTTACTCTTTGGCTTCCTTTATGGAGTGCATGCCTGGTTTTGCAAACACACCCCCACTTTGCAATGTCACCTCCAATTCTCACAACAGCCTCTCCCTGATTTGATTATATCACAAGCAGTTTGCTCTCTGATTAGCCCTCCAGTTACCTGCTGCAATCCCCAAGACAATCCTGTTGCAGAGTTGTGGGTGGTTAACAGCTCCCCAGCCTGACCTCCCTGAGGATGCCAGACTGCTCCATAACCATCCCTACCCAGTCTGGGGGGGGACAGAGGGGGCAGAAACATGCCTTGCCAAGGGACAATGTCATCAGGACAACAACCACAGTCAAATTTCCAGGGGAGATTTACCTTCTCCCATCCAGCTCCGCCTAAAATTGATTTTTGATTCCTGGGAATGTCGGGCTACCCAAAGGAGCAGGATCTCCACCTCTTGGCCTCTTCAGCATCACTTGCTCCTGGGAGAGCTGCAAAGGCTGTAGCCCCTCTGCGTGGCTCTCTGCCAAGTCCCCTTTCAGATTGTGCCACCTACGTGGAATAATTTTTGGAAGCCTCTTCTGACACCGTGTAATCAGGCTGTGATATGTAAGAGGGAGCTCTCATCCCTAGCTCCTGTGCCATGACAGGTGAGGAATTAGGAAAAATTATAACCCAGCTCAGATTCAAATGAGAAAATTGCCCCCTGTCTTTCCAGGACCCTCATCACTGCAAACACAGGAGCACTGCCTCTCCTCCCAGCCGCAGCGTCTAACATCAGAAGGGAGATGGGTCTGCAGACATCTTCGCTGGCGTGGCCCCAAGGCACGTATACCTGCCACACGACATAAGCTGGGCACTGAGCATCTGCATGTCACAGGCACGTGGCAGGGCCATCCCTGATGTGAAGCAGTGGAATGGGAAGGGAGCAGCCCCAACTCCCCATGCAGCCTGTGGTGCACGGGAGGGCAGAGGACATCCTGCTGGTATGCCTTCCATCATGAACACGCCTCGAAAGGTGCTGCCCAGGTACAAGTGCATGGTGGTGTATTCATCCCTCTCACCATGCAACCCCAGCACCCCAGCAGTGAAGAAATGAACAAATCTAGAGATATTAATGTCTTGCACAAATGCAGAACAGATGTTCCAGCAAGGACCCGAAAAAATACATAATTAAGAAATAGATAGAGGAATCCTGTTCCTTTTTACTTTGTTTTTTTCCCTGGAAAGTGCTGTCATGAGCCTGAAGGCTGCGCCAGTGGCTCCCTGCAATGTCTCCGCATGGGACGGGTGAAAGATCCAGGATGCACCAACCCCCTTTTGGGATGAGTTATCCAAAAGCCGGACTCTTTTATTTGACATCTGCTGCAAGGGAAGCCAACCCAAGGAAAGGAGGAGCTCTCTTCTGTTTCACCATCTTGTAATAATTCAGGATAATCGAGGGAAAAAAAATACAAAACAACCCCAAAACCCGAAGGAGCGGGGGAAGAGAGAACAACTCGCAAGAAGAAAAAGAATAAGCCATTCCTAAACACAGTGCGGTGGCGCAGCCAAACCAAACAGTAATGATTCATTGACCTGTCTTCACCCTTCGTTTTTCCTATAATGAGCAAAGAAACCACAGAAATGTGGAGCCGAGGTCTCTCTCTGCTCCCAAGGAACAGGGAGGAGGATGTACAAGCCGCCACTACCCTTTGGTGTGTTTCATCCTGGTCCAGCTCCTGCGTGCGCGGTCCAGCCCCACCGCCAGCCTCCTTGCCCATCTCACCTCATCTCAGTTCATCCGTTGTCCTTACTGCCTTGCTGGCCCAGGCTTGCTTTCCCCCACCAACTGCACTGGGGAGGTGGATACAGGTACCGCAGCCAGATCTCTGCTCCTGCCTTTGGCGGGGCCAGCTGGACAACAAATACGTGTGCTCCCCAGCCAGCTCTGCTTGCAGCTCAGCCTGGTGTCACCGAAGCCAGCAGTGGAGCCATCTCCATGCCAGGCTTGAGCGGTGTTGCCTTGGGAGCAGATGCACACCCCATTTGGACATCCCAGCTGTGCGCGGACCACTGGGCAGCACCCTCCATCCAAAAGTCAAAGAGACACAGCTGGGGCCCCCCAGAGAGGGAAAGGGCTGAAGACCACGGCTCAGCTGGCTTGTTGAACATGACAGAGAGCCTGAAAACCATGGATGGACTTGTACTCTGAAAACAGCTGCAAAAGCTCACAACGTTTCTTCCCCCATCCCAAAGGTTCGGGAGCCCTTGTGCTTCCTGCCTGCAGTGCAGCCAGGGAAGGGGTTGCTCTTTCGTTTACCAAGCTGCACCTCATAGAGCCCACTGGGTCGAGCTGAACAGCTTGAAGAGGTGGCAGAGCACACCCTGAAAAGTATGGCTGATTCCCCCATCAACCCTCCTCCCCAGCAGCACTGCAAGACAACAGCCTCTAATGAGGGATAGTGGAGAGCAACACCATCTTCATCCTCACCTCCTGGACCCCAGCAGAGCCTTGCATTCCCAGATGAGCTCCCACAGCCAGAATGGTGGCCATCTGCAGCCCAGGGCTTTCAGGAGACGTGTGTCCCTAAAGGCTTTGGGATGTCACCTTCCTCATTTCACCGCTGCGTGACAGAGCTGGCAGGGGCTCTCCACCACATCCCCGCACTGTAGCCTGCAGAGGAAGGACAATTCAGCATCCATTAAGAAGTCTCTGAGTCCATGTTCACTCGGTGACTTGCTATGGGACTTGAGGGGCTCAGAGCCCACTTTAAAGCCTTGAGTTGCTTCTCTCTTCCCCCCAAGGAGGTTGCTAGCCCCCAGGGCTTGCCAGCAGATGAGCAGCTCAGAGTCAAGTCAAAGCTCAGGGGCTCCCAAGCCAGACATTCAATCTAGGGACAGGAATGTCCATTTCCCAAAACAGTTTAATCCCGAGGTGCATCTGGAGCCCACATAGTCGCATCAGGGGAAATCAGAGCAATGGAGCAGCAGAGAGCTCCTTTCCACAGAGACATTGTGGGGAATACGACTATTATCTGAGTGTGTTATCAAGGCAGGTTTGATCTAAGCCTCCATCCTTGCTCCAAATATCTGCATCGCTTCCCACATGGCAACAGAGAGCTGGCCTTGCTACCCGGTCATTCAGCAGTCTGGGCCAGGCGTTGCATGGGTCTCACGAGGACTGGTCCTGCCAACTGGCTAACGATGTCCTCTCTTGTTCAAAGCAGCACTCCAGTCACTGTGGCCCTTCAGGGATATGAAAAAATTCAATCAGATCCAGCAGCTCAATAATACTTTGCCTTGGACTTCTGCAGACGAGCAGCAGGGACCAGAGGGAGCAGTAAAAGATGCAGGAGAGCTGAAATGGGGTATTCCTCCTGGTTATATTTCATTTTCATGCTGTCTCTGCAGCTTCTCATTCGAACCAGGGAGAAAAGAGACAAATCGCTGAAGACAAGCTGCTTTACGAGTGTTTCCGTTCCCATTTTGTGGCCCCTGGGGATTCTTCCCGCACTGCCCCCAAGCCTCCTAGTAAACGGCTTGACGTTTGCAGAGGTTGCTCACCTCCTCCGAGTGGAAATACAACTGTTTGTTCAGCTTCTCTGGGGGCTGGTTATCTTGTTAGATTTGTAAGAGCATTTAACAGGTTGCTTAGCCGTGTGCCCTTGAAATACCTCAGGCAGCATCTTCCAAAAGTACCATCAGCATCACACTGGGCTCAAGCTTATTATCTCCATCTCCCAGCAGGACAATTGGCTCAGTCCGGCACAGCGCTGGCCCAGTCACATGGCTACCTCCATGGGCACATCTGTGTCTGTCTGTCTTAAACCTCGTCAGACACCAACTGAGCATTGCCCACCTCCCTCCCCTCCTCAGTTCCTTGCTGTGCCCAAATATGGGGTTAGAAAAACAACTGTTGCTGAGATGGGAACCTGCCCAAACCAAGACTTCACCTTTCCTGGCACACAGGCTGTAATGCCCAGGCAGACCCCCAAAACGTCTCAGGTTTTCAAGGGCATTCTTGACACCTCTTGGCCATCACCCTTGCCTAGGACAGAAGTGGCATGTCAAAGAGTCCCTCAGGGCCATGAGGGAGCTTACAACTTCTCTTCCCTCAAGCCCCATCCTGCAGGCTCCTTATGGGCCATCACAAAAATTTCCTTTCCTCTCTGCCCTCCTTTGTCCCCAACCTGGTACTATCCAGCCTCTCCTTAACACCGCCCACTGGAGTTCTTGCTTATCCCTCATTAGGTGGCTTCTTGGCCTGCAAAGGCCACCTTCTTGTACCTCAGATGTCGCAAGCAAATCCTGCCAGACCTCTTCATCCCTGCCATGCTGAGCACCATGTCCCCTAACATCTCCCCTGCACTGTGAGTGCTCCCTGTCAAGCAGAGGAGAGGATGGGAGAGCGGTCTTGCCAAGTTGGGCATGGTGGTCCAGGAGGACACCAAGGTCCAGGGGCCATCACCAAGCCAGGCTCCCTGCCTTCCCTCTCCATGGGGTCAAAGCCAGAAGACAGCCCTGGCAGGGCCATTGCAGCAGCTGGGGAAAGGGAGCAGGTAGGAGACGTGATAACCATGTGGGATGGGGGCAGTCACCCTGGGAGCAATAAATGTCTCCAGTGCAAGCCACGCGTCATTGCGCCCTTGTTAGCAAGTTCCAGCTCGTTGCGCCTCCTGTGTAATTCATAACTGCTTAACAAGGCCACTGATGGCAAATTAGCCAAACATCAGTAAGCAGGGAATGTGGTCGTCACATTCATCCTGTTAACTGGTGGCTAATTATCTCATTGTGCCTCCCATGTACTAATTGCAAACTAACTGTTTCCCATAGCCTACCAGTATCATTTAAACTTTAGGAAGCATCCAGGCAGCAGATGTATTTTTCCAGTGCTTTTCACGCTTCTGTACGTACCCTCAGAGCTGTAATTGCAGTATTGAGGAGCTGGCCTTCCCCATTTTTTTTAATGGCACTAGTGGTTCAGAGAGGAGTGCGGTGTATTCGTAACATGGCCCTTTTGCCCCCTCAGCTTCATCAGAGGGTTAGGGGATGTTGCCAGTGTCCCTTTGGGGGATGGAGGGGTACGGCTGCAAAGCCAGGCTCTGGGGGCTGGTGGCAGAGCTAAGGGGCTCCAGGCTACAAGCAGCCACCAAAGCAGTCAGTGCAGGCAGCAAGGACCTCCTTGCCCAACGGGTCACAGGTAGCTGCAGTTACAGGGAAAGACAAGGCACTTGAATGTCCTGCCCTGTGCAGAGCTGCTTGCTTGGGATTTGGGTGCAGCCTGGGGACACAGGGCTGGAAAAGTGGCCCAGAGCAGAGGAACAGCTGTTTTCTGAGCATGGGAGGTGCTGGAAGGGGAACCCCAGAGATATTTCACCCAGCTGCACGTGCTGTACCCTACAGCAGGGAAAAAGCACTGCAAGCACTGCATTTAGCCAGAGACATGCAACTTGCCCCTGGGACGCTCCAAAATGCAGATCCAGGCAATGCAGCAGGGCCCCACAAGAAGGGCAATGACTCTCAGCCTGCTTTTTCTGCCCCACCTTGCCCTCCCCACCACCTCATGGTGCCTGTACTGTGTCTGATAATTGAAGGACACTCCTGGGCCCCCAGAGTTTGGAAGATGTTTTCCGGTCTGGACCAAGAGTGACGTTCTCTCCAGGTGTGCAAATGGTGACATGCTGGAAGGAAGAAGCTCTGAGAGGAGAGACAGGAGGGGAAGGACTCCTGAAAACATCCTTGAGCACCAGGGATAATGAAGTGGGCTTTCCGCCAGATTCTCCAGATGTTTAATTAATACAGTAAGACCCCTGCTCATCTGGCTGATCCCAGTGCAAAAGGCTCCCCAACTCAGCCTCAGCTCGGCTCTGCAATGCGATGGAGGCAGCTTGTGAGCTGCCAGGCTTGGAACTCTTCCTGCTGGCCTTTCTCCTCTTGCCTGATCTGGGTACCTGATGCCTCTGCCTGCCGGGGAGCAGTGAGACACAGACTTCAACATGCAGACCCAGAGGGAGCAGCAGCAGGGCTGGACCCAATTCTTGGGAGACTCCCATCCCATCCCTGCTCACCACGCTCAGTCTGGTTTCCTAAGGAGCCATGAGGACAAACCGCAGGTAGGAAACAGCCTTGTGGGGCAAAACAATGCTGGCCTGCAGAGCGATCTGGTAAATCCTGCCAACCACGGTGCAGCTTGCCAAGAAAACACCTTCCCTTTGTGCTTTGGGTCTGCTGCAAGCATACAAGAGCACATCAGTGTTGGGGGACAACTCCTGACACATTATGGCTGGTCATGGGGGACTGCCCAGAGCAGATAAACAGTCTTAAGCATTGCGAGCTGCAAAGTTACTAGTGAAGACACCTTGGATACTGCACAAGCAAAGGTTGATAGGAAGAAAATTAAAAGAAGACCTTACATGTGTTTCCTCCCCAGCTGACCAGCCATTTTTGCTGGCTCTAGAGCCATTCCTTTCCAAAATGACCACGGAAAGGGATCTCATGGATCCAGCTGGATATGTCATCCCTCTTCCAACAGAGCAGGTGTTGCAAGGCAGGCAAGAGTGTAGACTACATTCCGCTGCAGTGCAGGACCAGCCAAACTTCAGAGCTGTGGGTTCAGAAAGGAGAGCAAGAGACCTCTCCTAGGGGAGGAGAAGGGCTGGGAGGTGGTGAGGACTACAGTGCTGCTAATTTCCAGCTCGAAGGACACCTCCAGGCTCCCTTCCTACTGTGGCACTGGGGGCTCTTTGAAATGAAATTACCATTTACAGAGCATTTCCCTGTGTGATGCTGAGATGAGGTTTTTGGCACCAGAGAGGATTTTGCACAGAGCACTTTGTCCCTCAGCCCACAAAATACACTGTTACATTTTGCTGTGTCCTCCGAGCCAATGGTACCCAAAACCCGCATGTAACGTGACCATCACATACACACAGGGATGGCAAAAGTCCACCCTGTCGGTGTTTATTTGAGAAAAGGGAACGACATTGCAACGAGGACACTCATTAAAAAGAATCTAAATGAGATAAGAGCCAAAGAGATGAAATGTGTGCGGGCAGCGCAGGGACTGTTTAAAGATGCCCTTTCAGAGGCTCAGCATGGGCACATTCCTCCTCACAGGAAAAGACATTTGAAAGGCCGTCCGGGTTAAACAGCAGGGCATGGGAGGAAAGGGGACAGTCTGCACACATTGAAGGCTTGTCCAACTGAGGAATTAAAACAGAGCACAGCCTCTGGCAGGTTAAATGTAAATACACAATAAGGCAGCCAGAAAAGACTGTGAAGATT
>JANXJC010000078.1:73912533-73936855 GCA_027564655.1 Leptodon cayanensis
CGGGGGGGGGGGGGGAGGGGCGGGGCACCAGCAGGGCCCGCCCCCTCCCGGTGCCGGCGGGAGGGAGCCGGCAGCGCGCGGGGCTGCGGCACCCACCGGGCGGAATCGCGCCCGGGGTCCGCACCGGCGCCCAGCACCGCGGCCCCGCTCCGCGCCGGGAACCCGCTCCCCGCACCGGGGCCCGGCGCCGGCACACCGCTCCGCGCCGGGACCCCGGGCCGGGACCCCTGTTCCGGTCCCGGTCCCGGCAGCGCCTCCCGCCCGCCGGCGGGGTCCCGGCGGTTCCCGGGGCGGAGCGGAGGCAGGTAGGTAACGCCGGGGCCCCGCGACGGGAGGGCGGATTCGGCGGGACCTGTTGCTGCCCGGTGCCCCGCTGAGGGCCGGGGGCTCCGCGGGTGTCCCGCTCCTCGGCGGGGCGGCGGATTAGAGGCACCGTGGACCCCGGAAAACGGGGCTCTGCCGGGCAAAAACCACCGGGGGGGGGGGCGGTCGCCCAGCCACTCGCCCTGTTTTGGGGCGCGGGACCTTGCAGTGGGGTGCAGGCGGCAGGAGCAGCAGGTGGAGAGGGGACAAAAGCCGGGCCAAGGCCCCCCGGAGTCACCCGGGGGTGCCCCGGGGAGGGGGGTTTGGGCCGGGCTGAGGCAATGGGTCTCCCACTGGAGATACCTCCATGTTGGTGGCCCTAGCAGGGAACGGGGGGGACAGCCGGGGTGTGGGGTGCTGGAAAGGTCCCCCCAAACAGCAGCTGACCTGGGAGCTGCTGCAGCCTCCAGAGCCCCTGGGGTCGCTGGCCGCTGGCACCCCCGCAGCCCGCCCAGAGGGGGTTAGGCAGCTTGTCCCCTCATGGTGACGACAGTGACTTTCTCCCTTCCAGGTGCAGGAGGAAGGAGAGGGGTCCGCGTGTCCCTGCTGCTCTGCCCGAGGAGGGGGAGCCGAGAGAAAGCTCTGATCAATCCTTCCCAGCGGAACGGTGAAGCTCAGGACACACCTGCAAGCAGCCAAACTGCGACGGGGCGACAAGCCGTCCCGCTGCCTGGCTTGGCCCCATCCCCATCCCACCGCCAGCACCCCCGCCGTCCCCTTTGTCCCCTGCCAATGCCGGCGGGTGAAGGCTGCGTGCTCAATCGCTGCGCTGGCATCCCAAGCGTGGGGCCGAGCTGCGGGACCCGCTTTTTCCCACGGGACAGTGGCAATGGGGGCTGCTCTCTCCACCGGTGCGGTCGTGGCAATTTCTTTTAACTGCGTCATTGCGTTGCTCATCCTCATCCTTTTCCTCATCCTCTGCAAGGCCTGCAGGACCCCCTCGTGCCCCAAGAAGAGCCCGGCTTCTGATGTGGATGAGGCGAGGAATGAAGAGAAGTACCTGCTGCAGCCCTGAGCTGCCTGGAGACTTGGGTACGAGGCAGTGCTGAAGGGGTTGCGCCTGTCTGGATGCCTGCACTGGGACTGGGGCGCTGGACCGGGCACCATGAGAGCAGAGGGGACGCCGAGCTGCTCGCAGTGGCTGTGACGGGGTGCACAGCCCTTCACCTGCTTGGTTTTGGTGTGTGAAGTCCCTGCGGATGCCCACTGTCACCATGGGGATGGAGAGACAGCGGCCGGAGACTTGCTATGGGGATAATCCTGCCTGTCCCAGTGGCCAGCAAGCACAGCAGGAGCCCTGCCCACGAGTGCACCCCGTGTTCGGGGACAGCCCATCGGCTCCTCCCTGGTGCTCATGGCCGGGGCCAGTGGCCACCACGTCCCAGACCTGAGCAGGGCCAGCTGGGGGCTCTGAGAGGGGAGGCAGCGGGGATGGCACAGGCACCTGTCCCTGAGTGGGCTGGCTGCTCCATGGTGGGATGTGCCCGGGTGGACCCCAGCAGCCCTAGCCCACCTGGCAGAGCAGGGTGTTACTGGTCCAAGTGTCTTTGGGGATGGCCCTGGGGTGCCACGTGCCCCCAGACTCAGGAGGGCATTGGCACCCGTCTGCCCCAGCAACCACTTTAATGAGCCACAGGAGGGTCTGCATGGTCTGTCCATTCACCCCTGGTCTGTCTGTCAATCCTCTCCACCATTATCACCCACACTGCTAGGCAAACAGCCCTCCTCCTTGCTGGGCACGTGTCCCTGCCTGCCCTCCTGCCTGCTCCCAGCTGGGGCCCGCCAGTGGGGTTTGACCTGTCCACAGGCAGCAGACATGCCCTTGTTGACATTCCCATCCCTGCTGAGAGCAGCCTAGGATGGCTTTTTGCTGGGGATATAGGAGATATGGGGATATGAGGGTGGCTGGATAAACAGCATTGAAGGGTCTACCAGCCCCCTCGCTCCCTGGGGGCCACAGTGGCTCTGCGGGGAGGGATGCTAGTGGTCTGGCTTGTCCCCAAGCCTGGCAGCTGCGTTCCCCCACCCTGCCTGCAAGTGTTGTGGGTTTTGGAGGGCTCTGCCCTGCCCATCCTACAGCCAAGCAATAGGCAAGGTCCAAGCTGGCACAGCTGCTGCAATAAGGGGACAGAGGGGTGGGCTGTGCTGGGAGGGATGCTGGCCAGGGTCCCTGCGCAGACTTGCCAGGCCTGGCAGAGCCTGCTGTCCCTCCCCATGTCAGGTGTAGCTAATGCATCCCTTTGCAGAGTTGTTTTTACTAGACTAATAAACCAATCGTAGGACCCAAGCGGTGTCTCTGACCTCTGCCCAGCGCCTGAAAAATCTGGGGCAGGCAGCGTGTCCTGCCCATCCCGCAGGACTGGGGAGCAGCTGCCCCAGGGCTGGTGGCCAGTGTCCCTGCAAGACTGCGGGTGGTTTGCTGGGTGATGGCGACAAGGAAGGGCTCACGTCTGCGTCCCTCTGTGGCTTTTAAATGCTGGGTGATGGTGACAAGGAAGGGCTCACGTCTGCATCCCTCTGTGGCTTTTAAATGCTGGGTGAGAAATCTGGGTGGTATTTCATGCCCACAGCATGTCTGCCTGGGCTGGGGGCATGTGGCTGTCAGCAGGGAGCACCCCCCAACCCCGGTGCTAGAGGCACTGAAGAGTTACCAAGCCGTGGCCTTAAGTTATAGGGATGTTTGTGGGGGGCACAGGCCAGCTGAGTGGATGGAGAGCTGCCACAGCTCCTGCCTGGTGGAAGGAGCACCTCTGGTCCCCAGTCCCGGCAGCTGTGTGCAAGGCTCCAGCGGTGACAGCCCATCCCTGCTCATCAGCATGCAGCGAGGCCATCGCGGCTCCTGTTGCCACCGCAGCCACGTAGCAGCTAATCCCTCTGCTGCAAAGCGCCGGAGTGGTGGGAAGGCTCTGCAAACCCCAGTGCCCAGCCATTCCCGCAGCCACCAGCTGGGCAGAGGCGGCTGAGCCCCCCTGGGGAGAGCAGAGCTGTGAGCATCCCAAAGCTGCTGGTCAGCAGCTGTTGTGATATGGCTCGGGTGATGGCACATCCCTCTCCCACAGCCATGGGGGCCCAGGCCAGGGCTCGAGCCACCTTCTGGCTTAGGCTGCCATCCCAAAATCCGGGGGGGGGGGGGCGTGTGCGGCTGATCCCACAAATGGTTATGGGGCTGCAGCTCAGTGCTCTGTCTCTCCAGCCACCACTTACGGTGGGACTGGCTGCCATCAGGCTGCAGCCTTGAGGTTTCCCTAGGGCTGGCAGGACCAGCCCTCACCTGCCTTCCATGGGGCTCTCACCCAGTGCAAGCACAGCCAAGGGTAGGGAAGAGCTGAGGGTTGTGCAGCTCTGGGGGACCGAGCGCCGTGAGGTCTGCCTGACCCCAGAAACAACTGCACGCTGTGGCTCTCCCAGCACCTCTGTTTATTTGTCCGGGCACAGAGGCAAAGTGTTCCCGCTATGCAAAGAGCGGGTGGCTCGGTGCCCGTGGCTTGCATGCCAAGCAGCAGCCGATCAAAGCTGGGCTTGTTTGGCCGGCGGCCCCCGGCAGAGCTGTTGTTTTCCCTGCTCACTTCTCTGCCTTGCTCTCCGTCTCTCTCACCAGGTTAAGCAGCTTGTCCAGCTTTGCAATTTCCACCTCGGGGCCCTTCTTAACCTCCTGGCCTTTCTTCTCCTGTGAAGAGAGCAAACGGGGCAGAGCTGTGAGCAGGGAGGACCGCAGGGATGGGGAGGTGTCCAACGCAGAGGGGGCTGCTGGGTCCTGTGGCCCAGATCCCAGCCTTCACCAGGGGCTGATCCACATCTGCCTGTCCCTGTATTTCAAGCCCAAGGTGCCATGAGATGTGTAAAAGCCCCCACGGGCTGGAGCAGGGCCATAAGGAAGGGTTTGGACGGGGACGGGAGTGGATCCACAGTGACACAAACCCTCTTCTGCCTCTCAGCCCTTCTCAGCCCCATGGGACTGGACCACCCTCTAAGACCCCCAGCTTTTCCCCCAGACCCCAGGGAGGTGCCAGGCATGCACGAATCCCACAGCAGTGACACTGAGGCAGATGTCCAAATCTCCCCCAAACGGTCGCGCCATGCCCATCCCAGTAGCACCAGCTACTGGGCAGCGGCAGCCACAGGTGTGGGAATTGGCCCTTTTGCACCCAAATGGCTTTTCCTACGAGGGCAGGTGGGTGCTGAGAGCCCCCCCAGGTGGGATGTTAGCTCCTCACTGAGGCTTTTCTGCCCCTGCGCACACCCCGAGCAGCTGTGCCTCGCAGCTGTGCCAAACCCGAGGCATGCCCCAGCATGGGCAGGGAGGACAAGCCCTTCCCACAGTCCCCCAGCACCTGTCCCAGCCCTCCCAGCAGCTCCCTCCCTGAGTGCTAGAGCAAACCACCAGCATCTTGGGAGAAATCACGTAGCACGAGGGAACTAAGCCTGTCCAGTTCAGTCCTCACTTGCTTGGGAGCAGCAGGAGCTTCCAGGCCCAATGGGAGATGGTGTCCCTGCTAAGGGTATCAGTGCCACCCAGTGCTTCAGGCAGAGTGTGTCCTCCCTGCTGTGGGCTGCAGCATCAGTGCATTGCTCTCATCAGAGCTTGGGGCCTTTGGGAAAGTGATAACTAGATTGGGGCTCTCCAGGTACATATCATGGCAGAAACAGCTGCAGCAGAGGAATTTTCCAGCCTGCGTTCAGCCCACCAAACCTTCCTGCAGCTGAACATTTACCCCACAGGGTTCCTCCAAAACAGCAGCCACCCAGTCACTGCATCCCATCACACAGTGTTGCCTTCTGCTCACAGCCTTCCCCTGTGCCAGTCTGCCAGCTCTCACCTTCCCTCTGGATTTGGCGCGGGGGGGGGGTCCCTGCTCCAGGGCTGGGAAACTTCTCTGTGCCCAGCGTGGCTCAGGACACCCCACAAAGCAGATGCCAAGCACAGGCGAGTGGGTGGGCTGGTACCCAGCCTGGCAGGTGGGCTTGGGAGAGGTGGCAGTGGGTCCCCAACCCTGTGGCACAGCAAGGGGGAACATTGCTGTGCCAGATCCTCCTGGCATCCCCAAAGCACAGCCTCTGCATGGGGATGCTCTCGGAAGGCCAAGGGAGCAGCATGCAGCACCTGAGCAAGGAGACCGCCTGCTTTCTTCTCTCCCGGCTTAGAAAAGATCAATTCTCCTCCCACTGAATCAGCTCTTCTAATGGCCCCGCATGCAGCAATTATAAGCACGCGCCTTTCCTTCAGCACTAGAAAGAAACACCAGGGCACAACAAAGAAAAAATCGTAGGGCTGCAGGGATCTCAGTACGTTTCTCTAGCAAACATGGGCATTGCTGAAGGAGACTACCACTGGGAAAGAAGTCCCCAGGGGATGCACGGGCTTCTCCCTCATCCCAGCCCAGCACAACCCTGACAGAGCAGAGGTTTCCTCAGCTGCCAGAGGCATGGCTGGGGTGAAAGCAGCCCTGGCGGGGGGGGGAACAGGGACATTTGGAAAGCCCTCTGCTCCCAAGAAGACAGCCCCACTCCTCGCCTGAGTGCTGGGAGGAGCCAAGGTTATTTGTATTTACAAAGTAAGTCCATCGATTGCATGCTGGGACAGTGCTGGGCTGTATTAATGCCACTAAGTGAGCAACGCCCTTTGTGGCTCTGGTCCGGGCACTGGGAGCGATGTTTGTACTAATGGCCCACATCACAGCCAAGCATCTCTCTGAGCGAGAGCATTGGAATAAACACAGCTGCTCAGGGTATTTCAGGACTTAGCTATTTCTGCAGAAAAGCTGCTTAGCTGTCTGACAGCATTCAAAACACTCCCTTTGGCACCCTGCGTCGCACACAGCACCATACAGAGGTCCTTGGGACAGGCTAAAGAGGCAACTGCTTTGCTCAGCTGGGAAAAGGAGATGCTGAAGCCATCTCTCATCAACCTACCTCCATCCGAAGCCCTTTGCTCTCCCTGCTGGTAGGGTTAGGGAGGGTCCCTGACCAACGCCTCCAGGTAGTAATGCCAGGTCCATGGGCACCATGTCTGAGCCTTGCAAAGTCAGCAGACACAGACAAGGCTCAGCTCCTAGTCACCAAGCTGTGCCTAAAACCTTGACTTTCACACTGGCTCAGCTCCTTTAGTGTGTCTGAGCAAGCTGCAACAAAGCCACACGCAAGCCTGTAATGAGCCGTAACCGAACCAGAGCCCTAATTTGACGCCACATAACCAGGCAAGCAGGATGACACAGGGAAAGAAAATTGCAATGTCCTTTCAGGGGCACTGGAACGGAAAGTTTCCCTTTACTCCTCCATCTGCTTTTCCCGGGGAGCCTGTGCATGTGAGCTGGCCTGGCCACTGCAGGCTGGCTGACGGCACCACCACAGCACCACGGCATCTGCTTGGATGCACGCAGCAGTGTCCTACAAATCCAGGGGCTTCACTGGCATCAGGCCTCCGAGGAGCAGCCCATCTTGGAGCAGAACTGTTGCCATTTCCTGGAGCACGTGCGATACAGGGAAGCACCACCTCTGCGCAATGGGCTCTCCCTCCCAATGCATGCCACAGCCAGGTATGGCAAGGGCACTCATGGGGCTCTGCCACCCTGCGTGTAGCTGCGCCTGTCCTCTGCCTCCATCCATGCCTACACTGCATCCATGGGGCTCATCAGGAGCTGAGAGGGAGCTGGGGCAGAGCATCCCCCCCATGGAGCTGACAGATGTAGAACTGAGCTTACATGGGAGGTCTGTCCCTGAGGAGCTCATCGAGCTGGTACCGGAGCCACTTGCAGCAGTGTTTGCATTGATTTTATTGTTAACAATTCCCAGCAGGAGAGCAGGATGCTCTTGGCTGAAATGGTGATGAGGGACGTGTCAGGAAAACTCATGGCAGGGACAGAAAAGGTGCTGCATGGGGATGGGCTCTGCCCCACTGATGGAGCATGAACCCAGGGAGGTGAGATGGGGAGGACACTGCCTACATATCCCCATGCTGATGTGTTCATGGCCAAGTCCCCCACTGCCCTTGCACTCCCTTTGTCTTACTCCTGGCCTCTGGCTCTCCAGGCAGAAAACCGAGGCATGGGGCTCCTGGCCCTATAGGCAGTGTGGGCACATCTGCTGCAGGACCCTTGATGGTCCTCTCAGCCAGGTGAGTACTGAACCTGGAAGCAAAGCAGGAGGTGGAAGAGGACTGAGGTGGAGCCCCAGGGGCGACAGCAGAGTGAGGACAAGGACAAGGATGAGGATGAGGACTGGTGGTTTGAAGACCCCAGATCCATAGCCATGGGAGGCCCAGCCCCAGCCCTCCCTATGCTGGCACATACTGAACTCTACATCCACAATATGGGAGTCATTTAAACTGGATTCCCTGCGTCTTGGCTGATGCCTTCATTCCCTAGCTGAACAGTAAACTGCCGACTTAATAAAACGCTCCCATAAAAGCCATGATGCTGGCTCTTTTCAGCATCCTTTTTTTTTTTTTTTTCCCATTGGTGGAATAATCATAAAACATCTGCTGTAAGGTTTCGATTAAACAAAGCAAAACATGTTTATGTTTTAAAGCAGTGAGGAAGTCAACTATGCTGGCATGAACATAGACATAAAAGTCCCCATAACTTCCCTGGGAGCAGAGGGGACCCTTCTCCCTGCTGAGTCTTGGCCAAGGGGCATAGGCCTGGCTCTGCCCTGCTGTCATCATGACACTGATAGTCCCAGTCTCTGCCATTCCTGACAGGATGGGATTTCTGGGCACAGCTGTGCTGGGACAGGATCTGGCCACTCTGCAAAGCAGCTCAGTGACCCAGGACACCAGCTTCCCATGCAAAAGGGGTTTAAGCTTTTAAGACTGATTCTGAAGGGGCTGAGAAGCTCCAAGAAGCCACCAACGGGGCTGCCCAAAACTCCCATCCTTATCCTCAGAGGGAGGGGGCACACAGGCTGTCAGATCTTCAGAGGTATGTTGCTTCTGGAGAAGACATTTTCTTGTTCCTTCTACCCTGCTCAGGGGTAGGTTAAGGTGATATCTCCAGGAAAAGTGCTGCTGCATTAGCAAAATATACCAGCAATGGGTCTGGCAAATTCAATGAATGAAAGCAAAGAAGATACTTCCCTGGAGCATTTCTGTTGGGAAGACCCCCAAATCCTTCATGAACACAGCAAAATTTTCCTCACCGGCTCCTTGGGCCACCAACCAAACATGCATCAATGGGGATGTGATATGACCTGCAGCCCTGAAGCCTTCTAAAACCTATCTTGTCATGGTCCTATTGCAACCCGATGCCATTATATAGTGGGTGAAGCTGGAGTTATGCTGAGCTGGGGATGATGTCTGTGCCAGGACCACTTCTGGGCTCTCAAGAAGCCCATTTACATACAGCAGCAACATGCTTATCAGCCACAGAGAGCCTCGAGTCACACTCACAGCCTGATTTGACAGCATTGTTCCTGGCCCACAGAAGGATTAGCTGACAGACTGGAGATAAGGATTTAGGCTTATTTTGCTACTGTTTGGAAATAAATGACGCAGGAAATGTTCTGCTTGCGGGGAATGAAACCGGCAGAAAAGCCCAGGGGATGGCTGGGTCGTTCAGGCATCAGCAATCACACAGGATCATTGGCCTCAAAGATGCTCATCCCTCGAGCTTCAGCTAAAACCTGTGCTGTTCAGGGCAAGCACCTCTCTTTGCTCCAGCTCACATACTTCACTCAGATCTCTGCTAGTATCTGCACCGGACCATGCCAAGGCATAGCAGGGCAGACAGGTCTCATGGCCCTGGGTGAACTGCCCCTGCTTGCTGGAAGTCACCAGTGAAGCCACTGGAACCAGCAAAGACACAGAGCTAGGACCAGCCTGTGGCTCAGCAGCACACATCTGCCAGTAAAGGCACAGGAGCAAAGGTCAGCAATATCCAACAGGCAGGAGGTGTAAACAAAATTGGATCAGACCTGGAAGGGGCTAGGAGTATCGCTGGGAATAAAACAGAGGGAATGGGGTGACACTCAGGGGAGGTGGGCAGGGGTTACCTCTGTCTAAATGGTGGGTACCTGCCTGCAGCATGCCACAGGGCTGGCTGGCTTACAAACACCCATGGGAGATGGGAGACATTGTTTGATGGAATGGATGGGCTCTGCAGCAGCAAAGAGTTAATAGCAAGGTCAAACCCTCATCCATGGCCATAAGGGAGGACAGACATCATCACAGCTCTGCGTCTGCTCTGCCAGAGGCTGGCTGGGACTCCCCACCCTTGCTTATGTCCCTCGCCAAGCAAAAGATGTGCACACAGGAGGAGCCAAACCCCTCCCCGTGGGTTTCAGCAGCCTCCGGCAAAGCCGTGGAGGAGTCTGACCTTTGCTTTCATGCTGATCGGTGCCATGGTGTGATCTCTACTGACCCTCAGCAAGAAGCTCAAGAAATACTAAGCAGCGAGCCTCCGAAGCACGTTGTGGCAAGTTGTGCTAACAGGATTTAATGAAGCATCAAGAGTGCCCTCTGAAAACACTTGCTAGCTGGCCTGATCCAGCTGTATACCCTGGCTGAGCATGGGAAGCTGCTAAACGGCATAGCCCATTTCACAGTGACTGCAGTATGGAGCATGGTCTCACCAGCCCTGGGCACAGGGAAGCGTGAGGAAGGTGCCAGTGGGGTGCAGGACAGGCACGATCAGGCTCACCTAAGGGCTAAGAAAGGCTTAGCACTGGGCTCTTCTGCTGCCAACAAAGCAATTTGGCTTCCAGCCATGCCGAACATTCCCTGTTCTTGCTAACTCCAGAGCCACAAGCAACATCTCTTACACACCACTAATTTAGGCACCTAAATATAGCTATAAGAAGACCACATTTAGCAGCCATGCATGAAAACTTCAGTGAGCAAGGCCAAGCTGAGCACAGACAGGGCCTGTGGCAGTCCCCACAGCAATTCTGAACTGAGCATTACAATGACTCGTTAACTCCTTCTGAATTCATCCCAGTACCAGCTGCAAAAAGCCACCAAAACCTTTTAAAACAGTTGGTCTTCTGCCTTTTCCATATCTGACACTTATGGGTTCAAAACAGGGATGCGGTCATGATCCTCAGCTCACATACCACCAAACAAATATCTTTAAAGTGAAGGATAAATTTTAAAGTTATCCAAAGACATTATGGTCTGAAAAAGGCCAAATGAGCAAATACCCTTAACTCTGCCCTGCACAGATGCTGTGATTAGGAAGCATCAGCAACAGGCTCTCTGCTCCTTCAGGAGGTCACACTGGGCTTTGCCAGCCCTGGGGACAATTTGGCCGCACTGTAACTGTGAGCAGTGTGTGTGTGCATGCATGCATGCGTGTGTGAGATGGAGAACAGCTTTGCCTTCGGGCATCATTACCCTTGGTCACTGAGACAAGCCAACAGCAGCCACCTTGATCAGAGCAGCCTGGTGAGATGATAAACTCACAAGATGCATGGAAAAGCTTTTCAGTTGTATCAGTTCATGGATTTCGTGCTTAGTGTGCAAGACAATCAGCCTCCCCTGACTCGCAGAGGCTTCGTAAAAGGGCTGGAGGGGAATAAAAAGTCCAAAAGGTTTTGCCTCCAGCTCAGGGGGTCCTGGTGATGTAAACCACCATTGGGATAAGGACAGAGGGATGGGATGCCCTTTCCTTCACCTCCCTGGGGGACAGGCAGTGCAGCCCCCACTGCCCTTAAACCCTGGATCCAGCCCTACTGGGTTCAGACTTTCTGCAGTGCCGTCGGGCTTTTCTGGATGGGATGGATTACTTTAATTAGCTCTTAGCACCGCTCAGTGGGAAGCCCTGTTACCCAAAGCCTGCCCACATGCCACGTGTCATAATGGCATTGGATGGAAAGGCTGGTGGGGGCATTTGTGCCTGATGTTTTAGCTGTGGGATCTCTCAGACCCAAGCAGTGGGGAGGAAGGAAGCAAGAAGCAGGTTTTAGTTGAGATTGTCCATACAAACCACTAGACGGGCAATACCTTAGCTTCTAGCTTGACCCAAATATTGCTGCAATTCCAGTGAAACCCAGACACCAAACCTCAATGCAACCTAAACAATCCTAAAGATGCCCAGGCTTCCCTAGCTCTTGCGCCTACCACAAGAAGCCACATCTGCCACCACCTTTTTTCTCGGGCTGGCAGCCCTGCAGTGAGAGGTTTGGGCAGACACGGCACCCACAGGCACATACACCAAACCCACCCAAAGGGGCAAAATCAAGGAGATGCCCTACGGTGCGCAGGCACCCTGGCAGTCTTAAGCTGCAGCCCTTGATGCCAGCTGGCAGGTAGCACCATCAGCCACCCAGCAACAGTTCTTCATCACTCAGCATCTCTTTTTTTTTTTCTTACTTCAGCTTTACTTCCGCGTTTTTGCATTACAGCTCTGTAAATTGTTACGGATTAGAGTTTAATAAAAGCAACCAAATACGGATGCAAATATGCAGGTCTTGCAATATTTTGGTACTGCTGTTATCTCACAGAGCGCAGCACCTCATGAGAAACCATTTGCAGTTGTATGAACAGTATATTTTTAAAAGTTGCAATTTTTCCAATACCTCTTTCTCTGGCCACCACTGTTAATATCTATGTATCCCCTGTGATCACCTTTTAACTGCCTCAAGAAAGTCCAGCTGCTTTTTCTCTCTTAACATGGCACCTTCTTTAAAACTTTTGTCATGTCAATTTTTTAATACAGCTCCTAAAAATATCTGCATAGGAAATGTATTCTTCTTTGCTACTAACATGAGAGCATGTGAATATACTTCTCTCTGGATAAATACAAGTACACTGGAAACTGAGTTTTGCTAAAAATAGAAGTGAAAATAAATGTCTTTACTCACAGACGCCCCATATTTAATAACATTAAATGCCAATGGCATGAAAGATGTATTACAACTGATACTGCTCTGTTTACTGAAAGAGCTCAGTCTGCAATCTAACGTCAAGCCACAGTGCTCTCTCCCTCTCTCCTGCTCTCCATGGCTGCGCTTGAACTCAGAGACGCTCCAGAAATAGCACTAGGTATTTCAACTGCGTGAACAATTGTGTCATCTCGACAACACATTCTTGTATGTAGGTTTAATTTAAATCACAGTGTCACCTGGAGCAAGGCTAGGAGGGTTAGTCCACTAGTCCACCCTGTTCCATGGTGGGAGCAGCTACTTTTAAATTGCTTCTGACAGATGCTTGTCCAGCACTTGACCCAGTCCTTGGGGTGTCCAGCACAATGTGCCCTGAGTGGTGGATTGTCACGCTCTGTTCCCATCACCTGCATGGCCATTTCTTTTGAAAACCCCCAGGGATGGTGCTGCCAACCTATCTCCTGGTGATGGCTGCCAGCCATGTCCCTCTCACACCCACTGAAACCCTTTCCCTAAGCCTTTTGCTGCCATCTTACAACCTCTGCCTTATAACCGCACTGCCTTCCTTACCCTGCCAGCCCAGGACCTGTTTAGGGGTGCACATCTCTGCATCCCCCTGCTTCCAGCCTCTCAGCTGGCCACATTTTCCTTGCTGCTCTCCTGCTCCTCATGCCCTTCAAGCCCAGTACCCCAAATTGGAGCTGAAGCCTTTGCAGTGCTAAGCAGTGCTGCCGAATCAGCTCACATGTCCTGCTCACCCCTCTCTTGCTTGTGCTCTCCTGTACAACACCTCTGCTATGGCAAGGCACTGCTGGCAAGTGAGATTTTTTTTCTGTTCACCTCCTTGTTTGATCATTCCCATCTCTTTTCCCTCTCCTCCTGTTTTGCCTCTGTTCTCACCAAAGTGCATCCTGTTTACTTCAGACCGTGTCTCCCATTTGCCACAAATTAACGATTTGCACAGCTTCTCTCCACCTGCTGCACAGGAAATGGCCAGGCAAATGATAAATGCCACACAAACACTCCCAGGCCTGGAAACCAGATACATTATTAGTCTGGGCTATGTGGGACGTCACGCTAAATTGCATCAGCTACGACTGAGTTACGCTGCAGCATGCAAATCAGGGCTTAAAAGGGGCCAGAGAGAAGCTGGATGCGGGATGAGCATGGGAAATCCTGCACCTAGAGCTGTTGCTCTTCCCCAGGGTCCAACCCTGTTACAGCAGCTGAGAAATCCCTTCCTGCCCCACAGACAGACAAGGCTCAGCTGTAACCCACCGCAGTGTTGCTTTGCCCTGGGAGCTCCTGGTTAGCAGCTTTGCTGGTATCAAACCTCTCCTGAAGATGGGCTTGGCACAGTGCTGCTGGGTGGGGGATTTGCATTGCCTCTTGGCAGCCCACAGCGGTCTGGAGGTTGTGTTCCATGCTCCCTGTTCATGTTCACAGTGACCCAATGGCACTGGACTGTCCATAAGGGTCTGAGTAAGAGCTGTACAGAGAAGAAGAGGATTCATCCTGGCCCAACTGCAAATGCAGGGCCCAAGGACTGCATATCAGCCAGAAGCAGACAGGATAAAACAATGCAGGAGAAAGCCAGCAACATGCTGGGAGGCAGCTCAGTGGGTGCTCCTCTGGGGCATGGGCACCCGTGGAGCACCTCGCTTCCTTCTGGAAGATGCTGCTGACAGTGAGCAGATCTGCCCTGACCTGATCAAAAACTGCTCTGCGGGAAGCCCAGGGCAGACCTGAATATTGGCTCCCTGGCACACAGTGATGAGGATGGTGATGGGGCTGGAGTTGGGGATGCTCCTGTCCCACCAGCAGACCCAGATTCCACATGCACTAGTGACCTGTCCCTACCCATGTCTCACTCTGGCTCTGCCGCCCAGCAGCATGAGGTCTTCTGGGTCCTGTCTGCAGACAAAGATGAGGTGCACTCTGACTAAAAAGCAGATCTAGAACTTGTGTTTGGATAAGCTGTCCAGGCAAAAGGCAGTCATTTTAATGACAATCCAGTCTTAAGATGCTGATCTGGCTCCAGCCCAAGTCTTTGTACTAAGCTCCTTGACATCCTATTTAGAAAAGCATTATTAGAATCTAATTGTTTCATGCATATATTGCTGTTTTAATTATAACAGAAGCAGAAGAGAGATGCGAGGAGTAATCAATGTCTCTGATGCTAATACATATCTGAAGAAGGAACTGGCCATGGGAAAAGCCAATCCAACATCATCTGTGGAAACCAGAGGGATATATTCCTAATGATCGTCCATGCTGCCAACAGCGCAGTCACAGTGTGGCTAGGGGTGGCCTCCCCAAACTGCTCCTTGCTTTGAGTCACTGACCAGGATGCTGCACCTGAATTAATTTTACATGTTCGCTGCTGTGTCTCTGTTGTACCAAAATGTGATTAGTTCAGTGCCATAGACCAGTTAAACCCATCTGCTCAGCCAGCTGCTGAAACTTGATGGAGCTTCTTTGCAACAGAGTATTGCAAAATAAATGCAGGCTGGGAAGAAAACAATGTAGAAGTCATTAAGGTCCTTAAGCTAAGCACTTCCCAAGGTAATGTCTCCATCGCTCAGCAAGTTCCACCAGTACCAAAGATAGAACAAGGTTAACAGCAGCTGACAGCTTCAGCAAGACAGTGGCCAAGCTGGCAGAAGCAACTATCTGACAATTAATTGCAGGCTTAAGGACTAGAGGGAACCTGTTAGCGGAGGTTAACTGAAGCTGACATGCATGCCTAACACCAAGTGGACAGATCCACTACATTAAAAGAACAACAGCGGTACAAAGCCTATCACCTTACTGAGGTTGAAAGCCTCAATACAACAGCAAACACGGCCTGATCCTCACCCTGCTCTTTGTGTTGCTGGAGCTGGGACAGAGGGACATAGCTGGGGCAACGCTGCCAGACAAACAGCCAGCATTTGTCCTGGAGGGCCCTTGGAGGTTGTATCTCCTTGGTGGAGATGGCAGAGATCTTGCCACATCTGAATACCAGTTCTGGCTGCAGATTCCCCCAGAATGGTCAGATCATCATCTCAGGATGGGTCACTTCTTCCCAGGCTCTCCTGTTCCCGTTCTGACCTAAGCCCATGCCTGGATCCTCCTGGTATCATCCTGATGTGAGGAGCTCCCTGAAACCCAGCGGTGTTGTCAGGCTGTGGGTCTGGGAGGAAGTAATGAAGACTGAATAAGAACCTGGTGATATTTTGAGAGTCCTCAAGATGATAAGCAAAATTGTTCTTCTCCACCAGCATGAAGGAGATGCCTAAACCGACCTAGATGAATAGTGGAAGCAATTGCTTTGTAGAAATAGTGTCGCCTCACCTCCCTATATCCGACTGCTTCTCCTGCAAAACAGTGAACCATATGCATCCTGTGTGTAAAGTATTGTGAGATGCAGACACCACAAATGCCAAGACGTGGTGGTTTCTCCAGGCACTTTGCTGATCATGCTCTTCCCCCTCACTGTGGGGGAGTGCTCAGCATCATTTCAGAGCTGGGTGAAATGCAGCCCAGCAGGGGCTGAGCCCATTGCGCTGCTGTGTGCCTGGCAGTGCGCAAGTGCCTCGGCATCAAGAACAATCCCGAAAAGAGAGATTTTCACAGCTGGCAACCAAGCAGGAAACAAAAGAAAGACAGAAAGGGGCCACTTGTGCTCAGAAAATTAAATCCAAATTTAATTCCAGTAATTATACTTTCATTAACACCCTATTTGCCACAAAGATTCATAAAATCCCTAAGTGAGAGCTGCAGTTGCTCTGAAGGTGAAAAGAAGGTAACTGGGGAAATAGTGCCAGCCTCTTTCTAGCTTGTAAAATCCTTAAGAAGCCTGGATCATTGTGAGTGGTTATTGTTCGTAATTTAACTTCCCCAGCAACCATCTGTAAATGAGCTAGAAATCTAGCGAGAGCAGCAGAGAACCTATAACAGAGCTGATTTATTCCAGTAACTCCTGATTTAACCATAGACAAATGCACTGTTTCCTATATGACCATCTGGGGCTTGGATGCTATTGTGGCAAACACAACATGAGCCAAACTTTCACCTTGCTGAAATCACACCACGTTGCAGGCATGGGATTACCCAGCGGGTTGGGCTCATTAATGTAATTCTGAGTCCTTGGACCACAGAAACTTGGGATGGGCTCTGCACCAAAGCAGGATCAAGCGCAGCTGAAACCAGCCCTGGCAGATGTTTTTGGTACTTTGTGAAAGTCTTCACTGAATTCACCTCCTTGATTTCAGTCCATCTCTCCAATTTTTCATGGTCATGTGGAGATCTGATGCAAAGTCTTTCAAAGTCCTTGTGACCCTCCGTGCCACCAGGCCCTCCAAAGACTTTATAAGTGGACTCTCTGCTAGATGATCCAGGGAATGAATGGGAAATTTGGAATGCAAGTGAGGACACCAACCAACCCCCCAAAATAAATCTGCAGACTGCTCTGACATACCATCCCAGTTATCTCACTGATAACTGCTCTTTTGGGGTGATTTTTCAGCCTGGTACTCTTCCTACTTCTGGTGTAACCTTTGCAACGTCCTGGCTTAGCTCAGCCGTGCACTTGTCACGTGGATTGTATCAAAGTCTGAAGAAAGGCAAGTACACAACCACAGGAGAAGGTTACCTCAGGAGAGACAGGTAAAGCCAAGGATGGCTACAGAGGCTGAAGGTGAGAACCAGACTCAACCCCTGTGTAACACTATGGCATAAGAGTAGCTGTCAGTGTAGTAAGAAGCCTAAGTGCTCAATATTTCTGGTCCCACAATAGATACAGCTTCAGCAGATTTTCTCCAGAAGGCTGCAACACAGGCAGGTAGCTCCAAGCCAGAATGTGCTAATTAAGAAACACTAGGTGAGTGTTAATGAAAGAAGCTTTGGGAGGTGGGAGGAAACGAAGAGGGTGAACCCCTCTCACCTCCTATGTGATGTGATGGCTATGTGCTGCCACATCCTCAGTCACTGGAAAAAAGGAAAGGAGCTTTCTAGGGAGGAAAGAAATAAGATAAGGAGATGACAGCTGTGCTGGCTCAGTTCTTCTGTTCTCTGCCCCAGTGATGAAAAACAGACTGTAAAAAATCTTCATTTTCAGCTAATGGATAGGAGGGTTCCAGTTTCACCTACAGAAAGAGAGGCAGAAGGCAGTTTAAGGGCTGAACTGAGGTGCTGATAAACCAGACTGGGTCCAGCAGAGACTACCAAGATTGTTGGGGGCTGGAAGATTTCCACTGAAAAGACACTAAGAGTGCTGGTCTTGTTCAGCCTGGAGAAGAGATGGTTTGGGGTGACCTAACGGGAGCCTGCCAGCACCCAAGAGGAGGATTATCAAGAAGACAGAGACAGCCTCTTTACAGGGGTGCGCAGCAGGAGAATGAGGCACAACAGCCATAACCTGAAACAGGGAAGAATCCAACGTGACATAAGAAAGTTTTTCTCTACAGTGACAGTCAGCCACTGGAATGGGCTCCAGAGAGGCTGATCTCAGGACTGACCCTGCTTTGAGCTGGAGGTTAAACTAGAGACCTCCCAACATCCCTTACAGTCCGAACATGCCCATGGGTCTGTGATTCCAGGATGTTCTTCACCACCAAGTGTAAACTGAAGGATGAGTTTTGCAGCTCTACCCTACTCTGTTGTTATGCTTTTATTGCAGACAGCATTTCTAAGCAAATGTTCTCTTAACCATATATTGCTCATAGTGTTGGGACTGGTGCAGAGCAATCCAGCCCCCAGTGGGGCAATTCCCAGTCCCTGGAGAATGCTGGCACACTGTAAGAGGGGACAAGCTCCCCAGCACCCTCCTCCCAGGGTATCCAAAGGTCGAGGAAGCTGTACAGACCAGGTTGAATGTTGGTATTGGAGGGGTAAAGAGAAGAAGAAGGTCTCCCAGTGAAAAATGACAACCAGAAAGCACTGGAGAAAACCCATGGAGAGCAGGAGCCTGAGCAGCTGGCTAGAGGACCAAGGAGGAAGCTGGACTGAGGCTGTGAGAGCTGGCACCATGGGGATCAGAAAGTGAGGACTGTTTTCCTGTGCTTACCGACAACTGGGAAATCTGATGTAAGAGGGGAGCTTATATGATCCCAGGCATGTGAGGCAAGTATATATTTTTCCACTAGGCTTATTTAAATGGCAGAAAAGGGATAACATTTATTTAACGTTGACCCATGCTTACTGTTATTGTAACACCTTGTTGTCTCTGAGTGCTTACAGTTTGACTGTTTAACACATGAGCTAGTAAATAAGCTAGAATCAAGAGAATTCAAGAGTTCAGGAGTCTGTAAATCTCTTCATATACAGCTACCTGGCCTGTTCCAAGCTGTGATTACCTCTTCATAAAAGCTGTGAATCTCTCTCTGTAATGCTGCCCATCAATGCCTTATCATTTCAATATCAAAAGCAGAAGTAGATTTAACAGGTTTTAATCTCAGAAATATCCATCACAATTCACACAGCCTCAGTCAGTAAACTCATCACAACAGTGACTCCTCTTGGAGCTAAAGCACATCTTTCAGTAAAAGACAAGGAGTTTTGACCTGAAGGAGTTTGACAGATACAGACAAGCTAGTGCCACACTAACTATGTGTGCTCTAGTCCTTGTTTGGAGGTTTTGATTTGGTCAGCTGCCAAATCCCATTATATCTTTCTGCTAATTTAAAGAGCCTTGCACCATTGTGAATCCCTTCCTATGCAGGTGCTTTTAGGCTGAGATCAAATTACGGCTTAATTTGTTTGTGAGGTCCTAAAAAGCTCCTTGAAGTTATGTTTCCCAGACCTTAGATCAACCTTCTTGCCCTTCCAGACTTAGTTTGCATTTTTTATCAATCAATCACCTCCACTGAAGCGTCAACCCTGGATGTGTGCACTGCAGCTGGTGATGGATTTGCTTAATGCAGCTCCGAACACAGGGCCCTGGTTTCACTCCTGCTCTGAATTACCCCAGTGCAGCAGCCAGACTCTATGTTTGGCTCAGTGTTCCAGTGTCATGCTGGAAGTTCATGCTTTCCTTTATAACCTTCAAGCCTCTTTCAGCATCTCCAGTTCCAGGATGCAGCCCCAGAGCTGTGAGGGCTGTTTGCATGGGATTTATATCCACCCTGTGCCACCTTGCTTTTGTCTGTGCTCTGATGGGCATTGCTAAAACAACACCATAGTACCCAGTCATCTGCGTTGGCCTCTGAGACCATCTTGCTGCTGGCACTATTTACTTGGCAGCAACACTCACAACTGACACTGACAGCACTACCAACAGGAGCTGGGTCACGAAAATACCCTGCTGAACCTTGCCAGACTCATCTATATCAGGCAGAGACCCCTGCCTACAGTTATCTTTAAAGATCTGCTACTTCCAGCTCCCTTTAGCTGAATCCATGCAGGTTTTGTGTAATGCTTTTTTTTTTCAAACAGGATGTTTATTTTTAAGAGAACGTCCATGTTGAACCATTCTTTCAGGCTATAAATAATATCTTGCAACAGATTTATCACAGGCCTGAGTCAAAAGGATTTGCCAAGCAAGGTTGAAAGCCCACAGACTAGTAAGTGCATAGGGAACATGGTGGTGTTTAGGAGGTCTCACTTTTATAGACAAGCAATTCTTTCTGAAGCAGGGGAAACAGCTTGATTGCAATGTTTACGTTTCCTCTAATTCACTCAACAACATCACATAATGAGTGGCACTTCTCTGCAGCACCTTTTTTACTAAGTCAGAGCTTACTCACTCCCAGGGAGGAGCAGGGACAAGGCATAGTCAGTGGTTTCACTGCAACCTGCAGAAAGCAAAAACTGTCACTGTGAAGCACTGTGAAGCACTGTGAAGCATGGGTACCTTCTCTAATGAACCCCTACCAGTGACCCCAAGCTGGGTAAGGGGCAGGGACAGAGAGGAGCGGAGAAGCCAATTGCCTTGCTCTTGGGAAACGCTGTGCAGCCTGTGACCACAACTGTTAGGACTATTTCAGAGATAAGGGAATGGAGACCTAGAGCTTTCTCTGCCAAGCCCTCTCTCTTTCTCCCTTTGCAGGTAGCCAATGGTGGTGTCCCATTTTCTTGTTGCTTTTCTGAGTTACAGCTCAGACTAACCTTGACTCGAAATGAAGATCTGACTGATTGCAGAAGACCTTGCCTATAGCACCAGCCTCTGAAAAATCATGCCTGGCAGCACATCCCTGCATCCCTGGCTATGGGCAGGGTACGAACACCCTGAAGAATGAAATTTCCCTACATAGGCAAGCAGCAAGAAACTTGGATTTTCCTCTGCCACTGCAGAAGGGATGAAAGATCCCTCTGCAAGTCTTTGCTCCCTACAGCCACCCCAAGATTTCCATCCTCAGGAACTGCACTTTAGGCCTGAGCTACCCCAGGCTCTCCCCATTGCGGGAACAGGACACAGACCCCTCTCCTTCACTGGTCCTTTATGCTGGGAAACCCTGTGAGGCTGGGCTGAGTGAGATGGCACCTCCACAGCCCTGCCTTTGGCCTTGTGGCAGAGGATGAGCAGAGGTTTCTCAGGCTGGGCTTCCATTTTCCTTCTGCAGCCCGAGTTTCCCAGACCCCAGTGTTTCTATAGCACAGCTTTTCTTCTTGAACAAGCAGATGTAATTGAAACCCAATCCATCAGGCTTTTGCTCTGCTCTATTACAAACTCTAACCATGCAGCAAAGCCTGGCATGCTTTTTTTTTTAATGACACAAAGGACACTAAATTATTAATTTCCTGCACTCCCACTGGATGTTCTTCAGTTGTCCACCCAGATAAGAATTGCGTTCCTTTTCCTGACTTAGCAGGTTCCTTCAGTGCAGATCAAAACAGGAGGCCTAATCCTGGAGAGGGATGAGCATCCTCCAGTCTCACAGCTGCATTTGCAAAAGTGGTTTCTGGTCATTCTGGTTTCAGTGCCTGACTTCTGACAGCAAGTCAATATAATCATCAGAAAGTCAGAGGAGGCAAACAAGTAAGAAAGCAGACACTGGGCAGTGCTCATGCCTACGCTCCCTCTGCGCTCCTGGGAAGGCACCTTTCCCATTTTCTGCAGTCTCCAGTCCTCAGGATACCACAGCCAATACCAGCAACCAAAAGGGGAGATGTCTGCTCTGGCTGAGCAGGGCATGGGTTAATGTGTACCCAGACAGCACAGGCTGGCAGGGAGACACAATGCCTTTTAATAGTTCAATTAGTATATATATATATGGAGAATAAAAGACAAGCTTTAGGGCACATGCGCTTCTCTTTTCTTCCCAGGTGTATTTGTTTGCCTAATAAAGGGTGTTATCTGTGCCCGCATGCTTTGGCTTGCTTATGGTGTTTGAGACCATCCTGGCCACAATAGCCCCAGCCCCTTCGAAAGGCAGCTGTCTTCACATTGGTTCGACCTAATGGCCTTAATCTGAAGCATTTATCTTGGGGAATCTGAGAGGATGACAGGGATCATAAAGCTGAAAATGTTAAATGCTATCCTAAAAAAAGAGAATCAGACACCTCAGTTTAATCTCACTTTTCAGAAGACGAGTGGCACAAGCCAACAATGTGTAAGTGCCTGTGAGGAGATGCATCACAACTAACATGGATTTGTACCACAGAAGTCATGCTGAACCAATCTGATTTCTTTTTGCAACAAGATAATAGACCTTGTGGACAGAAAAGACAGTAATCATTAATCTTGACCTCATGAAGACTTTGCCATTGCCTACCTTGATATTCTTCTTCTACCTTCAAGTAAGGTAAAAGATCTATATAAAGTGGGTAGAAGCTGGAAAGACCCGCTGAATAGCTGTACCCAGTGGTGTCAGCAGAGAGCTGTGTGCAATGCTCATGGCTCCATGGTTTGGAGGGGATCTGGTCAGCGTTTCTGTAGTGCTTGGACACTGGGACAGATGGGAAGGCTGCAGGTGTCCAGGAAGGCAGGATTGGAATTTGAAATTACTTTGCTGGATGAGAGATCTGACCTGGAAAACCTGTATGTGATTTAACAGGGACAAATGCAAGCTGTTGTGAGTGAGCAGGGACAATTCCCTGCACAAATACAGGACTGTGGGGAGGGAGTGTCCTGCCATCAGGGCTGGGGATAGAGGGATAATCACCTGGATGATGCTGTGTAACAGTGAGCTGTGCCACGGCAGAGAAACGGGAGCATCATGGCCACCATGTGGAAAGATCCCTCTGCACCAGGGAGGGCAGTGGGAGAGCTGCACCCATAGGACACCATGCAGCAAGGGCACAGCTCATGGGACGTGGTCTGGGGGATAACAAGAAGGAGATTTCAGCCCAGGAGGCTGGAGGTGGGAAACACAACACTGCGCAGGCAGGACAGGTCTCTGCACTGACCAGGACCCCATGGTGGGGTGAGGAGCTCAGACACCCCCTGGACTGGGAGTAGTGGGATCACAGGCAGGTCCCTGGTGGGATGTGGGAGTAAGGGAGAACAGGAGATGTTTTCCCTAAGATGGCCTCACACGGTTGGCGTCTGGCATCCTGTCTCATGGAAACAGTCAGTGAATTGGAGCGTAACAGCTTCCCTCCAGGAAAACCTTGGAGCTGCTTTGATTGCAGCCGTCACGGCATCTCCCACAGCCAGCGGGACTCTAAGGCAGTCCTTCTTCTCTGCTTCGCAGGGCTCTTCTCTTCCTTTTTCTCCACGGGATAAAAATAATCCTTTTGTGTCAGCTCCATCACCATGAGCAGCAAGACATTTTATTCATCGGCGATTCCTTCCCTTCTCTCATTTAAACAATTCCCCATTGAGCCCATCAAATTAATGTGAGCAAGGGCCATTTATCTGGCCTGCCTGCCGGAGCAGGTGTCTCCCTTTCTTTTCTTTTGGAGGAGCCTGGTAAGTGGCACGAGTGCAAGTTGGGGAGAGGCGTGGCAAGGGCTGGGAGCTGCATGATGGTTTCGATCAGGGCATGCAGGGGCATGGAGTTTTGTAGATTGACGCACTTAGTGTCAGGAAACACGCAGGCAAGGCAAGCGAAGGGCTTTTTACGGCAATGCACTTGGGATATGTTTTACAACAGCACAGACACAATCTCTCAGGCAGGGAGCTGCCCTCTGTGTCTTCGCTGGCAGCCTCAGCCCTTTCCAACCCAGGCTGGCTGTTTGGGGAAGGCTGTGTCAGGCTCTGGCAGCAGCTCAGGAGGAGTTACAAGGATGTGCCAAATCTCAAGCTGTTCCTCTGGCCCTTGTAGCTGCATCTCTTCCTACTCCACTTCATGCCAAATTTCCTGCCTTTGTCACTGCAGCAAATACCACCGGGCTCTGCAATGAGGGGCACTGTCCCAGAGTGCCCAGACAATGCCCAGGGACAATGTATGTAATATCACAAGCAAGGAAAAGATGAAAAGCTTGAAGAAGAGTAAAAGCTCACCTTCTCCAAGCTCTGGAGCATTGCTGGATTCAGTGAGACAATGCACAGACATGGCTGGGATGGGTCTTGCACATGAAGACTGGTGTCCAATTTGCCATTCCTGATGAGGGAGTCCTCAGGTGCCCAGGAGATTGCACACCATGAGTTGGAGAGAATTAGTTACATTTTTCCACGTAAATTGTAGGACCAGCACAAATGGAGGCCAAACCAACCCCTATGGAGATGCAGAGCCAACAGGGAGCTGCTCACCTGTGTCCCAGGGTTTTGAGGGCTTTGCTGGCCAGGACACCCGTTGGATGCCTGCTCCACCCTGCTCGCACCATGATCCAGTTCCTCATCCTTTCCCTCATACTACTGCTACCTCTTCCCTCTGCCCCACACCGGGACCTGCACTCTCATCCTCCCCTTCTCACTCCTCTGTCTGCCAGGACGGACAGCTGAGGGGCAGCACAGGGCCAAGATGGGATTTCTGGGCTGGAGTCCTAACAGTGTGCACATCACTGGCTGTGTCTGCCGGTTGTGGGTGAGTATCTCTCAGTGCCCCATTCCATTTCTTAATTTTCACCCATTCTCCAGGGACCTGACAGTTTGAAATTTTGGGCTCGATAGGCTGTGATATCCAATTGTCTTCCTGTGATGGACAAGGCTGGATCAATGGGCCGAGGCCAATTGTATGAAATTCAACAAGGCCAAGTGACGGGTCCTGCACTTGGGTCACAACAACCCCATGCAGCGCTGCAGGCTTGGGGAAGAGTGGCTGGAAAGCTGCCCGGCAGA
>JANXJC010000078.1:73936955-73953817 GCA_027564655.1 Leptodon cayanensis
CCATCCCTGGAGGTATTCAAAAAGCACATAGACGGGGTACTCTGTACCATGGTCTAGTGGGCATGGATGATGGTTGGCCTTGATGATCTTGAAGGTCTTTTCCAACCTAAATGATTCTATGATTCTATGATTCTATAAGGCAGGGAGGCAGGAGAGCCTGCCAGGTGCTGGACCCTGGTGGACAGAGCTGTCCATCAGTGCACCCCAACATAGGCTCCACTCCTGAGGTATGACTGTATTGGATATGTCCCAAAAGCACTCAGCAAGAGGGACGCACAGAGAAGAGAGGCTGTAGAAGAGAAAATCCATGGTGCCTATGGACACCTCTCTCTTGGCCGCTGTGGGTCTCAGGGAGATGGGTGTCCTCATCCTACTTCAACCTGGAGAGGAGCTGCAGCTCATCCAAGGAGATGCAGAGTTCAGGTCCAGGACCAGGGCTGCATCTCCCAGGCCCCAGCCACTGCTTTGCACTACGGCCTCATGAAGAGCCATTGCCTTGCCCTTCAAACACACCCTGCGGCTCAGGGGCTGAACTAAGAAGCTTTCCTCCTCCACACCCCTGAGGCAGAGCCAGTGCTCAGGAATAGCTGCACTCCTGAGAGCTGCTTGTGGCTCTCTGGCAAAAAAGCAGTTCACCCTCAGATGACCTGGAGGATAAGCATCCACATTGCCTCCATCAGCAGGCAGACGTAATCACTTTTGGCAGGGGGCTGAGCTCCAAATAGCCTCTGCAGGAGCGGCTGCAGGCTGGCAGACCTGCTCTCACACCCAGCCATTGTTGGGAGAATGAGAGTCTCCCCAAAAGTCTCCCTTGCTGGCTCTGCCAAAGGCATGCATTGAAAACAGCCTGTTCCCCTGGGGCTCCCTCTGCCTTTGTTCCAGGGCTGTTATTCAGGCAAAGAACTGGTGATTTCTCAGTATCCCAAATTTTCTGGAAGGGATTTAAGTCAAGTGCATGGAAATGAATTCACAGAGAACAGCTAAAGAAAGAAACAGGGAGGAAAGGTGAAGCAAGCAGCCCATGAGGCTGGGCAGTGCCTCTCTTGCCGTAATGTTATGCTGTGCCCACTCCTCTGCTGCCACAGTTTTCTGTCAAGGTGCTGGTGAAAGCAGAGGCTCCGGCTTAAAGAGAGCTGTGCAAGCTGAACAGGCATATTCAGGCAACCACAGATCTAACCAAAGTGCAAGCCCTTCAAAGACATGAATCAGGGCTCCTTCTCATGCATTAGGCATTTTCCAGGACAAGCAGTATTGGGCTTGTCATGCTGCAAAGGAGTAAAGCCCAGGCTGCTGGGGCTTGGGGAGCTCTAGGATGGCGGGCACCAAAGTACAGACACAACCTGTTTACAAGGAAAAGGACACAAAGCCTGCAGACAAAAGAGTTTTTGTGGCAACATAACTGTGCCAGTGTGGAGAAATACAAGGAAAGAAGTAAAATAAGGCCCCACTAAAAACCATTTTGCTTGGCCAAGGTCATATTTCAGTTACTCTTGAATACCCAGAGGAGAGCAAATCCAATGGACACACACCAGATTTATGTCTAGAGAGGGGCATTTAACTCAGTGACTTGACTATTATTGATGACAAACCAAATCCCCCCAGCATTTTTCTCCAGACCCCTAATATTGCAAAATCAAGTGCTCTTGCATCACTTTCAAGCACGGGCAACCCTTTTTATTACACAGATCTTCAAAGAGGAAACTAGAAGCCAAAGCCAGTCCTCCTGGCTTTGTCAGTGTCCCCCTGACAGCACACAGCACCTCACAGGATGAGACTTGCACTTTAGAAATAATTTATAAGTATTACTGAATTTTCTTTAAATGGGACCTTTTCTTGCTCCAGTTGCTAGTGTTCCCACTTAACATACTAAACACACTTTATCCTGACCACTGGGAATTTACTTCAGCTTAAAATAACTTGTAAATACACTGATGTTGTCCCTCCACTAACTGCCTAACAGAGCAGTCACAGAAAGTGACATTATACCACAAAAATAAGGTTGAGGACATATAGTCAGGAACAGTGAAAAGAAGAAAAACCAGAGCTCTTTCACCTTGGAGTTCAGCAATCCTGCAGTTACACGAACTCTTTCCCTTCACATAGTTTGATGCAACCCTAAAGTTATTTCTCCAGAAATGAAGAAAACTGATTTAATAAGAGAAAATTCAAGTCCTTTAGATCTACTGCTGGCTTGTTTGGGTTAGCTCTCCAAACAGTGCTAGTGTCTAAGGTTGCTACATCTCTGTCCGGGATCCAGAACTCATTGTACCTGTGGTGTGACACTCTTGGATATCTGGATTTGTGCTGTAAAGCCACTGTCCTACGCACAGTGGATACCTCCAGGGTCTCCAGATAAATATGCAAAGGCTTCAGTTCTGCCCAAGAAGGACTGGAGCCTGCTGGCATATGGACCATCTCCCATCCCAAAGAAACAGCTTTCCAGGACTAAACAGTCCCCTCGTTTTATCTCCGGCTACACTAGATTCGGAGATAACCTGATGTAGGACAGTGGAGGAAGAAGGAATCCTCAGGGACTGTGAAGGTCTTCCTGCTAATGGGTTCCCCAGCACAGTGGCAGGGCAGGAAAGCGTGGCAGGGAAGAAGCAGGCGGAAAGGGGTAGGGGATCCTGCTTTTGTCAGTACCTGTCAGTATTCCCTTCAGTAGATGTTGATTTACAGTTATGAGTCACAGACCTGCAAAGCAGAACAGCCGCAGGTCGCAAGCAATGCTGCTCACACCCTGGCAAGATGCACACAAGCAGTATGGCCTCTTGCTGGCCTCACCATGTGCAAGGACCAGCATGTGCTGACAGAGAGGACTGTCAGAGCAATCACCTCCAGCCCTTCCTGCTCCAAGGCAGGCTCAGAGCGATCTGTCCCTATGGATGTGTCTCTAACCTACTCTTTTTGAAGGCCTCCAGCACCGGGTTTCCATCCTGTACCAAGGAGTCAATGCTGGTGCATATGTCCTTACATGGCCTTCACAAGCGACACAGAAAGCTGTGGAAGGGCAGAAATAGGGTTTCATGAGTCCCTGGATCCACCCCACGGTGCTCAGCTCTTCCTCCAACAGTACAGAGAGCAGCTATCAGCAACTAGCCTAAATAACTGGGGAGGAACTGAAAGGAAATCGAAAGCATTTGCAAATCTCAGAGGAAGCAAAGCCATCAAGCTGCAGGTCAGTTTTTGCGAGACCCAAGCTTATTTGTGTGTGCCTCCTTATCAGGGGGCCAAGCTGCATCTGGGGGAGGCAGTCCTGATGTAGGCAAGGCACAGCAGCACTCAACGCCAAATTCCTCCAACACTGCTTGTGCTGTGTGCTTTTGGTTCACTGCACAATTAGCCAGCCCTGAAGAGACATAAGGAAATCGGCCACTGCTTGAACAGCACAGAAGCAACTGCAGGAATCTCAACGAGAGAGGAGCATTTGCATGAAAACAGAGGGACTAGGAGTTACACCACTAAAAGAGCAAGACTCGAGCCATTTGGAGAGGAGATGCGAGTGCTTTTCTTTCAGACAGAATGATACCACATGAGAGCTGTTGAAATAGAATGTTTGGGGGACAAAATGTACTTTCCTCAGTGCTAAAGCACTCACCAGTCCACAACTCATGTGACCTTGGAGAATGTATCTAATCTATAGCTTCCTTCTGTAAATACAGTCCCACGTGCAGGATTGACTGTACCTTCTGGGACAGAAGGAGGGAGTTCAGTTTCTTCTTCGTATGCTAGTCAGTTCAACCCTTACAGCTACTGCAGCACCTCCCACAGCTACAGGAAAACACTAAGAACAAACAATCTCCTGGTCCTTAACTCCTTCAAGTTTCTCCCTGTCACCCTAGGTTGTCTCAATGGATGGCTACAGAAAAGTGAGGTTCAGGATCAAGCATCCCACTGTCCGTTCTCACTGTCCTAGCTTAGTACCAGCTTTGGACCTGAGCTGCATCCCACTGAGCCTGGGTTTAGGGACAAAACCGGGGTCCCTTATTGAGAAAGCACTGTGTGCAGTGGATGCTGCTGGGGAGTAGGAGGTGGAAGCAACCTCAAGCCCCAGGAGACGGTGAAGGAGGCAGTGCTGGGGAGGGGGATAGGCTGCAGAAGAGATTCAGCCAGTCTCCTACTGTCTCCCTAAAAATTTGCACACTTCCACTAGTCTTCCCCAAATCCCCTTCCCTCCTTCACCTCCTGAAAACCCCGGCATCCTCCCACTGTCCATCACAGTCCCCCAAATCTTGACTGATCCCTCCCAGACCCTGCTGTCAGATATGGTCAAAGAGCCAAAGTGCTTCAGGCAGCAAAACTCAATGCCCCTTCCTTGGCTAAGCAGCCTTGGGCTGAATCTTGCCAAGGGCAAAATCATCAGGGCTGCAAAGAGGCAGGGGTCACAGTAAGTCCAGAGGTGACGCTGGTGTGATAAGGCACAGAGAGAGCAGAGCAGCTGCCCAACATGTGAACATGGGTAGGAAGGCTCAGGGCCACCCCATGCCCCTCGCTTGTCCCCACGACACAAGCTGCTCACAGGCAGCCAGCGTTGGACTCACAGTTGTGGGTCTGCAGCTCCTGACCTGTGCGCAACCCTGCCGCTACGTCCTGGGATGGGCAAGCAGCTGTGTTCCCCTTCCCACTCCACTCATGCCTAGCTAGACCCTGTCAGCCAGGATTTACTGCCTGGGAAGTATCTTGATTGTCCCAAGGGACAGAGAAAGAGGTGACTTGCATGTGAAGAAACCAGTAGCAGGAACAGAGACTGAGATAATCATCCTAGATAATCCAAGACAAATATCCAAGACAAGCATCAGGCCAAGAAGTTGGCTGCCTCCCCGGCTGTCAGCCTGGGTACTGGCCAAGAAATTTGCCTTAGCCTCAGTAAATACTGTATTGTAACCTTTCTTTGACCTTCTTTCTTTTCTTCTCGCACTCTGCTGTGGTCTCCCAACATTTCTAAAAACTCTTCACACTTTTTTTGACCATTTCCTGCTTACTTTTGGGATTGACAGGGGTTGTGCCAGGCTATTTTAGCAGTTTTTTTAAAAACAAACCAAAGCCCATGAGCAGCTACATTCTTCTGACTGTGATGACAAAATGCTTTAATTTCTTCCAACCCTCGAATGAAACCCGGAAGGCTTACTAATTAAACAGCTCTGCCCCAAACTGATTCTTCTTACAGCAATGCTTCCCTTGGGTGAACTCAACCACCAGGGTTGTTACAAATTAGGAACTATACTTTATTAGTTAAACAATTCCTGCCTGACAACTGCTGCAATATTTAAGGAGTGCTTGGAGTCCAAAAGTGGCTTGGACGACAGCAGAGAGCCACTTGTTCCTACTGCTGCATCTTAAAATACTGGAAGCATTTCTGCCCCACCTCTGAGCTCTGAGCAGAAGGACCCAACTACTTTCACCAGGTCTCCCTGCACAGGACAATATCTGTTGGCATAAACTTTCTGCCCAAGCAGGCCTGGGTGCTCAGGGAGATCGGTGTTTGTCATGGATAATGCAGGACTGTGCTGATGGTAGTTTGATTGCAAACCCACCTTCAGCAAGCTCTGCTCTCTGCCTCATGGTTGCTTTTCCCACAAGGTTTGGGTTCAGCCGCCTTTGTCCCCCGCAAACTCCATGCTCCCCAGGCTCTTGGAGTTGGTGCTTAGCAGTTAGGTAGTGTGTTCCCAGAGGACCCACACAATCTAGAGACAACAGAAATAGGCACAGAAAACCTCTATGAGGATCATACCTTGTGGAAATAAATAACAGCTCACCACCTCGGGGCAAGGGGATATCTCTGTTCCGCCCCAGAGACTTCAGCCTGTGGGGGTAGGGAGGGCTCCAGGACCCAAATCACCAGGGCAAAGACACAAGGACGCCCACTGTGCTCAGCATCAGCACAGGGACCTCTGTACCCTCTCTGCACACAGATGTGCCCTTGACACAAGTGCCTGATAGGTGGCAGAGCCCCTGACCGCAGCTTCCTCTCAACAGCAAATGCACCTTTCCCATGTGCTACTAAATGATTTAGGAGGCCAAAACTCACAGGGAGTTTTAGGCATTTTCTGAAGTTTTTACTGTGTGTCTTCGTGAAAGTCACTTCTGAAAATGCCACCTGAGTGCTTTTGAGAAGTTCCGCCCTTGGCATATTCTGCCAAGTGTTCATAAATGAGGCTGCACTAACATTGCTGACATCAAAATTCAGTGTATTAAGTAACACTTCTTAAAGATCCCAAAGTGTTTTACAAACATGAATTAATTAAGCTGCAGATCAACCCTGTGCATTATTTAAAGAGTTCTTGAACCTCCCCTCATAGCTCAAGGACACAAAGAGAGGAATGAACCAAGGTCTGACGAGAACCAAGGAGTCCTTACCCTCCCTATTTCCACTTATCCACCACACCGGCTTTAACTAACAGGCAAACTAGAATAAATTCAGAAGGGCTGAAATCCCACCAGGATGAAGTTAACTCAGTCTTTCTTGGTGAGCCCTATCTTGGAAGCCCAGCAACAGGCAAAGAATCCACAGAACATGGAGCAGACAGCACCATGTCTATTTTTAGGGGAAGAATGGTGTTTGGAATGACATGTGGCTATTAAGAGCTCTCTCAAAAAAGGGTGGTTAGTTTGCTATTCATACCTGTCAAAAGCAGCTATCCCAGCTGTGTGGGAAGCTGGTGGAGAAGCTTCAAAGGCAAACTCCAGTGTGAAACAGAGGGCCAGTGGGACCTGGATGAGCCCTTGGCTGCCCTGTCCTATTGGCACCTGAGTTCTGCCAGACCTCAGCAAAAGGCACCTTCCCGTCTCCAAAGGAGTTGATGGAAACAAGACCAGACAGCTGAGCTCGCAGATGCTCGGGTTGGTGTGAAGGCCCCAACCTCAAGAAGTACTGGTCATGGCTTGTCCTCCTGGGTGTCAGACAGGTTTCCTCACTGGGCTCTGTAGGGATCAAGTGCCAGAGAGAACAGACTGGGGTACCCAGGTACCAAGCCAGGCACAGAGAGGTTTCTCTACCTGCAAGGAGACAGCTGGGATGCCAGGACTCCCCTGCACAGTTTTGGACCCTCTCCACTTACAAAAATCTATGGATATTCTGTGACTGTTAACGCAGCTCTGGGGACTCCCAGAAAAGAGGGAGAAGTGAAGTCGTTTTACAGAGGAAAGCTGGCTGCACAGGGTAAAGGTTTAAAGAGTACAGCGACTTGATCTTCAGAGGAGCCAGGACCAGTACTCTAGAAGTACATCTGACTCCCCACAGTGAGACGATACTCTTGCAAACACGGATGGAGGTTTGCTATTAACTAAGGACATGAAGGCTGGTGCTGGCACAGGAGGGAGGTGGACAGGAGGATGCAGTGGATGGCACTGCCTGTTCTGGCAGGGCTTGACTTCCCTCTCTTAAAGCACCCTCTCTCAGAAGTTAAACCTCCTCACCACAGGGTCCCGGACACCGGCATTTGGTGCAGCAGATGCCACATCAGCCACGAAAGATGGGCTCAGCAACCTAGATCACTTGTCCACTTGTGGCACAGAAAGGCCTCTGAGCTGGCTGGGCCAGATCTGCCACTTTGCCACCACACTGCATGTCATCTGTTTTAAATTCTCATCTCTTTCAGAGAAGAGCTGGCTGTAGCCAGGGGACCCGCACACATCACCAGCCATGCCTGAGCATATCCTCCTTCCTCTCTGCATGTGCAGGAAACACTTAGTTCTGTGTTCAGTGTCCCTTCAAACCTAACCAAGCAAGCAGAAGACAAATAGCTTAATAACATCAGAGCAGCAGAGTCCATTTCCATCCCATTTATACATTGCCTGGGCTATGGTACCTATTCGTTTAAGGTCAGCAATAAGTGATTGAGACACTCCTGAACTCACAGTTTAAACTGTTTTGTCAACAACATGCAATTTGCCTCCGAAGAAAGTTCGCAAAGGGAGATGATGACATTCATACCTGCGTGGAGGGCTCCTGCTGGCCTCCAGGAGTGCAAGGAGACATTCAAATTCATTCTGACCCACTTTGTTGTATTGCTGCGTGCTGCTCATCCCACAGCTGGGGTGTGGAGGAGAGCAGCCATGTTTATGTGTATGTGACCCATCTCCACTGCTGAATCCTTGGGCAACCAGGGTCCATGGCAGACATGGTGCTTGCCCATGTCCAGGAAGGACTCATAAAGCAACCAGGAAACTTTACCTGAGCAAAGCTGATAACAGCCCTGAGAGCTTGGATGGTCTCGGGCTGCCATTTTGATGGAAATAGAAAAGCATGAAGCATATGAGACATTCTCCTCCACAGCCCTCACACGCAGCCCCAAACAGACTGCCACACTATGGTGTTTTCTATGCCCTCTCAGCACAGGGAAGATTCACATTTCCAGTGATGTCCGTCTGAAGGAACTTTTTAAAAATCATTCAGAAGACTGGAGTGACACCATGGTCATTAGTTCCTGGCCAAAGACCCTGCCTAATACAGTGGGTTAGTAGAATATATAAAACTTTTGAGGGTATATAAATAAAAGATGATCATCTTGAGAGATTGCTTTCTTGGATCAGTTCTAAAAAGCCCGAAACTGAAAAAGCTCCACTAAACAAGAGACAACTGGATATGAGAATTACATGGGCTCAGAAACGACACTGCATTTACAGCCATTCAGCTCATAGCTGGATGAAGCCCAGAAAGAAAGTCTAGTAAAGGATGTGTGTAGGAGAGGTCATCATCCTTCATGACTGGCCATCATGGCTGGGTGGGAAAAGGGGCTTTACCAACTCACAGAGGCACATGCATCTCTTTGCTGTCACTTGAGACAAGGATCCCAAGTCTCCTCATAAATTAAAGATAGTGCTTGCTCATTTACAGGAGAGATGACACGATGGTCAGCCGACAGGCTTTGATGATCCAAGAGCACAAGAAGACAGGCAGCATGGGCTCTGTGGAGGACTCGGGAAGGAGTTGGGACCTCTTTTACTTGGTTTCAAGGAGTTTTGCAAATAAAACCCAAAGCTCAGAGAAGATGTGAGCTTTTGGAAACAAATGAACCTCTGCAGAGCTTCTGGGCTTGTCTGGGCCATGGTGAGAAGTGCCCAGAGACAGCAAACACCCTTCCCACCAATCCCTGCTCCTGCCCAGGAGTGAACTGAGCCTTCTTACTTATACAGGAACAGAAGCAGGGACCCAACATCCCAGACATCCTACCCAAAAGGCTTGAGGTAATCTTAAGCATCTTGCTAGAGGGAGCAGCTTTGCCAACATCATTGCACAGAAGGAGAGGGGACAGTGATAAGGCATGAAGAGACCTGCTGTGGTTTGGTACCTCCATTAGGGGAGTGCAGGTCATCCTTACCTTGGGCATCCTGCGCAGATTGGGAGAGAGCTTCAAGGAGGTAACGTGCCCTCGTTCATCTCCAATGATGACAACAGGGTAGACAGGGTTAAACTGGATATGGGTTATTTTATTTTTCTTCTTGGTCACCACTAGCTGGGTGCAGAGAGCTTCATACTTATTAATGCTCAGATCAAACACATGGGCCTGGGGAAAAAAAGGCAAAGAACACAGAAGGGATTAATCAGGCAAGAACATCCCTCAGTGGCACAACAATGGCTGGAGAAATCAGAAAGAAAAGGTCCCACGGAAAGGCAGCCTCAGCACAAAGTTACCATCTACACTCAGGGCCTTTGTCCTCTTTTAAGTAACCAGTGTGCAGAAGCTGCCTGCTGCTTTTGAGGAACTGCTCCCCCTCCTGCAGGTACTCATGGAGTGAGAACCAGTTCCCTGCTGTGGGTGCAAGCTCTTTCCAAGACCCTTGGCAAGGCTCCAGCTGATCTGGACTGGAGAAGGCTCAGAGCCAGCACTGCTAAATCCACAGGTCTTAATCTCCCTTCTCAATGCTGCAAGTAATGAGACAACCAGGTGTTAAATCAGAGCCTAACACAGACTGATGCACGAAGTGGGGAATGCCATCAGAAATACTTATTATCCCTTATTGCAGAGCTTTCCAACATTTCCAGCCTAATAACAACATTAAAGACTCAAACCAGTAATTAATAGGGAAGTGATGGGAGATGGACAGTATGATTAAGGGTGTACCCTGGGGTAAAACCAGGGAAGCACAGACAAATGCAGGGCACAGGGCAGCTTGGTGCTGACAGCCCACTTCAGTCCAGCTGCTTTGGGTGCTATGCCTGCACACACGTCCTTCTCCCACAGCATCAAGAGAAATGCCAGGTAAAGACTGGCTAAACAGGAAAGGTGAGGATGGAGGGAGATGGACCCAAGGCCCCGCTCAGGCGGGATTCCCACTGACATGGACCTCAGACCTATGGCACTGATACAGCAGTGACGCAGACCTGCCACATCACCAACTGCAGGATAATGCACATTTCCTTGTGAATCCAGAGGGAACAGTGGTAGTTACTGGAGAGAATGTGTTAACTTAACATTATCTTCCAATAATTGCAATTAGCTCCCATCATTGTTACAGCCTGCAAAGGCTAATAAAACATGACGTCCCTGTCCTCCCTGATGCTGAAGCTAGCAGTCTCCAGCATGCTAGACTCCCACCTTGAATCCATCGTGGAGACTTTCAGTCTTACGTTTCTTTCCCTTTTCTGTCTTCAGAAAAACTTAGGGAGGGAATATTTTATGCTAACAAGTACAGTGGGAATATGGGGGAAATTAGGACTGAACTACTTGTACATCTCCTGCCAGCTGTGTCTTGTTTACCAGCACTTAGGAGACAGATGAGACATATTATTTCAACATTGTGCCATGCTCACAATTTAAATCTAGGAATTATCTGAAATCGGACAGGGTTACCCTATAAAAGCTTATTCCAAAGAGGTGGAAGGTTTTGTATCAATCAGTGCATGTAGTTTCCCACCACACACCAATGAGTTGGTGAATTCTATCTGAATTCATGTACAGCAAAGAGCTGGGCAATGTGCAAGCACACGTCCCAGGCAGTCTCATGAGCCGCTGCATCTTCATAGGACTCGACATCTAGCAATTTGTGATGTCCATGGGTAGGAAAACAAGATGAGGAAGACTCTCTGCAGACTGAAGTAAAATAAGACTTTTCCAGATGGGGAAGAGCTTGAAAAGTATACAGGGTTCTCAAATGTATTTTGAAGGAATCCATGCAGTATAATTCAAGAAGGAAACCCAAAGCATCAGCCACAGATGAGGATCTGCAGTTTGGAGAGTCCTTTCCCAGTCAGCAGAAGCACAGGTGGAAAAGAAGATTTCATTTTTATCTGCTCAAAATATCAGATGCCAGCATTAAATTTTGAATCTAGACCTGACACTTGAAGTCCCAAAGTCCAGCCAAGGTAATCCCAATTTCCTACCTCTAGGCATAAATAAAGTTGGCTGCCCTGGCTTGTACTTTACACCTGCTGTCTTACTATCTCTGAAAATGAACAAGCTCTCTTTCAAGCATATCAGCCCCCCATGACCTACACTCACTAAAGATTTAATTGCTTGCCTTCACGGAATACATTGTTATTAATTTACGGGCATGATTCACCCCCTCACTCCCATCAATGGTGTAAGCTCAGTGCTTAGTAACCTAAGAGCCTGGGAAATGCCCAATGCTTGAGTAGCATCAATTAATCTACAAAAAAAAAGCAACATAGAATTAGTGGCCAGGCTTCTTTTTGGCAGCCAGGTCTGCACTGCTGTTCTATAAGGCTGTCAGTGCATCACACCTGCACACCCTACCCAGCACTGCAGTGGAGAAAGATGGCATGTCTAAAGGCTCAGTGTTGGAGTGCTGAGCAATGCAAATTACTCTGGGTGAGCTTGTGTTTCAAAAATGTCACTGACAGCCCAGACAAGCACAATGCCTGGGACAAGAACTTGAAACCATCAGCAATGTGGAGAAGGTCAAAAGCAAATAAGTTTATGAATGTTCCTACTATAAAGCTCCTCTTTTATGAGCTTCTAAACAAATGGGCTTGTTTTCCTTTGCCAAGGGAACCATGGAAAAGAACAAACTATTTCAGTTCTTCAGCTGGAAACATCAGTCTCATATCAGCTGTCAGACACTCCAGATGGAGGGGTGGGCCACAGGCGTTCGGAAGGACTTCAGAGGCTTTGATTTAGAGGCTTACAGGCACTCTCAGGAGAGAGGGAAATGGGATCAGACCAACATTGTTATTGGTGCTTTGGGAGTAACCTAAAATGGGCACAGGGCTTCCCACAACACTTGAGGCAGCTTAACAGTGCTCTAAAGCAGCAGAGCTGCGTGTGACCAGCACCATCTGCAGATCTGCCTGGGGCTTGGAGCAGGGTTTTCTGCCCAAAGAATGGGAGACTGAAAAACTGCAGCTCTCCCTTGAGGTTCCCATGAGCTGCCCTGCTGGCTCAGGTCCCAGGATTAAGGATTATGGAGTAGGATCCAGTTGGATCTCCCACCCCAGAGACTCATCAACAGCACACAGCTTCCCTCCATCCCACTGCCCCAGTGGCCCCTATCCCTCCAGACTATAGATCACTGCTTACATGCAAAGACAGCCTCTCAGGTCTTGCAAGATGAGCCATCTCTGAGTATATGACCCAGAGAAGTGCAACCATGACCCACAGAAGTGCCACCCAACCCTACGCGTGACTCAAGTATCAGACTCCTGGGGAGCCAGGATGACCAGAACTAGAGCCACATCCAAACTCTCCCTGTGGAAAGCAGGTACCTCCATAGGACACCCTTCTTCTCAGGGCAGGCACTCATCCAGCAGCACCCAGATAAGGGCTGCCACCCAGACACTGTCAAGCAGCTGGTGAAAATTGGCATTTCTGATGAGGGCTGATAATTGTATAACTTTCCACATGTGGCGGATGAGCATATTTACATATTCACTGACATACAATGTGCCACATCGTCCTGGGCTCCTACAGCTCACAGGGCAGGCCTGCTTCCACCCATCCGGCTCCCGATGCCTCACTCAGTACCATAGCATCACCCAGACTTTTATCTCCACCAATACAGCAAGGCAGTGATGCTTGTCAGAATGTGACACTTCACAGTTCAACACATCCATGGGAAACACAGTAACTTGCTCAGGGTCCCTAATGCAGAAAGTGTACCTTCGATTGGAAGACACCATATAGCAACACGGCAGTGCAGTGCCCTGTGCTGGGACACCAGCTTGAGTTTTAATCGATTTAATCTCACAGTATTGAGCACTGTGTAGGAACAAAGAGCATGTCAAACCAGTATCCTTGGCAGAGCTTACAAACCAGTGAGGGTGCCCCTGTGAATAGCCCCCTCTTTCCTGCCAGCTCTGCATGCCACGTCTTCTCAGGCTGCCTAGGCTGGTCTCAGCACTTCCCTCCCTGCAGGTGCTGAGGCCTGGGGCCACCACACTCACTCACCCACACTCATCCGGGAGCAGTGTAGAAAATACAGAGTGGAGGTTTCAAACCTCTGATTTTCAGCCCTCAAAAAGTGTTTCCACTGTGGTGAATGTCCCCAGAGAGAGAGCTGGAGCCTGCTGACAATTAACTCACTTTTATCAGATACCTTCTGCAGACCCTGTAGAAGCAAATCAGGGACCTGGCAGGGTTTGCAGACATGCTGCTTGCAGACCACTGCAGACACCTTCATTCTTTCTGCTAATAAGCATTCAGAAAATGGGAAAGGGCATTTCAGTTCTTTTGTTACAGAGTCCTTAGGAACAATATATGTCTACTTCCTTAGAGGGATATAAATCAGACTTCAAGAACAAGAAAACTGGGGAAAGGCACAGGGAGAGAAGTAAAAGAAATGTGAAAATATCTGAAGCAGGAAATTCCAAGAACACTCCTCTGCTTCCCCCAACTTAGCTGCAGATTCCTAGGGAGAATAAAGCATGGGGCAGTAACCAATGACTCCAACTGCTATTTTATTTATGGTCCCTGTAAACCTATGTGCCCATCCCAGGGAAGCATAGGAGGACATGTACCACCCTCCAAATGAAGCCCAAGCTGTTGAGCTAAGCAGTTCCTTGCAGTATGGGGATTTACGAGCTGTCATCAACAACCATCAAAAGAAACCCAGGTTCACAATCCCAAAGTACTGGACAGTCTGATGGTAGATATACCAGGCAGATGCTCAAAGCAAACTTCTCCTTGATGGAAGGATAGCAACTCTGGTAAGTCAGTAGCCCCTGAAAAGGAGCATTGAATTTAAGCAGATGCCCAATTATCTCTAAGATGGGATCAGATGAATCCTGCAGTCTCTGTCTGATGTTTTTTATTCAATAAGAACATTTTAAAATTACTATCAGGGTAACAACAAAGCCTCCATGCTTGATGTACAGGCAATAACGGGTCTAACTCTGCTGTGTTACAGTTGCAGAAAATACTTGACATAAATGAGCTGCTTTGATGCCTGACTCTCAAACAGCCAGAGAAGAAATCCAGCTCCAGTGGTATCCAGACCAACAGCTCCTCTGTCTATGAATCACACAAATGTATTCTACCTCCCAAAATCCAGCGGTTCCCCACTGAAGCTCCACACAGCTGCCCTGTAAGCACGGCACAGCGCATGTCCAAGACTATTATCGTAGCTCCAGCATGAAAACATTGTTCAGAGTTTTGAACATCTCATTTGTCCCCATCCGCTCTGCAAACCGTACTTACAGCCTGAAAGTCAGCCTAGGCTCTCATCTGGTCAGCAGCTCCAAGGTGAATTGGACCCCTCTGTCCTTATACTCTGCTGTCACCCCCTGCCCTGCAGCACAGCAGCCTGGCAAGCCCAGAGCAGGAGATGCCAGGGGATCTGGGGGAGAGCTGGACCCTCCAAATCGCACCATCTGAAAGCAACCAACCTCTCTGCCAGCAGAACAAACTACTTGACTTTTGTGGCCCATGAAAAGGGAGCCAAAGAGCTACTTTGACCTACCCCACCTTTACTACATGCTTCGAACACACGCTGTGTCTGCAGTGGCTGCAGCCTTTGCTGTCCTTTTCATAGAATCATAGAACATAGAATCATAGAATCATTTAGGTTGGAAAAGACCTTTAAGATCATTGAGTCCAACTGTCAACCCAACACCACCATGCCCACTAAACCATGTCCTGAAGTGCCTCATTTACGCATTGTTTGAACACCTCCAGGGATGGTGACACCACCACCTCCCTGGGCAGCCTGTTCCAATGCCTGACAACCCCATTCAGTAAAGAAATTTTTCCTAATATCCAATCTAAACCTGGCCTGCTGCAACTTAAGGCCATTTCCTCTCGTCCTATTCAGCAGCAGTGGTCTGGGCAATGCTAGCATGTTCAAAAACAACCTGATGGCAACAAGAACCAAGGCTGGGGGGAAATATATATGTACGTAAGAACAAGGCAGATGTACCTGGTAACTTGGCAACAAAGAATAAAATCAGTGCAAGAGCAAAAGGTGAGGGATAATTTAATATCATGCTGCCCTTTACCAGTTGACATCTCTTTCACTGCTTTGCTTTCACTGTCCTTGTGATGGATTTACCTCATTTCCTTGACTGAATCATGACACCATCCATCTGCAAATTCCATGGATGATTTGTTTCAAACTCTCAGGTAATACATTTAACAACTGAGCAGGCCAGCCCCAGCCCCTGTCTAGCACCAAGACAGCTGCTGGACCATCCTAAAGGCACTGGGCAGGCAGGGCAGCCCCAGCTTGCATCAGAGCCAAGCTGCCATGCAGTGGAGGCCTTACTTTGCCTGATTTCTATACTCCCACTGCAGCTGGAACAGCCTCCCATACAGTTAATTTTCCCTAGGAGGACATTTTTTAGTTACAAATAAGGGTTGTAAGACAGTTCTTGTTCCCTCTGACACTCAGGGCAGTCAGGGGCTTGGCAGGAGGAAAGGAGATCCAACTCAGAAAACATTCATTGCCTCCTTGCTCCTGCGATGACGACACAGGAATGCTGGTCCTCAGCTGCCCCGATACCAGCACCAAACAGACCCTAGAATTCACAGGCTTTCACAGCACTTTCATGCTACTGGTGAAAGCCAAACAGACCCCAGCTCTGTTACAGGTATGTTCAGAGGTAGCTTTGAGCTCAGGAGGATGAGCCAGCATCTGTGAAAGCTGCTTTTTGGGCTGAGCTGGGTGAGCTTTGCTAGCAGGGAGCCAGCTGCACATCCCAGGGTACAGGAGAGGGCTAAGCACATCCCTCTGCCCTGCAGCATGCCAGCCTGCTGCACCAGGGTGCGTGACAGTGGGGAAGAGAATGTCTGTAACACCTGGCTTAACTGTAGAAGCTGTTTCACTGTAGGGCTGCATCTCTCAGCTTTCCTCATTCATTAAGAACTGGGTCACTCCCAATTTGACATGGTAGGAAAACAGCCTCAGCTGATTTGACTCAACTCTCATGAGTCAGTAAGAAATCAAAGCCTCAGCATGTAGAAGAGCTGCTATTCATTCAGACAGGCTGAGGAGCCTTTGACCTCTTCTGAGAACCCCATTCCATTGTTTTACAAGAAAGTGCTTGTTTATCTGAGCTAACTTCCTCTGCAGTCACCACTTCTGCCATCCTGGCTCTGCTCTGAGGGTCTCAGTGATTAGGATAATCTCCTTCATGTCTCAGTCCTGCACACTTCTGAATGCTGTTATCTGGTACTAAATAGCTGATACATCCTACCCCTGAGCTGGCTGCACTTCAGTTTGGTCTAGTATGATTCTCTTACATTGTCCGTGACTTTTTTTTCCCTTCTTTAACATTAACAGCATGTTTTGGAATGAATCACGAAGCCTCCTTCTACTCTTCACTTTTGTACTAAATTTAATGTTACTTTCCAAATCAATTCTGAAAGGTGAAAGTCAAACAGAGAAACTAACCTGTGCTGAACTCATGCAATAGCTAGGCTGATGATAGCAGCCAGTACCTCTGTGGTATGCTGCAATCCCTTCTGCAA
>JANXJC010000078.1:73953827-73966851 GCA_027564655.1 Leptodon cayanensis
AGATGACCCTTCCTTAGAAACCAGCACCCAAGGTCCAGCCTGAGCTCTGGTTGTGCTCATGGGGTGACTCTCCCCTGCATCTCCCAGGGTTTGACTCAGCAGCACAGTGTTAGAGCACAGCAGCGCAAGCAGTCCCTGGCCCCAGCCTCCCTTACAGTCCTGCTGCTTCCCAAATTAGTGCTCATTTCATATTACACATTTGGTTTGTGTCTTTGTTGAATTTCATCTCACTGATTGCAAACTGCTGCTGAGGTCCTTGAGCTCGTTTACAGTTTCAGTTCTGGCACCAAAGCACTTGTAAGTCCTGTCCACTTAGTCCCCCCACAATTACTGCTGGGTTTCAGTGCCAGCCCCAGTCGCTGAAGCATCCCTAGCTGCACTGCACACTCTGCTGAGGATGACTTCCATCATGCCACATCCACCTTCTCACCTGCGTTGTAGTTTGCTTATGGGCTTGTGTCAACAGTGTTCCCGAGGTCAACCTGTAAGCATGTATTACATCTCCTTTCTCCGCTGTACCAGGCCTGTTACTCTTAAGAACAGTATTATAGTAGTTTTATGTGGTACAGCCTTACTAAAGCCTTAGTTAACTGGCTGTTCCTTGATCTACCAGTGCTTACATATAGACCATTCAATGATTAGAACCAGGATCTTTCTGGATAGCATATTTAGGCTGCCTAATCTATCCTGCACTGTCATGCTCCTGAATCCTGGGCAAAGAGTCTTTCCTCCAGTCCTCTGACACTTCCCTACTTTGCCATCACATCTCAAATACCTGGTGAAAAACAGGGAGACTGTTTCAACCAGTCTCTTGTGTGCCCTGGGGCAAATCTCCCAAGTCTGTGCTGCACGAATACATCTCAGCTGTGCGAGTCCCCTCCGTGCTCTCTCTACTGTGACACACAGCCCAGGTCCTGATGTCAGGCTGAAACTATGTCCTCATAGACTAGGACTAAGCTCTGTCTCTTCATGTGTTGGCAGGGTCCTAGCAATGCTCCACCACGGAGAGTCAGCAGTGGAGGCTGGGGCATGGGCAAAGGCAGGCAGTTGCACAAGCAAGGGCAGCATCAAGTCTGATGGGAGAAGCAGTCACTGCTCTCTGCCACCTGCAGCCCTGCAGCAGGCCAGCAAAGCTGTTCATAAGGCAGATATTGAACTGTCACGGTTTGGAGACTGGCATTTAAAATGAATCAGCACAGATTTCACATCATTATAAAATGCCAAGCAATAAACATCAAGGTTCAGGAGCTGCTGTCTCTGTATAGCAGGATGGGGCAGACAGCTGAAGGCTTTCAGTGGCCCTAATGCCAATTGTCCCCACTTGCAAATTGAAACCTAAGTGAGGGGCCATTCTTAGCAGTGGCTGATAATGAAGAACAGAGAGGCATCTAGGAGCAGCTTTCGAAACTCTCACAGATACTCCTGATGGGCTCTGTGCCCCCAGTAGTTTTTTATGCAGTCTAACAGGTGAATCAACGAAATCTTTGGAGATGCTGCCCAAGTAATTTTTTCATTCACATATGTCCACGCAAGCAGAAAAAGGCAGACTTGGTTCCTGTGTGGCTGAATGAACTAGTTAATCTCAGCAGGTGGGTTTCATCAAAATGCTGTATTTCATAACCTGAAAGAGCAACAGCTCTAGTAATGAAAAATTGGCCTGCGAGCTTCTGTGTAAGAAACAATTCCTGCAAAGCCACTGACAAAAGGGGTTTAAATTTATCAGTTTGACTCTGCACTGAAACCAACTACTGTGCTGACAAAGTCACCTCACCTGCAACTCAGTATCTAAGGGATGTAAGTGAGCAGTAGGGTCCTGAGGTGCCTGATGCACATCTCGAGGCTTGGAGCCCACCAGAGCATCCTATGATGGGATGGGAGCTGCAGCAGGATAGAGGTGAGGGCTCAGACCCTGCAGGGCAAACCAGTCTTCCAGGCCAGCTTTATTCCCTAAAAGCATCTGCAGGGGGAGAAGAAATGCAAGTGTGCAGAGAGCCTCATGGCTGGGGGAGGACAGACCAACTAGCACAAAGCAGAGGCAGCATTTATTCCAGGGACTCTGCCCATCTACCTCATTGACCTTTGACATGCCACCAGCCCTTGTTTTAAAGCAGACGTAAGTCTGCCCAGCAGTCCACATCAATCTCAACGATTCCGCAGGGAATAAAAAAGAGCCTTTTAGGTTTTGTGGCAAAAGAAAATGAACAGTTTTACCGGAAAACAACTACTTATGCTGTGAATGCAATTTCAAAGCCATTTTAAGAAAGCCCTTGCCCACTTCAGCCTACTCAAAGGTCCTTCTGGCTGACGGCAAAGGGACCTGCACACATTTAGTGTTTTCACACCCCAGCCATGGTGCAGAGAGCCAGGAGATGCCTCATCCCAGCCCTGCAGAGGTAGCAGTGGACCCATAAGGCATGGACAAACCCTATGGGCTACTGCAGAAGGGTAGGAGGAAAGACTCAGATGCGGCAGGGACATCTGTAGCCATGAGGGGTTCACAGTCCTGACTCCCCTGGGCAGAAGTATCAACTGATGCTGAGAGGTCTGCTGGCACCCCTGATTCATACCCTACAAGGAGAGGCAGGATTAGGTCCAAAATACCCAGTGAAACATTTGCAAACCTGAAAGGTTTAGCAAGCTTCTTATCTGCAAAATCATTCATGGTTTTAAAGACAGAGATTGGCTTTTGCTGCCAGTCAATGCTAAATGGGCAGTAAGTCTCTGCAATTTGCTGTATGAACACACACACACACGCCAGCGCCAAACAAGTGTTTCTCTCCTAGCTGGGAAAGGATGAGTATCATCAAGACAACAGGCATTTCTTCAGCATCTTATCCTGTAAGTGAGATACAACAGGAACCTGGTCTTCCAGACTTCTCATACAAATGAGTTGTTCAGTAAAATATGTTTATGTAAGCAGGAAAGGGCACACTCACTTCCTGAGCAGTACAAACCATTAGCTAATTTCCTGAAGGTTTGGGTCATTTCAAGTATTTCACATCTTGAAAGGTCAACAGCTTCAGTAATGGGGAAAAGCCCTGGAGCACATGTCTGAACAGCTCTCTCTGCAGAGTGCACACTTGGATGACATTTATCTTGAGGCTATCAATATTTACTAAAGAAGGCTATAACACCACCTTGCTCTTGCTGCATTAGTCATGAAGGACATAGACCACAAAAACATGAGAGCAAATGGACTTGTAGTTAGTGCATGCTCCCAAGCCTGTTGTAAAACCTGTGGGATTCTTCTTCTCACACAAGGACATTTCATAGCACCACAGGGTTAGAAGGTAATTCAGGTTGGAAGAGACCCCCAGTAGTCTCTACTCCAACCTCCTGCCCAAAGCAGGGTCAGCTCTGAGGTCAGATGTGGTTGCTCAGGTCTCTACCCAATCTGGTCTTGAAAATCTCCATGGACAGAGATGGCACAACCTCTCTGGGCAAGCTCTTCCATTACCTGACTGCCTTCACAGTGAAATTTTTTTCTTACATCCAGTCCAAAACTCTTTTCTCAAGCCATTTCAGCTGTTGTGTCTCATCATCCCTTCAAGCACTGCTGTGAAGAGCTTGGCTCTAACTTCTTGATGACTTCCTTGTAGGCACTAGCAGGCTGTTGCTGGGTTCATTCTCCAGGCTGAACAAGTCCAGCTTGACCACGCCATTACAGCCATTGCATGGGCCAGCTGTGGCCCACAGCCTGAGATCCAGCCATCTGGGGACACCTGTGACATGGGTGTCTTTGGCTTTTTTAACAGGGGTAACAATTCACGCGTGAATTCAGCACAAGTATCTGTATGCCTGGAGTGAGCCAGAAGCAGAGGTCTGCGGCATTGCCCCTGTACAGCACACCCTGCCAACACCATTTCCTTATTTAAGGAAAGTAAGTAAAAAAAGCCCAGGAAGGGAATTTCAGAGATGATTCCCCTTTTTACATGTTTCTTTTTTTTTTTTTTTTTCTGCTTCTACTGTAAGTTTGAGATGGGCTTAAAGCAAACTCCCAAAGGCAAACCCTGCTGAATGCTGTAGGGATTGAATTCCACCCTTCCCCGTTTCTCTGCCTTCTGTCCTTACAACGAGCTGACCAACATCCCCAGATTTCCTGCACCCTAAGTGTAAGGGTCCAGGTCTCCAAACCTACCTCCACATTTTTTTTTATTTCCAAAGCAGGTGTCTTATCCCAGCTAGCCTTTTTCTTCATGTCAGGCTTTTATCATTTACAACCTAAACTAAACTAGGTGTTCTCTAACCTCATTTTATTTCAGTGCGAATCACATCAGTATCTGCACCCAGGTCCCTGCAGGAGATGGGCTGGAGGGACCACAGAGCTGCTGCCAGCCAACTGAGCTGCAGGACTCATGTTTAGAAATAAGAGATCGCCCCACCTGTCTGCTTTAGGAACCACTGTGGAGTCTTCAAGGAATGCAAGTGTCATATGAAATGCAATCACAGAAGAAAACTGCAGTGGACTTAGCACACTGATTGAAACCAAAGCTGAATGCTCTATAGCAACCGCTCTGAGTGCCTCCAGCAGAGACTAGCTTCCATAAAAACAGCTGGCTGTCCAGTCCTTTTAAAATCAGCCCACTTATTTAGGCACCTAGTTATAGAATTGGGATTTTTTTTTCCAGGGAGTGTTGGCATGGATGTGCACGTCTCAGTGATCATTTTATTTTATTTCAATTTTCATTGCAAATCATTTATGCTTATTCTGAAATAAAATGGCCATCAGGCAGAGCAAGAGACTAAGGAAATTACCCAGAACATGATAAAGAGCAATAGTAGCAGTTAGCATCCACTGTACCAGCAGCAGAACACGCACATTCAGGTTATTTATGAAGAGGTGGTGCTGTCTGAAGAAGATGCCTAGCTGCCAACACACACATTTTATCATCATGCCCTTGATATTTACAGCTTTCCTTAAATCTCCACCTCTTGGATTCATGGGAATTGAGAGATTTTTAGAATCTAAAATGCCCCAATTTCCAAGTCAGTCTTAGGAGTTAGGTGGGTGATACATTTTTGATACATAGCATCAGCTTGAATGAGGAAATGTGTTTTTCAAAATATGCCAGGTATGCATTTAAGACTGCAATTAGGGCTTGATTTTAAAACCACCTCCAGGCAACCTTCAAGTTTTGCAGGCATAATTATGTGCGGATGCAAAGCTAGAGGCTGTTTATGAACAGGAGGCCTTTAATGTTTTATTTTCTGGCTGCACATCCTGTAGTTTTCTGTATCATAGAATCATAGAATATCCTGTTAATATCCGGTTAATGTAGATTTTTTCCCAGCATTAATGGAGACTGCCTTTTGCGAGGCACTGAGTTATTCCCAAGAAGTGCGCTCTGCTACAAAGTGGAATATGTCCAGGAATGAAAAGGCTGTAAACAACTATTTATTCCACTTCCACTGCAGATCTAGAGGGTTCTGTTCAAAACGGAAACTAAACCATGTCTCAGACACACCCTGCTGCAAACCAGTGTGGTTAGTGGCTAACACAGAGGTCCAAAATTTCTATCAATCAGCATCAGTCCTGGCCAGCCTACTGCAATGGGAAGGCAGGTCTTGCCTGGACTTTCCTGACGGCCAATCTTTTCAGAGTTTGGGATTAAAAGCATAAAGCAGAATTAGATCCTACTAGATTAGGATCTAATTAGGATTACTGAATTAGATCAAAGGTAGGACAGCCAAGGTGAGATACCCTGGGTGCAGTGCTGCCAAGTCAGACAGTCTTCTGTCTCATATAAACTCCAGGCCCATAGATACTGCAGCTAATGTGACTCTGCAACAACACAGCTAGAGCCACGCCAGCAGTGGCTAGGACAAGCTAGGGGTGGGATGGAAAGACCTCATTGCACAAACTCTTGCCAAGTCCATAGAAGCTTCTCTGCAGCAGGTAAAGCACTGACAAAGAACCTGGCCCAAGCAAGTAGCATGAAGCCTCCCTAGAGATGAGCCATCACTGCAGAAACTTGACCACATGAGTAAGAAATACAAGTATGCCCAGTGTTTACCCTCCATGCTCATGCTGCCCAGGACGTACCACTGCCTGCAGACATCTCCATCCTCTTCCCCACAGTCAGGTGCCAAGACACAGCTGGGGTACCCACAGTTCTCTGCACTGCTCACACCAGCACTCAGTCAAAGCTGTGAATGTCAGCAGGACCCTTGCCAGGTTTGAGGGCACACACAACTTCACTTGTGGAAAACAATTCAGAGGATGTGTAACACTGAATGCATTCATTTCATTCATGCAGGCCCTTCATTTGGTGTATGGGAGAATGGAGACAGACAGATCCATGAACAAATGGCCTAATCCTGACCCTGCCTGTCAGGGAAAAGCATCAACACTGCTTTCGACATACCCTGCCACTCATAATTATCCAGCCTCTGGCAGAAAGCACCTGGGGAGACCCAAGGCCGACCCCTGGGGTTTTGGAGCCAAGGATATCGAGGATCCGAGGCTCGCTATACTCCAACTGAAAAACGGTACTTAGCAGCAACTGAAAACATCAGTGTTATCAACATTCTTCACATACTGAACTCAAAACATAGCACCATACCAGCTACTAGGAAGACAATTAACTCTATCCCAGCTGAAACCAGGACATTGTGGCATCTTGAACTTCCCAGGGCGACCAGGTGCCCCAGTGAAGAGATTTCTATTGCTTAGTTTGGGAGTAACAAATTCACAGCCTGAGACAGTGTATCAGTGAAATGAATTTTTTGCTATAACATAAAGGTTAAATTGCAATAAAATTGCCAAGGCATCAATTCAATGATAGAGATATATAAAGGCCATCTTTTTGCTAGAGTAATTTGGCCAAACTGCACAGACTTTCCAATTTTTACCAGCAAAACATACAGTCCATGGTGACAGAGCAATGTGGTCTTACAGTACAAAACCAGTGTTGATGGATAGCTATGTGCCCTGGATACTTGCCAGGCCCAAATTAACCACCTGAGCTACTAGCATGGATGGCTAGGGGCAAAAATATAACTGCCATCGCCTCAATATTAGGACTGGTCTAAGTACTTCATTACCAAATCATTACTCTTGGAGAGAGGAGCCTCACACAGTAGGAAAATGTTGATTTTATTTAATTGGAACAAAGTTCTATTGGCTGACCCTGGGCATATTACTATAATTGATTTTTTAATATCTATATAAGTATATAACCATTTTATTCTATTGCTTCTCTATACCTTGGAAGTTCAGACCAATGCCCTGATGTCAGCTCATACTAGGGGTGCTGTGATCTGTAGCATCATCTCTCCGTCCCCAGGAATGCACTGGTCAATAAGCTGATTTCACATAGGAGTTAAGTGTTTTTTCTCCTGGCATGTGCAAGTTGCACACCTGCACTGATGTTGTCAACACAAGAGCAAGCAGGGACTTGCATGCATTTGTGACATCTACCTTAATGCAGCAGGAGCTGCACTGAGAAGGAGTGAGCAATTCATACCGAGGGATGTGCATGCTAAGGGCAGGAAAGCATAGGAAAAAAGCAGCCTGTCCGTGAACAGGACTGCAGCAAGGTTTGGCTTGCTTATGCTAGAAGTTGTGGGGGCTTGGCCCCCGAGAAACACCTGTGCTTAGAGAAGAGGGCCCATGTGCATTTCTGAGGGGTTTGTCAAGGCTGCAGTGAGATGTGCAGCTGATCCTCAGCATCTGATAAAGGCCCTCTGATTTGTGATTTAACATCAGCTGTTTGCATGATTGGGCTGCAGCTGAGAGATTACTGGCCTTGTTGCTTGTAGGGGTGTGGTAGACCTTAGTGGGAAAAGGAGTAAGAAATGCTGCTGTCCAGGTTTCCTTATCTCTGTTGCTTTATGATTTCTGTGTCCTCTGTAATCAGACTGAGCAAAAAGGAATTAATAGTTTTAGGGCCTTGAGCTACAAAAATGACCCTGCTGTCCTAACGCAAGCACCTCAGGCAAGCTGCAGCCAACTCAGCCCGTCACTGTGGTGGATTCCTGCTGGTGGGGGATCTGCAGCTCCCTGACATGCTCGGCCAGGACTGGGCTGACTCGTCCCCATGCTCAACCCTAATCTCCCTTGACTTTCTCTCAGCTCAAATCAGAGCAGTGTTGCTCCCAGCCTCTCACCTTGCCATCAGTGGTGACTGCAGCAAAGACCGTGGAGGAGTAAGGGGACCATGCTACGTCCCCTACAGCGGAATTCAGATCATAAATAAACATCGGAGTCCTGTAAAAAAAAAAAGGTGGGGGGAGAAGAACTCATTTAAACACATGACACTCTGGAAGTGAAACACTGAGCTATAAACACTTAGATGCTGCAGCATATGTTGTTCAAGGCCAGCTTCAGAAGTGGGAGATGGGGCATTCCTCTATGTCAGATACCAGCCAGGGTCTGATCCAATACCAGCCAGGGTCTGAGCCAAAGGCAAAGCAAAGCTGAGCATCAACCTAAATGGATCAGGACTGGTACCGCTGCAATGAGAAGAAAGGTATAATGTTTCTTTCTTTCTGAAAGCATTTTGAAAGCTTCCCCCTAACACACACAGCAAGATGGACTCTCTCTGGTTAACAATCATAAGGGAAAAAGTGATTTTCCCTCTCTGGACTTCTGACAATAGCATTGAATATTAGAGCAGTATTGGCAACAGGAAATATTTGACTGACTGATTTACAACAAAATCAATTTCCTGATTGAAACCAGACATTCCTCAACCACTAACCCTGAACTTCATTATGTATTTTTAAATGTTCCAATTTTTTTTTTTGTCTCCCTGGCTCTTAGGAGATGTCTGGTCCCCAAGGCCATAAGCCAGCCCCTGACATTTCTCTGTCACATTGGTCCAGAAGAATAACTCTGACATAGTAGCTCCTGCCTGAAGAAAGCCAGGTCTGAAGCGAAGCAGTCAGGCTCTGTACTGAGCTGCACAGCTTGGCAAGTTCCTGGGGCAGCCCATGCTAGCTAAATCTTGTACCTCATACCTAGTGAGTACAAATCTGAGTCATCAGCCCCCAAAACCGAAATAAGAGAGGAATTAGTAATAGCAACACCTAAGAGGGAAACTGAGACTGAGGTATGAGCAGTGTTGACATACACAGCTGGCATGTCAGGCTGGACCTCCCCACCCATGCCAGGACCCAGCAGGACCTACTTGATGGTGTGATCCCAGATCTTGACTGTCCAGTCAGAGCTGCAGGAAATGAAGACATTCAAGTGGTAAGGATTCCAGCTGACTGAGTCCACAGCCATATGATGGGCTTCAAACACATCCAGAAATTGGCTTGAATAGCATTTTGAACACTGCAATGGAAAGAAATAGTCAGTAATCAGAGCTCGACCTTCTTCTGGAGCTCACATTCCTGCAGAAAGATGCCTCTGAATACTTGTATGGCCTCCCAGGCTCTTCTGGCCTCACTGGGAAGAGGAGGCTGGTACCCAGAGGTGCTACAGAAACTAAGTAATTTAGCACATGCTGTTTCACCCCACCCGCAGGCGACACAGAGGTAGGAATTGAAGTTGTCTGGTTGAATTTACAGCCAGACCCAGGCCCCAGAGCCCATTCTTCACTGCAGGAGTTCCATCACCTTCCTGCCAGCCCAGGCTCCTGCTGTGCCTCTGTAAAAGGCTCTTGGGAAAGGCAGGGGAAAATGGTTCTTGTGCTGCTCAGGAGTACACGGCAACTTTTGCATTTGAAGTATAGCAATTAAAACCTTCAGTAATGGTGCTCTCAGCACTAGAATGACCTATCAGAGCCTTTGGCTCTAAGGATTTTGGGAACTGGCCAAAAGTCCCTTCCCTGCAATCACCCTGTGATAGCCTGCTCTGAGAGCCTTCCCCATCACACGGCTCTGCAGCTCTTTCTCTTGTGCTACTCATGACATCCCGGGAAGGGTGTGAGAACCACAAGAGGTTGGCCAGCACTCAGGCATGTCCCCAGTGGGCACGCAGGCCACCCTGTACCCCAGCCAACACCAGCCTGTAGACTGGGCAAACCCTGCACATGCACACAAGGGTCAGGCCAGCAGCATCACAGCCGCAGGTGCTACTGAATGGCAAAATGTAGGATGTGTGCAACAGCTGGAAAACATTTGGGAGCCCTGGAAAAGTCACTTTGTGTGTAAGCTCATGAAAGGGGGGAGAAATTACAATCTGCTTGTCTGCATGAGTAGAATATGGGCTCGATCCAGATCCTGTCAGTTCTGTGTACACAGAAAAATAAGGTTATCCTCCTCAAACCTCTTACCCTCTGAGAGGACTGGAGGCTTCCTTCGTTAGCAGCAGGACCTCATCTTGGTTGTGTTCTCAACACACAAGCTGTATCTACACAGCAGGCTGGGATTGGTTTCAGGATTTTCTGTCGGTCTGCCTTGGTACTGTCACTACAAGGACTTTTCAGCACCTTTCATTGCTCCCTAATGAATGCAGCAACACATCATCTGCCCGAGGAGCAGAATTGCTGAAGTGTTACATGACTTTAATTCTTGCAAACCAAAGCTCTAATTAATCACAAGGCTTAACCGTTTATTACACGTGATGCTCACTGTCTAGGTACTCAGACCTGTGTTCTTCTGATGCCCTTGAGCACTGGCACAGATACTGGATTGAGGGTGCTAAACGATTCACACAGCAGCAGCTCCTGCATCCCTGGGAGGCTTGCTGTGGTAGGAAACGGAAACAAGAAAGTGGCTTATGTCCCACCAAGATTTACTGACAGTGTCTATAGTTTGCTAATAGTTTGGTTCATACTCTGTCTCTGAGTTATCATCCCTGTGTGTAATTATGGGACTGAAATCTCCTTTAATGGCATGTTTCATAACTTTACTCCATAATTCTTAATGTTCAGCCACCAGGAAAATTGGTACTTGGTTTGTTTTGAAAGTCACTTTGCTGGGAACAGACAGAATGGGTCATGAGTAATTAACACAAGACAGAAGCTGCTTTATCCATCTGTCCTTCCAAGTATGTGGATTGAAGGTCCCTAGTACCTGAGGACTTTGAAAAGTGAGATTCTAACCAGATTTGTCTCCATCCAACAGAACTGTAATGCTCAGCGCTCTGTTTTTAAAGCCTTATTGGGGTTGAGCCCTTCGACAGTGCAGCTCTCTGGGCACTGGTACAGGAGGCTCATCCTGCTCTGGGATGTGCTGATCTACAGCACTGGCTTTCCAGTCTGCAAATCTGTCCCAGAGCTGAGGCCCAGGCCCTGACAGGAAAGGGATCTGCAGTTTTCCTATGAAATCATCACCAAAAAGGATTCTGTAGGGCAGATGTCCACCTGTGTCCCTTGCGAGAAACAAACCCTGCGTGCCTGCTTTAGCCTTAAGCCATACACCGTGCTCTGGCAGTGCCTGCCAGCCCCACACCATGTTCACCCCAATCTTTGGTATCACCTCTGATGTGTGAGACAGCGCCATGCTCTTACCAAGATGCATTTTGAAGAAACACCACAAATTTGAGAAAAAGCTCAGAAAGAAGTATGACTTTAATGAACAAAAGAGTTTTTGACCTAACTAGAACTCCTGGCAAAGTGTTCCCCTACTATTCACTTTAAAAACCCTACAGTTATTAGACACATGTCAGGATGAAAACAAAACCACTGGGAAATGTGATGCCTAACTCCTGACAAGACAGCTTTGAAGAGGATGAGTAGGTTCAGGGAGCAGGTATTTGTGCAGCCTGTCTGATCTTCTAGAGCACTGCCCCAATTTGCCGAGAGTGTTCTCCTATTTAAATGGTGGTAGATCTGTGTGAACAGTAAATAGTACTTTTATGATGAGACAGGAAAGCAAGAATGTGTCCATGGCAATACAGGAAACCAGTACGAAGATGACTGGTGACAGGGCTACAAAACATAGGGGAGGAATACTGGGAGGAAAGGAGAACTCCAAGGACACAAACCTTATGAATAATCTTCATTAACAGCACTTCAGTTTATGCTAGATGTTAGCCTGACACAAAACTCCTCCGCATCCATGGTGAATGGATGGTTATCAGTGTCCTTACAATGTAGAGGGTTTCTTTAGTCACTAACAGAAACACTGAGACTCTAAGCAACATAGAAATCCAAAAAAACAATATTTTTCAAAGGATGTTTGTATCTGGCAACAGAAAGAGTACTGCCTAACACTGGAACTCCCAGGCAGATCAGGACACCCACTGCTCTTCAGAAACCACTGACACAAATGTGTGCCATGGTCTTGTGGACAGCTGTTACCAGCAACACCAGAGGGTCTCCTTAGTTTTTGCTCAGTGCCTTCTTGTTGAGACCTGTAACAGAAATGCTGAGATTTGTAGAAAGGCTTACAAATGGAAACAGAGGCATGTGAATGCATCAGGAGAAACAACAGGAAATGGTAAAAGAAAGAACCTGTGTTAATTGATGAATGCAGTCCGTCAAGTGACAAGATAACTGGACAGAACAAATAGAAGCCCCAAAGATAAGGTGGCGAGAAGATGAGGAACAGAACTCAAGTCATAAAATATCCAAGGAAAACAACATTGCCTTAGACAAAGCAAGACTAGACACTGAGGCAAATGATCTCTCCATTACTAAAGGGTCACTGGAAGTCAGAGCCTGTCCATAAACCAGTTTGTCATCATCATTCAAGGAAAATCCAAGAGATGTGATAAGGTCTCAACAGCCAGCATCCTTTGTCTTCTGTATAATCGTGGTACAAGAAATCCTGTAATGGTACAAGAAATCCTGTCCTGACCACACAGATACAAATGTCCTGGTGCTTAGTATGAGAATGAGTTTTGTTTAAAATTAGAATCACCTTTTCCTTCTAAAAGTCTTGCATTGAGTTTTATTATATTCATTTGTTACACTCTCAAGCAAACTGCAAAAGACTGAAAAAAACCCTCTCTCATATGAATATGTTCAAATCTTATCACAATTTTTCTGTTCAAGCCCAGTTTATTAAGAAGTAATTCTGACCAAAGAGTTGAAGCCACTATAATGGTTCAATATGATCTGAGACCATAGTTTTTGATACCAAAGCTGAACAATTCCTAAACAGCAATTAAGATATGCAAAGAGGCAGT
>JANXJC010000078.1:73966951-73996474 GCA_027564655.1 Leptodon cayanensis
AGCCACAGCTGGAGTAGCCAGACTGGTACCTTAGTAGTACATGCAAGATCTGGAGATGAATTTCTGAGAGAAAGCTGGAGATAGGTCTGTGTGTAATTAAGATAATGACTTCTTGGCTTCAAAACCACTATTAACTAAGCCATTTTTAAAAATTCTTAATTGTTCTGCAGCTAAAGAATTAACATATTATCATGCTATTTGTGAGCATGCTTGTTCTCTGAAAAAACGCCTCCCTGAAATTCACTTTTCAATTTATTTAATAAATAATCTAAAATTCAGCCCATGTGGAGAGCAGCCCATGTTTGATCCCTGACCCATACAGCAGATAAGGAGCTTGTCCCTCTCACTCAACGTGCAGTGGGAAGGGGAAGTGCAGCAGAGACTCGAGCAGCTCACTCCTGCTCAGTGCAGCCACTGGACCTGAGAGCTGTTTAAATGGCTGCTGGACTGTCAGTGTCCTCCGCATCTGAACGGAGCAAGGGTCTGGAAGGCAGTCCACTGGTAGCTCCAGTAATGGGTTCAGACGTGCAGTGTTTCAATAAAGGGTGTGATGAAGGTGCATGGTAGTCCTTCAGAAATGTCTGGAGCAGCAGTTGATCTCAAAACTTTTGAAACTGCTTGTAGTAAACTCTCAAGGGACACTAAGGGTGCAAGCACTCTTCCCCCTGCTTTTGTGGACGCTATGGAGGCCTGCTTGTGCTAGACACAAGATTTCTCTTCCCTGTGTTAGCCCATACAATCTGATGGAGGATTGCATCTTCCTGCCTGTGGGAACACCTGAGTTTTTGCTAAGGTTCACCAATGCGGGAATGTTTTGTTGCTTACCAGTAACCCTGAAATCAGCCTTAGCACCAATAAAAGAGAAGATCCTGTATAACAGTATCTCTTTCCACTTGTTCAGCCAAGAAGTAGTTAAAACATCTGTGTGGCTTCATGGCTGGGATCACTCCTTATGTTAAAACCCCATCTAGTTCTAGTTTCACTGAAGATCATCCAAGGCAGGAACACCTACAGCTTTGTTAATGCAAATGCTGCCAAATTCTGTTCCTATTCAGTCCTCCTTCACTAAGGATTTCCTTTGCTGTGTAAATCAGCCAGGACACCAGTCTGAACATTTCTCCTGAACAGTGACTGGTGGCCCCCACCTGACACTGACACCCAGCACTCACCTGAGCATAGGGGAAGTTAAAACATGGTTCCTTACTGCCTTTTGATCAGGACTAGACACAACAGTACCCAAATAATTTGGAGTACAATGCCCAGGGTACTAACTCCCGTGGGTGACCAGCCAACTCAGAACATCTGCCCATGACTGAACAGATGTTTTGTATCATGAAAGCATCAACAAAAAGCCATTGCACATACGTCCCTGCCCATTGCCTACCAGCCCAGCCCCCCCACTTTTTCCATTTCCCTTCTACACCTGTCTTATCCAATGCAAGTGGGCACTACTTAGAAATCCTCCCTAGATACTGCCTGGCAGAGGGAGAGATTTCAATCAGCATCATCCCTCTGGAAGGGATACATATTTGTCAAGTCTGTCTTGCCTAAATGGTTGATACTGATTTCAGAATATGATTTCCTTTGGGTTCTTTTTCTCTCTTTTGTTTCCATTTTGCAGGCAGGACATGGGGAAGGAGCTTACAGCATCCTCTAGGGATGGCTGGATGGTTTGGCTCTGCACATCAGCCTCCAGCTGATGGCCTACCCCCCCACACTGAAGGGCTGTGGCTACGATATTAACGAAGCCCCAAAGCCAGCTCAGAGGAATGCTGTGCAAACAAAAGCTATATGAGTAAGCAGCTACTGGCTTTATTTTCAAGACTAAATAGAGCAGAGCTCAAAACTTCCTATTTTTAGCTTGATTTCTTAAGAAAACACAATGCCTGTGTCCTGCTATCTGCTTGTCTCTCCTCGCAAACAACTTTTGACCTCACTGGCAATTTCAGCCAAAGCTGGCTGCACGTGGGACTTGGCAATGTTAGGTCTTACACATTTTATAAAAGGGGATGGCCATAGAGTGCAAACATCTGGGCAGTGCTGCCACCCCGGGAAGGGCAAGCAAGCTTTGCTGCTGCCCTCACCACATGGCTGGAGCTGGCTGGCTGACAGCTCTCAGCTGGTGCTAGGCACCAAGGCGTCAGGCTGCAGGAGGGCACTGAAGGGGAGGTAGCCAGCACCGTCTGCAGGAATCAATGGTTATAGCACGGCAGTGGGATCACTGAGCTGGGGACAGCATGGGGGACATCAGAGGAAGGAAGGATTAGAGTAGACAGTGAGGAACTGGAGATACGAGGGCAAGGAGAAAGTGGGACTAGGGAAAGGATCTGGGATGTAATTGTGCAAAGGAAGCGCTGCAGGACACCAATTCACAGGAAACAAGGCTTCATAAGCCTCACTGCTCATGGGATAACAGGTCTGAAATGGAAAAGAGATGAGATTTTTCTTGCCATTTCCCCATAGCCATGAGGACAGTGGATCAATGCCTTTTAACTTCTGCTCTGATCATAGTTAGCACCTCACTTGCACAGCTGCAACATGCAAAGCATTCTGGGATGCAGTTTGCATGAAAAACGTTTCTGCAAAATACGGTCTTAATTGGGTCTGTGCAGAGAGCTCCCTGCGACCCTCTGTGGCTCTGTGCTGGTCTCAGGCTCACCATAGGGATCCGAGGGCAGGACCAGGCTCTGAAGCTGTACTTTGTTACTGCCTCAGCAAACAGTTAAGATGATGAACCTGAAAGACAAGCCCAGGTCAGGGGATGTAAAACAAGGGACAAAGAAACCATTCTTACCTTATAGATCTTTCCCTCTTCAGTACCAACAAGAAACAAATAGTCTATCTTTTTGTGAAAATCAAACGATGTCCCACAGCCTGTTAACAGAAGAAAGGTCTGTCAGACAGACAATTGGTTCATCTGGCCAGCCCATGCTCCCTGGCTATGGTACACACACACTGCCAGTGTTTTCAGAAGTGATTTATTAGCCAGAAGCTCCAAAAGAAATTAGAGCCACCCCTTCTGCAAACACTTTCCAAGCTGTGCCTGTCCCCAAGACCCACAATTTGAAAAGCCAACACAGAGAAAGGGAAAAGGGAACTGGAAGATCTGGAAGGGAACTTAAAGAACAGATTGGCCTGGGATTTACTTTGGTAAGAATTTAAAATGCCTGGTGCAAATGTAAGAGTCATGAGGACCAGGCCTGCCTCCTGTTGGGGAAGAACAGATCTTCTCTGTTTGTTTAGTATGCACAAAAATATAAATGGTTTCCCATGCATAAAAGAGCCCAGAGAGGAAACAGCACACCATACCTCCCTGTGCTCTTTTCATCCTTAGGTCAGAAGCCATTTAGCAGGTTCACTTCAGTAAAGCCAATAGCAAAGGATGTGATTTGGGAAGAAGTATTCTGCCAGACACAGAAGGATCCTCTTAACTTCAAAAGCCCTGAATCGAGCAACATTGTGAATTTTGTTTAAAACAGGTGTCAGCCACAACAGGAGGGGACTCTCTGAGATTTTGTGGCTTCTGCTCCTGAGGCAGATGCAACATCATCAAAGAAAGCCAATTTGCATGGTGATGAAAGAAAAGTTCAGCAGGGTCCTTGAGCAGAAGATGGGATGTCTGCTGAGTGCCAGAGCAACCTGGGGCTGTTGACCAGCAGGGACACCCACAGCAATCACCAGATGAGAAACGGGAACAAGCAGACAAGACTTAGAAGCACACAGTTCCAGAGAACTTTCTGCAAAGGCAGCTGTCTTAAACATTAACAAAATGTAGTCCTCAAAGGAATTGTTAAGGTCGTTTCAACCCCGTAATACTGTCTGCATTTTTAACACTGAAATAGATTGTTACATATTCAAGCCAAGACTTCGAAAATCCATTTCCCAGTAACACTAAACAAATAATCCCAAAGCCTCTGGGAGTTCTGCAGTATACTGCTTTAGCTGGTCTCTTGCAACCTATGGGGCAATACAAATCCTCTCACAAACAAATTGTTCAGCAGTTACCAGCCTAGAAACACAGCAATCCTTAAATGCAGAGCAAGTGCCTTCTCCAAATGCAGGCCACAGCTTCACAGCCAAAAGCAGGTGCAGTAGGATGATTAGGAGATTCCTCAAGGCTCCCTGTGTAGTCCACGACCATCACAGCTGACTCATCCCATCCTATCTCAAAGACGGGATGGTCAGGATGAGGGGATTCAGCCTAGAAGGACTGCACTGTCTCTAGCTTGAACAGAGTGAGCCTAACATAGTAGCTCAGAATAGATGCTGTGCTTTTAGGGAGCCAAAACCTGATGAGGCACATCCGCTGGATGAGCTGTGCACTCAGAAAGGGCAATGGTTGCTTTTCATCTCTATTTGATCAGTCCAGATCAATGTCTGGTATGAACAAAACTGACTTAGTTTTCACAAATACAGGTAATGCCTGTGCTTTGTCCACATTGGGATATCCCAGTAAAATGGACATTTTTTGAATTAATGTTAATCTTTTTCTGCAAGTAAAGGCAAGATGTAACTAGCAAAACGTGACTCAATTAGTGGCCATTGCTCCAGACAGACTTTGCCCTACTACATGATGAAAGCAAGCAGGCGTAACCCTTCTTTAGCTCCTTTCTATCTCAACACTCCACTCCTAATTTAATTCCACAGAATGACTGATTAGAGGCTTTGTGTCAGTAATTAATCAGCATGGCAAGGACTTGGGCTCCTACCAAGCGTTTGCAGCTGCAACCCCTCTGGCCCCTGCATCGTTGTTCCCTCTACTGACAGCTTGATGACATCTGTATGAACCAGCTCATTCTGTAGGCAGAGGAGATTCCACATGAATAACAGGCTTTACAGCAACAATACAGAGACATTCAGTACTTTGAAATGGCAAATTTTATGGAGGAATTTTAAAAAGCTGTCCAAAAGTTGCTTAATGTTTCATGCTTGCAGTTGGCAACTTGCTAACATGCTGTTTTACATAAAACCTCCAGGAAACTGATGCTTTGGTGCACTGGAACTGAGACCCACTGGTACATCACACAGACACATGCACCTGACCTGGAAAGCTTTGGGTTTCAGGGTCAATGTTTTTGAGTGGAGGTTGACACCATCAGCTTAAATCATTGGGTTAAGTGGAATCACCCTGCCTGGTTTAAGATGGGTATTACCATGGAGCTAACAAAACCCACACTAATGGATAGTAACTTACCACCTTGCCAGTCTTTGCTTCCCACCACCTTCCTAAAATCCCCAGAGCAGCCTCAGTTCCCAATAGTCACAACCTCACGGGCTCTGAGATACAAATAACAACATCTAGCAAGCAGCTCCCCCAAGGGAAAAGTGTCCAATGTTGCTGTTATCAGCAGAGCTCTAAAGAGCTCTCATTGCAGGCCACAACACTGCTGTGCTAGGTGATGTGTGAACATAGGGCAACAAGGCTGTGTCCCAAAGAGTTTACAGTCGAGGTGGGAGACAGAAGACAGATGAAAATAGACACAATGTGGGTGAGTATGAGGAAACGAGAGGGCCAAGATCCATTCTTAGATGAGCTTTGGGAATTAAAATACCACTGCAGAACGGAATTGGTTGTGAATATAAGAATACCCTGGGGCTGATAAAAAGAACAAAGAACTAAAGATTAAATTAGTAAGCAGTGTGGGCTGAGGACTGGATGTTTTCATGAATCTGCAGATTTCCCACTGGAGCACTGCAAGAACAAAACATAACTTCTTAGCTCAGTGAATCAAGCTCTAGTTGGAGCTTCTCTAAGCCCAGAGCAGGACTCACGTGGAAAAAGAGATTCTGCCTCACAAAGACAATTCCAGGGAACTGCATGTTAGGGAAGGGGGGAGAAAACCTCGTGAGCATCTGTTCAGTACTGCAATTTGGAGGGGGCAGCATTCTGTAAGACATTTTTATCCTATTTTGGGGGTACGAATTTACAGAAGGTTCAAGAAAGGTCAAAACCCATAAAATAATGTACTTCCTTCTCACTAATTTGCACTGCTGCACACCCACGTGCCTTGGCCTGTTGATGGCAGTAACTGTTCTGTGAGAGAGCAGCAAGAAGCAGGACAGACTCCTGTAGCCTGCAGAGTCCTAACTTCTGCTAGTGACCCTTCTTGCAGCATGTGGGTTACACCAAGTCACATTCAGTGGGTAAAGGCAGGAGTCATGCTAAGAAAGAGGCTGTATATGCTGGCGTATGTGTGCAGGAATTGGCAAGAGCAGTGCCCAGAGCATCCAGGAGCAGAGCATATTCCACATGCCTCTTGCTGCCCATCCAAATGGGAGTGCTGGTGGACCGCTGGGAGCGCAGTCAGGACATGCTGAGCAGGCACTTGCCTCTGCTCAGGCTCCGAGGTATGCTTGCTCTCCAGAGAGCGTCTGCCCTGTCCACGTCATGGCTGGTGGCCACATGAGTCTGGCCTGCAGAGGAGCTTTGGAGCTGCCCGCAGCTGATCACGTTGATATACCTGGTGTGTCTAACAGAGGTCAGATGAGTGATCTGGGCAGGCCCAGAGACGTGCTAGCCCACTTACTCTCTGTTCTGGTAGAAAGGCAAACCTCACAGGACCTCCTGTCTAAGCATACACCTTTTTTTAGCCTTTCTCTGAAGATGCCTCCCAGCACCTCCACCTGGCTGAGGCCTCTGTGGACAGGTTCTGTAGCCTCTTGCCTTCACAAAGGATCTTACTTGTGCAGACTTCCCTGTTGTGCTGCTTTTATTGTGTACCCAGCTTCACAGCCTGGAAAATGCATCTGTTCCTGGGGCTGTTTGTCGACAGAGCCATTCACATATTCCTCTGGGTAAACAGACTGTTTGGCCTTCCAGGAATACTGAACAATAATATGTTGCTTCCGCCTAACAATTGTAAAGCACTTTGTAAGCATTAGTGAATTAGGCCTTGCAGCTGCCTGTTTCCCTTTAGTTGTCATTAGCCTCAAGTGATGAAGGAGGCGCCCAGAGCTGTTCAGTAATTTAGCTCTAGGTCATGTAGGAAGGGTGAACTATGACTACTAATCAAACCTGGGATTGCTGAGGATCAGCCTGAGAAGCAGTGCCAGGCTGCATCCCAACTGATTCCTTGATGTGGCTCTGGCAGCCCTCCTTTCTGATAGGCAACGTGCACCCAAGGTGGGAAAGTAGTGTCATCCAGCTGCAGAAGTCCTGCATCCTTCCTTGCCGTTCTACACCTTCATGATGACCCAAAACAAAGGCAAGATGATAGCCTAAGAATACACAGCTCATGAAGTTTGTCCAAAGTGATTGTGCCCATTTCTAACAGAGACAACCACTATGGTCAAGGCAGATAAACTGTCCCTAGCTAACATTTGACAACTCTTCTATCCAAATTTTGAGTGTGGCTTCCCAAATATCCAGCTAGAAGTCATAATGAATTTATTCACTTTCTGCTCTCAGCTCTGGAAGTGTCAAACAGATATCAGTGTTTGAAGAAGCTTTACTTCTGGATAGTCCTATCAAAAAGATTAACGAAGCTCTCTTTCATTTATTCCCTATTTGCACTACGGATTTGCAGAATAGAAGACCTCTTGAGTCTCTTCAATTTTATTCTAAATAAAACCCAGAGATAGCTCTTTTGTAAAACTGGAATTCAAGCAGATTGTCTATTTCTCCTTGTTGGGTACAAAACCACAGGTTGTAACAAAATGCCCTTTTCATTCTGTTTCTTGCTTTCTGTGTTGAATCTCCATCCAAAAAATCAAACCACACAGCACCTAAAACTTTGCTGTTTTCCACCCCTGCCTGCTAAGTACATACCAGCTCTGGCAGTTTCAGAGGTAGCTTCACCTCAAAAAAGTCTCGAAACAGTGCTTTTCACATGGGTGTGGCCAAGTTTATAACAGAAGTGCAAGGAATAAGGACAAATGACATCATGCTAAGTGGATGCAGGTCTTAGAATTCACACCAACGATGCTTAAGTATGTATATCTACATGCTCAAGGGACAGAAAAAAAATAGCTCATGATGTGGGAACACAGCTAAGCACAGATGAATCACAGAAACATTGCAAAAGACCCTCTACCAGATGAGTTGCCATCAGAGTCCATCTGCACTCTTATGTTGTCCCAGTTGTGGCATTTCTCTGAAGTGAGAGGCTTAACCCAGCATTTCTTGCCTCCTAAGTGCAGCACACTGTCCACACTCAGTTACTGGGGCTCAGCTGATGGATGTAACCTGCCAAGTCACCTCAACTGTTTAGGTGTAGGGGTGTATTACCCACTTTAACATAAATCTTTTGGGCATTTCTGTACAGGGATGGAGCAGGAGCTGAGTGCTAGGACAATGTTAGCCTGTCCCTGTCTAGGGAGCTCTGAGAGCTCCTTTGAGAGAAGGACTTGGGACACACTTGCAGGAGGGATTTTTGCATCTAAAGCTGCATGTGTGAACCTGGAGGAGTTTATAAAAAGGAACTTAATAATCAATGCCATCTGCATGCACCTACCATGTTCATTAGAAGAGTCTCCCACTCCTGAACTGTACATGAGACTAACATTTACATATAATATTAGACATGAATCATGAATCCCTGCCCATGGGAGCAAGGCCTAAAATTTTCAGAACAGACAAGCCTTGAATAGCTTGGTGTAACAGGTTGAAAAAATGAGCATCTAAGGATGTAGAGAAATTTCTTTGCTTGCTGGGGAATAATGGGACAGCTGCTTCAAACTCATATTTAAGGAAATTCAATTATTTTTTAAGTAAAAGATTTTGAAATCTTCAAAACATAAAATCAAATAGCCAATAGAAAAAGACATGTTGAGCTTCAGAGACATAAATCTAAGGCTCATTTAGGGACATTAATGTTAAGTTTCTATCAACATACGTACTCCAAAAGAAAAAATGATCAAAGGCAGGGCATGCAAATGAGTTAACAGAAGTTCTCTTGGGTGTGAGCTGGCGATGCCATGGCAGGGGGAAACCCTCTGCCTGTCTGATTGCATGTTGCCATCCCACTGCAAATGCGAGCTTACTCTGTGCTACTTTGGCCACGAGTGGAGAAATTTGCACCGTCCCTCTCCCATTCTGAATTGCAATCTGTAGGGGAGCATTTTAGGGGTGGGAGTCTTGAAACTTGGGAAAAAAACGGATGATTCTGCTCTGTCTCTGGGTGACCCTTCTGGGACAAGGAAAGTTTTAAAGCAAGGACCAGTCTTGAATTCCTGCAGCTGCAAAGCAGGAAAATGATCTCTCATATTCAGGCCCATGGGGTGCTACAGGTGCAGGCACGATGAAGGTTAGGTCTTGAGCAAGGAGTAGGCTGGTTCTGCTCATTTCAGAGTTTAACATGGAGCCCCATACCTAGCTGTGACTCCTGCAATCTTTTGCTACCACTTCTTTTCAAACCTGGCTCTTTATAAATAAAAATAAAATTAATGCATCATTGGACTTTGGAGGCTATTGGTTATCATTTGGCTGGGAAAAGAAATTGCCACCTACTGTTTACCTTAACTAAAGTCCATGAAACAATCCTCCCATCCGAGGAGACGGAGAAGAAGTTCAAATTGTTGTCCAGGTCATCCTTCTGCCACTTGACCTTAAAACAAGAAGACAGTCCCAGTCAGCACAGGGCACTCAGCATTAGCAGGACGGAGTCCCATAGCCTCAGCAGGGTCTTCTGAAATCCTTCCTAAAGAGCAGCTTGTTTCCACCTCAGAAGCCTGCTGGTGCATAGCGTGTATGAACACCCTTACTTCCACAGGCAGTTTCAGAAGTGCCCCCAGCACTGCCGTCACTCACTGTCCTGCAGGGATACTCCAGAGAGGGGGCAAAGCCCCACATCTGGGGACTCTGCTCCCATGGCCATCTGCCCCAGCAGCAACAGGAGCATTGCCATCAAGGATGGGCCTTGTCAGGTGTCTGGGCTATGCAGCGCTCTGCACTATGGCACAACACCATCCCAGAGATCCCTAAGACATCTCCACACAACAACAGCAGTGCCACAGAAAGGTCCCGAACACACCTTGAGTACATCACTGACCCTGCACAAACTGACCCCTTCCCATTTGGCTAATTACTCCAAGTGCAGTGCCATATGGCTACCCTTCAGCCAGACAACCTCAAATTAGCTTTCTGTCCCTATGCGGGGTGCAGACAAGCCCTTGCAGGCAACGTATGACGTGGATCCTTGGGGCACTTCTGTTTCAGGGAGATGAAAATGTCTCCATTAAAATTGAAATCCTCCCTACACCTTCAGAGCATCTGTCTGCCTGGTAAGGAGATTTGCCTTTTGACTGTGACAGCTCAGCAGGAGAGATTAGAACTCAGATAAATGGCTTACAGTTTAGAAAAGACATTTCAGTTAGACCAAAAGCATTAAGAACGCTCAATTTTCAGATCTGGGAATTCAATCAGACTGAAGGGGAAAGGATGACTTGTCACTGGGCCGTCAGCACACACTCCTGCGGGCATTTGTCAGTTCAGGAAGGGGACACACACTTCAGCAGGTTCTGCTGAGGTTTTCAAAGGTATATCTGTCCCTGTCCAAGCACTTCAGCAGACACATTTCCTTAAACATCATCCCATAAACATGATAAATGGCCATGATTACCCTAGAGCTTACCAAATGCTTTATCTATGACCAGCTATTTATCTGGTAGCTATTCCAGAAAACAAGCAGCATTCTCAATACATTAATTACACAGACTGGGTATTCTGATGATACTTCCCTGGGAAAAACAGTGTTAATTCTGTTTTGTCAAATTGTTTCTAGTGTGAAGGTCTGTGGAGCATGAAAATTCAGCAAGAGACTCAGCAAAGTGTAATTAATCCTCTAGTGAACAGGTTTCCTACCTAGAACACACTATTTTGAGGAAAGAAAAATAAAACGTAAAAGAAATCCATCTGAGAATACATGAAAATGCCAGTTTCATGTCTGTAAGGTGCAACTGAAGAGTCTCAAGTGGCATATACCTTTGAACATTCTTGCACAGGAGAAATCGTAAGTTTCCAAGTGGAACCACTTCTGCTATCTGGCATTAAAGGAATGGTGTAATTCAATATGGCCCAGAATAAAATGGCTAATGATAAAAAGACAGGTTCAATGGCACATATGGAGAACAGTGATTTCCAAGGCTGGCTACCGTGCACAAAATGTGCTGGGTATATCTATTCCAGGAACATCTCCCTGGGATCATGAGCTACTGCTGACAATGATGGTCACCAGCAGCTGCTTCAGATTAAGGGGTTGGTGTAGTGAGGAGTTTTAATTGAAAGTGAGAAATGCAGAGCTCAGGGGAACTGTTTACAATCACACACCCGACATGTTTCATACTGGGCACAGAAAAAGGGTCATGTTTCAAATCAGAGCTTTTTAAAATGCTGTCCTAAAATTGTCTGACAATAAAATGTTTTTATTTTTATGTCCAACACGGGTCTCCTCTAACTCATGTTCCTCCTCTTCAGCCTACTTTCCCAAATATTTGGGAAAAACAGTCACACTGCCCAGCCTGCCTATAAGGCAAACTGACTTCACTTGAGGTAGGGGAAGGTATTTCTCAAGGCAGTAGTATCTCCTATGAAAACACTGTGCAAAAGTTTTGCCATTTAAACCTGGGAGGACAAGTGGCTCAGATATCGCTCTACTGTTACAAGACTACACTGCAAGAAAAGGGGCTCTCCAGTACCTGAAACCTGCAGCCTGGATCCAGCAATGCCCTGAGCTACACGTGGAAGACAAATGCAGGTGACACACACCTGTACTGCTGTAGCATGGGTCTGAGCCATCCTGAAGCCCAGAGCCACCATCCATATTGCTTACACAATGCACACACTAGGATCAGAGCTGGTCCAGGCCTTCTCTGAAGGGAGAGTCCCACCTTGCCCCTATCAGAGTGTCAGTCCAGGCGCTCATCAGTAAGCTCTGCTCAAGCTGTCCAGGGGCAGCTGCAGCTGAGTACTCAGCTCATGTCTACGCTAACACAATGTGTTGCAGGAACCTTGCCTAGAGGTGACCAACAACATAAGCGCTAACATGAGCTCATGGGTTTTTTTTCCCAAGCCAATTCCTTTTAGCATTCCCCAAGTAAAGAGCTTTTTCCCATGGTTTGCCCACTCCAAATACCCTCTCCCTGATAGGAATCCATTCAAGTTTTCTATTATCAGTACTCAGTTAGGTGTCTCAACCACTTCTTTTCACGCATTACACAGACAGGTGGAGTCATCAGTCCCAAAAAGCAAGTAGGCTGATTTGCTTGGGGTACCCTTGCTCCTACATTCAAAGCAGTCAACAGTACGTGAGCTAGGTACATATTGTAGACAGTTTGAACACAGTCCCTCAAGGGCATCAGGATCTGCCCACAGATGACTGTCAGCAGCTCTCACTGACATTAACCTGAATTTCAGAAAACAGAAATTGGCACTTAATACTTTCACTTTTCCTTCAGCACCTCTGACACCTTAATAGTGTTTGTGATCTTTTTCTCCTGATCTCTGAATCCCATAAATGCTTATTAGAGTAATTAGCCTTCATGATACTGCAATCAAATCAGGCATCTGCTCAGAACTGGCCTTTTCTCTGCTCCCAGAGGCCCATGAACATGGCACAACCTCCTGCCATTAGCAGTATCTGTGCTGTGCTGGGTGGGGCATTTGACAAGTGAACCAGGCAAATGTGTGCATAGTGGCAAGAAGTTAATTCTTTCCTGAAGCATGTAATAATCAACCCAGGATTTTGGCTGCAATTTACAGCAAAAGTTCAGTTATGATACAGTAAGAGCAGAGAACCACATGAGAAAGGGAAGTGTGCGTCAACAGCAGAAAGGAGATAAGTAAACACAGAGCAGCAAGTCATTTGCTGTGCCTGATCATGATGGGACCTGTAATAAAATCAAGGATCCGCTGCTATTTTTTCAGTGTGGTCTTTATTTGACTATTTTTGCAGTACAAAATTAGTGTGTGAAACTCACTGCTGTTAGAAGAGCCTACCACTTTTTATTTCTTAAAGCCTGTTTATTTATAAAGAAGTTGAGACTATTCAAAGTCCTATTTGTTCATAGAAAAGTAAAGATTAAAACCTGCATGTTCACTACTATGTACAGCAGGGTAGCAGGGCAATAAACCATTCATTCTTAGCAAAGGAATACTGTCATCTTCGTCTATGGCAGCTGGTAATGGCTCCTGTCCAGCAGATTAGACCATTTATCCAATCAGATTTGAAAACTCCCATGTTTCTGATGTCATTCCTACAAAAGAAATAATGCTTGATCCGTTTTCATGGCACGGAGGCTGTTAGTCACTTACATTGACAAAATACAATTGGTCAAAGTCATCCTGGCCATGAGGCTGACTTGAGTGCTTTTCAGGCAGCCACAGGCAGCATCTGCCTGCCTTTCTTGTAAGGTGACACCTGCTACTGCAAACACAAATCCCTCCGGCTGGTCCTCAGTTTGCCAAAGCTCAACTGTGGGGTGCCACATGCAACACATGCACATTGACTGATGAGCAATTCCTTCCCTCTCGATTAATTATCCTTCAAGGGAGCCCTTTGCCAGCATTGGAATACCACAGCGCTGCTGACAGCTGCCCTAAGTGAAATAAGAGGATTTTGGTCATTCAATGCCCAAACAAGACAAATAAAATCTGCCACAGGTAGAGAAGAGGAAAGAGAAAGGTATTATCAAATCCCCAGGTCAGCCTTACATGAACTGGCCAAGTAGGATGCTCAGATGACTCCAGCAAGCAAACAACCCCTTGGGCTGCTAAGGAAAGTCCTTGTCAATATGACCTGGGGACAAATTCGTTCCAGTGCCAACCTGGCAGTCAGTGCAGTCCTAAGCAAAGTCATCACAGCAATGCAGGGTTTGGAGGGACATGAAAAGGGTATCTATTCTAGGATCAGACACACCCCTACCATTGATGACAATTCACATAGGCTGTTCTCACAAGCCTCCAACAACAGGCAGTCAACAACCTCCCTGTAGGTACACCAGTGCTTAATTGGCCTCATACAGGAAATTTCCTTTACCACAAGTCAAGCCCATTACTCCTTACCATATCCCCAGTGGACACAGAGAACAACAGTTTATTCTCCTTTTTATAAGAGTCTTCAAATGGGCAAGAAAAGGCTGCTGTGTTACTTGGCTCCTTTCTCTTTTTTCCCAACCCAACAAAACCAATTACTTCAACTGTTGCTTCCAGGTCCTGCTCTGCAAGCCTTCACCATTCTTGTTCATCCCCTTCAGCCTTTCTCTGCAGCTGCAAACACATGGTACAGAGCCACCCCTAGGCACTAGCAGACAGGAGTTACAACCTCCTTTATCTTATATTCCTGCTAATAAATCAGAATGACACTTGTCTTTGTGCAACAGTATTCCATTGCTGACCATTGGTGATCTGCTATACTCTTCCCTTCTGGTACCCTGCTGCCTAGCCAGTCATCCCCTGTTTCATATCTGTGCACTTAATTTCCCCTTTCTAGACATAGCATTTGCTCTTGTCTTTATTGAATTTCATCACATTGATTTTGGGACTTTCTTCCAATTTATCAAGATCATTTTGAACATAATCATGTCCTGCAAAGTGCCTTGTCCTCCCAAGGGGGCTTCCCTATTCTGTAATCGGAGTTGTTAATGAAAATATTGATCAAAAGAAGACGAGGACTGACAGCTGGAGGGTCTCACTTGTAGCAGCTTTGGAGCCTCACAGCAAGCTCTGTATAACTGCTCTTTGAGTACAGTGCCTGAGCCACCTGTGTAACCTCTTTATGGTGATTTTACCTAATTCATATTTCTCTACTTTGGTTATAAGAGTGTCACTGTGTGAGCCTGTATCAAAAGATTTAGTCAAGTCAAGATGGATAGAGGTGATAACCTTGACTGCCCCCCCTTCTTCATGAGGCCCATTTCTCAGAAAAAGAAGAAAGAAAAGAAATTATACTGGCTTGACAATTTATTCTGGACAAATCCACGTCAGCTTCTCTGAATCACCTTATTATCTAGACATTTACAAACGGTTTTGCCATTTGTTCCAGTGTTTTTCCAGTCATTGAAAATGGTCTGGCTGGCCAGTAATTCCCTGGGTCCAATCCTACTATTTTCCTCCAGATATGTTTTCACTTCTTCCAGCCATTCAAGACCTTTTCTCCTTTTCATGGCCGTGCTTGTCCTACAGGCCAGTGCTGTGCTATCATCCACACTTTGTGAGACCCTTTGGCTGGCTTAGGATGCCTCTAGCCTGGGTGAATCGTCCAAACACTGGTTTCTGGGCTCTGGTACCCTGTCCGTGCCACTGTCCTTCCTGCATGCAAGGACAGTCCCTTTGAGGAAAGCCCCTGCAGAAACCTCTTTTGCCAGATATTGGCTCTACAGTATCACTGAAAAGTATTCTGGGATTGATGACAGCAGGCTTTATATGTATCATATTCCAGTCTGTCCATGTCACAGGTATGTGAATGTGTGTGAGTCCATAGGCAACAGCAGAGTGATGCTTCCCTTCATCCTTTCTTGTAGTGGGCCTACAAGAAAGCTGGAGAGGGACTTTTTACAAGGGCTTGTAGTGATAGGACAAAGGGTAGTGGTTTTAAACTGAAAGAGGGTAGATTTAGATTAGGTGTAAGGAAGAAGTTCTTCACTGTGGGGGTGGTGAGACACTGGAAGGGGTTGCCCAGAGAGGTTGTGGATGCCCCAGCCCTGGAAGTGGTCAAGGCCAGGTTGGATGGGGCTTTGAGCAACCTGGTCTAGTGGAAGGTGTCTCTGCCCACGGCAGGGGGGTTGGAACTAGATGATCTTTAAGGTCCCTTTCAACCCAAACCATTCTATAATTCCATGATCACTTTAAAAATTCGTCCATGCCCCAGAGCACATGCCAACACTGCCTCTGAGTCAAGGTACTCAATCAGATCGGACGCCATAAATGGGCTTGCACATAAACACCAGCCTCTGCTTAAAATACAGGATGGATGTAGCCCAAAACCTCCCTAAAATGCTTGTTAATGGTCTGAAATTGCTCTAGCTAGTTCTTTAAGTACTCCAGGCTATGTTTAAGCCAATCTGGCTGATGAGCAAGAACCTTTCTCATCTAAATATTCTTTAACATGCTTTTTCCCTATGCTGACTGTGCTTTCATCCTCTTGTTACATTAATCATGCTAAGCAGCCAGTCTCAGACACTTATTGTAAGATGAAATAATACAGCATCAAATATTTCATCCTTCTCCATACCACTCAGTATTAGCTGAAAGCTTACTTTAGTAATGAGCCTATATTCTTCATTCCTTTAACTTCTAGTATACTTCCCAAATATTTTCCCCTTCCCTTTTATGACCCAGGACAATCACAGCTCATTTTGCACCTTCAGTTTCTCTGTATTAATTTGTCTTTGTGCTTTTCTCTAATACTCAGCTTTAGACACATGCCCTTGTTTCTGTGCTTCAGGAGTTTCTTTGTAATTCACTGCCGAGCTCTAGATGCAGCACTATGGGCTGCTCTCGGAGAGCTTGCCATTCTGCCCAGCCCCATTCAGCAGCTCAGGGAGTTCACCCATCTGGCTCCACAGCTGAACGGAGCCACAGTCTCTTGCAGGACCCCAGCTGTGCATAACGGGAGGGTAAGTGTTTCCCAGCCCCTCTGGGCTCTCCCAGACACCCTGTTTTCCCCATATCTTGAGCACATGGGGTAAGCAGGAAGATTCGGACACTTCTCCTTACACTTACACTGGCTGAAGACTTCTACACACAGCGAGGGAATCAGCCTTCAGCTTGCTCTAGCTGTGCCTGCCCTGGCAGCAAAGCACGGACACAAACCCACTGTTTAAACCACATTTCCCCAGTGTCTTTACACAGAAGCCTGGGCCAAAGCAAAGCGCCAGCAGAACTCTGGGGGTCTCTCAAGGTAGAAGAACTGGAGCTGAACATGTGCTGTGATTTAGCAAGGGCACAAGCTCTCATGGATGCAGTTTGGCTGCACCCATTGCACAATGGCCCAGGTCACCAGCTGACAGATGAACAGAGTGTGGATATTTTCAGAGGCTGATCGACCAAACTCCAACCAGGAGTACCCAGGCAAACCTGGACACGTTAGTCCAACAGTGGCACCTTTGGTCTGTGTAGAGGATACTTTCTCCATTTTGCTGCTGTCCTGTATAGAATAGCTGAAGTGCTGATATACAATAAATTGCTCCATAGGTTATATCTTCTGGAGCCAGGCTGATCTCCTCTGTGCTCTGGTGTGAATATTCTCCTGGACTCCCCTACAGCAGTCTCTGATTTGAGCTAAGAAGCAGTTCTCATTTCTTCCCTCTGTCACCTCCAAATGTGTTTCTTTTTGGTTCCTGCCAGCGACTTTGAGCAGAACAGCATCCAGAAACATCAAGTCATTACCAGCAGAGAAGAAATCTTTCACATTCTCCTCCTGTCAATGACAAATTACCATTTTCTTGTTTATTCCCCTCCCTGTGTCACTTGCCTCTGCTGTTTGCCCAAGGGATCTGCTGAGGTGAAAGTCTCCTAAGACAGTCAGCTTATCCTGAGTCCGCTGACTTTCTGTTTTGCTGGAGCAAATAGTTTGTCCGTCCTTGCTGCTGAGACAAAGCAGTGCTTCTACAACAAAGTCCCAAATGCCCTCCCTCAAGGACATTGACAGCTATTCTTCATTTGCTGCTTATCTTGCTCCCCAGCCTGGCACCATAAGTGGACCTTTCCAACTCGCTGAGGATCCTCAGCCAGCTACCAGAAGTGAAGCCAAGGCCAGGCACCTGGAAGAGTACATGCAAAAAACAAGGCTGCTCTCCTGCAATCAGTCACAAGAGACCCCTCAAAATTACTCACTCAGGCACCTAGAAAGCACAGCCTACTTTGCTCACATGTAGCGTCAGTCTTTATGCAGCAAGGGATGGGCAGAGCAAGTTTTAGAGGTGAGGAGCAGGGCAGTGTCTGGAGTCCCCAGTGCTAACTTGGCCAGCTGTACAGGTTGTCCTATGTGGAGGTGGGAAGAAGGAAGGCAGAAAGCTTCACCCCTCACTATGGTTAGTTGGGATAAAGGCAAAGAGTGAGCTAAATCCAGATGACTCACTTTGACTCAAGGCAATAATGAAGATTTTAAAGAGCTGTGGTAACTGAGTGTAGACTGCTTACTCCAAGATTTAGGTCAAAGCAGCCCAGTTAAGTCTATACTTGGGGGATTAGGAGCTCCTGAGTCCTGATTGCACTTTGGCCATATGATACCACTGTGGCAGGAGAGAATTTGGCTGTGTCCTGGCTGTGTGCTGGTCTGGGCTTTCTGCTGAAGCTAAACGTGGGCAGGTAGGGAGGGAGGAGCCATGGTAAGCTCCAGTTGGTCCCTCAGTGAGGGGAATCAGAACCATGGGATGACCGCATGCCCGTCTTGGAGCCAGGATGGCAGGGTACAGCACAAAGGGCTCCTGTCCTATGGTGCATGCTCAGCAAAAGAGATTGCAGATTTTTATCAGGGCTTTTTACCATTCCTGTTTATTACACTGGGAAGCAGACAGCATTTCTGCTGTGGAACATCTAGCAGGAATAAAAGATCTTAAAAAAAGAAAAAAGAGTTTTGGTGAACTTTGTCATAGAAGACATTAGTCCTTGATTTGGTTCTCAGAAGCCCTGCTGTGACAGCCTAGTCCCTGTCCCCATCCACATCCCTGAGCTCTAGAAACAGTGCTGGTAAAAGCACAGCGAATGGATTAATCCAGCCACAACTAAAGAGGAGCAGCCACCCCAGAGATGAAGAATCAAGCCTGCCATACAGGGAGAGCTGGACTGTCACTGTCAGACTTGAGACTTTTTGTACATCCATAAACTTCACAGAGAAAAACAACCCTTATGAGTTGGGGGGCACTAACACCTTTCTGCCACCACCTGAGACACCTGCGTGGTGAAGAAGTTGGAGGCCCTCTTTTGAGGGGAAAGTGACTTTTTGGGCCAGGAGGACAGTGCCTATGTGGAGCCAAAATCAGATATCCCAGAAAGATTCATCTGAGCCTCTGCCTCTTAGACCCATTTATTGTTTACAAAGAGGAAGGCAGGTTCCACGACAAACCAAAGGTAAAGCAGAAGTATTAAGGCCTTCTTTCTTTCAGTGCCATATAAAAAGATAAATTGTAACTAGACATCTAACAAAAATAACAGTAAGGAGCACAGGCCAGAACGCTGAGATAAGACATCGGTACATGCAACTCTGCAAGGCCTGATGAAATTCAATCCAGTGTGCTTAAGGGAGCAGCTAAAGCAAGCTCTGAATCATTAGCAATTATCTATGAAAACTAGAAGACAGGAGAGGTCCTGGAGGATAGGAACAGGGCAAGAATGCCCCCAGGAAACCCAAATCAAAACCCGTCTTGAAGGATAGGTTAAAGGACTGTGGACCAGTCAGCCTAATGCTGAACTTCGAGAGCTGGAACAAAGTACTAAGTCATCTACACGTATGCACAGGATAGGCAGATAAGGAACAGTAAATTTGGGCTTGTCAAGGAAAGATCTTGTCAAACGAAATTTATTTCCTTCCTTGGCAGGGTAATGGGTCTAAAGGATTAGAGGGAAGGGGTAGATGTGATTTACCTTTAATTCTGTATGGCTTTTGGCATACTCCCAGTGATGTTTTCAGAAGCAAGCTAAGAAAAGAAGGTCTAGATGGAATTACTATGAAGTGGATGAGTGATTGAAAATGAATTTTCAAGAGTTATAATCATTGATTTCCTGACCACTTGGGAGAACATCTCTAGATGGTTCCCACATGGGACTGTCCTGGGTCTAGTTCCATTCAATATTTTCAGTAGTAAGTTATACAGTGGATTGCAAAATACACAGAATATTTGCAGATGACACAGTTTAGAGACAGAGGATTCTGTTAGGATCAGACTCAAAGTTATCTTGACAAACTGGAGACATAGTCTGAAAACAGTAAGGTGAAATGTGATAAAGACAAGTGCAGAGGGACACAGACAGGAAGAAAGCATATAAACGTATAGAAATTAGGGAATTTCTGGCTAAGTGAGTAATGCAGAAAAGGATCAGAGGCTGGTGCAGGAATCAGCAACGTGATACTGCTGGAGGAGTGGGGGAATTACAGAAATCCTTTTCACATGCATTAAGAGGTATGCACCATGTAAGACATAGTAGATAATGATTCCAGTCTGTCAGTACTGGTGAAGACAGCTAGACTGCTCAATCTCATTTTGAAGAAAGCTCTTCAGGAATGGTAGGACAACATCTGTAATGGCATGATGGGAAGAAAAGGACACTCTCAAGGCCTCTGCCAGTTCTCATTTCTGTGATTCACAAACAGTTCCCCAGTTCCAGAAAAGAAGGTTCGGTCTGATTTTAGATTCAGTCTCACCTCTCACGAGTTTACTGCATGTCATGTTCAAACACACTGTGACCGCTTCATTCACTGCAATAGATGAAACTGCTTTGTATAGCAGACAAGTCTTTTGAGTGTGAGTAAAAGCTGATGGAGAGATATAAATAAAAATTACTTTGATTTACACATATATATATATAAAAACTTAAGAATAAATTCATTGAAAAATGTTCCTATCTTAAAATCTGGTTTTTCTTTTAAATGCAAATGTTTCAGCTATGACAGTAATCTGCAGATAAGGGTGCTGCTAAGCAAAGGAGGGTTCTCAGTGCTATTCTCTCCTTTGTAGAAAAAATTGTTGATGTTTTATTGTAAAATCATGCAACAAGACAGAATGGATCAGCTCAATGTGCTTAGGAAGTAAATTTGCACCTATGATAGAAGCCATTAAAGGGATAAGGTCTGCAAGGACTAACTCTTCCTAAAGGTGAGCCAGTAATATTTAAATACTTGGCTGTACTGTTTCCATTAGAGAGGAAATGGTTTAGACAGCTGATGAATGTCAAAATGGTCAAAGATCCCAATGCCTTCCAATCAGTTTGGGCTTCCTTCATCTCTCTTACATCTTCAAGGAGAAACTCTAACCTAAGGTACTCCCTGCCATCCTATCTGAAGCAGAAGTAGGGATTTACTCAGATGCCTCCTGACTTTACCTACTGTCTTTCTGTGTAACACAGCTTTCCTGATAATAAACATGCCCGTTAGGAGGGTCAGGGTGGCTGACAGGCTTGCTAACAGCGGGTACTGAAACGAAGGCAGCTGCTTCATCTACAAAGAAGTTAGGCAGCATCCAAGGCAGCCAGCCGCAGGACCATATCTCACCAAGCAAGGATGAGTGAGGAAGAACTCTTCCTTCACCCTACTGCTATGATAACTAAAAGCATCTCAAAACACCCTGGAATAGAAGACATGGCACAGCCATGCTTGGGTGCTCCTGTAGCAGCCCTTGACTGCAGGCTGTCAAGTCACCTGCGTCATGGGCATGAGGCTGGCTGATGGCTTTATTCATGGGTACCAGCAAATACCAGGCTTATCCAGTGGAAGATGGCTGCTCCTGTTACAGGCAATAACAGGAACCTCCCTTCTGAAAAAATCACAAATGCCTTCTCTCTTTCTGGCAGCATATGGCTACTTGCAAGCTTTACTACAAGCATTCCTGGAGTTTTCTCCTCCAAATTCCTTGAAAGCTTCCTGTAGCTGAGGGGAACCAGTTAGATGTGTTCAGCAATGAGGACACACCGTAAAATAAACTGCCATGTCATATTTAGCCCCATAAACACTCCTTTTCTGAAAATCACTTCTCTCCCACAGCTAGATCAAGTGCCCTCCACCTTGATGGCATCTTCTGGGGACTCACAGCCCCAGGCACCATCTCTTGAGCACCAGTGAACTCACGGGTGCAAGATCAGCAGACAGGAGCAAAGAATCAGGCCCTCCACATCAGTGTGTTCACACATCACCCACAAATCTGGGGTGCAGAAAAAGGGTAGCAAAACCTCTCCTACCAAAGAGAACATTCGACAATACTGGGAGGGACTCAGCACCGAGCTGAGCAGAAGAGCACAGCCATGGGAGCTCCACTGATGCAGGGCAAAGGACCAGCCTGGGGCTTGTGCACCACTCATGCTTCAGAGGCTCAGATTTATCTGGAGGAAGCAGAGCTCAGTTATAAATAGCACTGGATAAGGCTGGCCCTACTTTCAGTTTGTTTTCTTCCTGCTGGGATTCGGATGCTCTGCTTTGTACAGCGTTTCACCAGGAATCTGCTTGTTTATTCCCCTCACAGCACTTCCCACTGTATTTATTAGGCTGGTATGTTAACAGCCGAGGAGCGAGGAACCAGACATTAGACTCTCACCTGTTTGTCCCCACAGTGGACACGTTCCCATGTCAGACACAGCATGCAGCTGAATAATGGGTGCCAGTGGCCAGCAAAGCTCAGGGGTATTTAACCAATTGCAATTCACAGCTCTTGGTTTCAATTCTGACTGTGCTTATCAAGCAAGAATTCCAATTTACAGACAAAATATGAAGTTCCCTGCTCCGTGTGCAGGGAAAGCAGACACACAGGGCAGGCAGGCTTGCATCAAAATCCCCAAGCTGTCTGATGCTGCTAAATGAGAGACAGCATCTGTAATGTGCCTCACAGAAGTTTCCCGTCATCACAGGATTGAGCAGGCTTGCAGCAGGGATGGGGAGAGACAGCTCCAAGGCCTGCCAGGTGCCGAGGGTCCCAGATACTGGACCAAGCTGTGGCAGCTCACCATGGCACCAGGGGTGGGAGAAGAGTGGGAGCCGTGACACGTCCCAGCTCCCCACAACTTGCTATATATCTATGCGACCCTGCTTGCACCATCCCTGCCCAGCTTGCCTCTAGCTCTGCCCCTATTGCTCTCTTACCTCTATTTCATCCTCTTCAGAGAAGCACTCTGTTGTTTCACAGGCTGCAACAGTGCCATTAAGACCCATTCAGTCCATATGCTTTCTACACTTATTTTGAAGATCCAGCAATCAGCATTCAACATTTCATAGCCCAGCAAAGAAATAAATTTTTTCCACTAAGATCCAACATAGTTTTCTGATTCCTGTTAAATACTTAGTTAACTTTTGTGACTGCTATAAAGCAGCAGAACAGGATTCAAAGATCCAAGCAACCAAACAAATGCATTACAACTTCTCTGCCCTTTTAAACTTCAGGCTAACATTTTCCAACATCCCAAGGCCTTCAGGGACTCTTAAATTTTACAAGTGAAGTTTTCTCCACAAACTAGCACCAGTACAACTAATCGGCAAAGAAAACTAATTATACTTTTCTTGCAGAAAACAGAAAAGAAATAAACAACCTGAAAATTCACAATAAGATGGTTTGGATCTTAAGTAAAAGGAAAAGGATGGAGAAGAACAATACAGCATTAGAGGAGAATCTATTTAACAAGCAGCAGTGAGAACAGAAGGCAGAAAGTAAGTAAGTTCAGCATCTGTATAAAGTACAGAGGGAAAAGCAGCATCAAAGCAGAAGCAGCTCCTTTTCAGACAAATGTCACATGATCTGCAAGGGATGCTTTGCAACTGAATTACTAACCCACAAGAATCCATACCCAGGACACAATTTAAAAATAACCAGCTGCAGAAACTGAATCTCCAGAAGGTACAGTCTGATACCATCTCAAAAAATACAACATTGAAGTTAAAAGACCAGGGATTTTGTTCACTATTGTCAAAGATACTTAGGAAGAAACATTTGGACACTTACCTTGCCTAACCTTAAAGCGGCTCAAGATGTGTCCAAAAGGTTTTGAACAAGGTACAAACATGCAGCGGAAGATTTTATCCAGCATTTCTGCCACAGCAGTGTCTTGCACTTTTCACCACCTCCACCATGCCTAAATGAGCCCAAAGCTTCCCGATGAATTTCTGTGGCTCAGCAGAGCTTTTCCAAAAAACAGTGAAACTTGACTCTGTGGGAGACAGGATTTCCTCCAGCTGGGCTGTGACTCTAGAGTGAGCTCTCCCAGCAACTAAGGACAACCAGAAAGCTGCTGATCTTGACCCTGTTTTCTACAGCAAGCATATGGCAACCCTTTTCAAGCACAGCCCTTGCTGCCCACACTCCCCTCCGGGAGAGGACAAGGGAGCAAACACATGACAGATGTTTGTCAGCCACGAAATGCTGCAGCAAGGGGTGCAGTGTCCGGTTCTTGACAGACCAGCACAACTGCTGCTGCAACAGCCTGTTACTAGGCGCAGAGTTCAGTGTAGGGAGCAGGACTGCAGCTAAGAACTGCTCCACCAAGGAAGCCTCTGACAGATTGAGGTCTCTGGACCCCCGATGCACCCTGGCTGGCCCATGAATGCTCTTCCCACTCCTCTGTACTGCTGTGCATGCACCGAATGACTGAAGTGACCTCTCCAGTGGGGATACAGTGGCCTCCTTTACTCCTGTGACATCCGAGGTTAATTAGACTTTTTTGCCCTGTTTGCACTGGGCCAGGTATGCAAGGCAGGGCTGGTAGCAAGAAAAAAGTAGTAGAAAGCTGGGGCTGGGAAGGAAGGTCTTCTGTGCAGACATTGCACTGACCTAGTATGAGAGATGCAGTCAGCCTGCATTACTCTAGAGGTTTTGTGCTAAGTGATCCTCACCATCAAGTTTCTGCTCTATTATCCCTTCAAGCTACATTCTCCCACTTGCCAGCTCGCATCCTGATGCTCCTCAACACAATCTTGGGACCAGCCTCCTTGGTTTCAGTCTCTGTTGCTCTCCTTTCTTCTCCAGATTTCTATTTCTCCTCTAGAGTTATCTCCTAACGGTATCCTCACAGAGTTGAATGAGGTTTTTTTGACTGAACTACCCCCCGCAAACACTTGTTTTATGCTCCTTAGCAGTGAAGGCAACAGGAAGGGTGCTGAGCTTGTTCTGAGACAGTTGATCTTTTTTCTGACCTTGATAACAACCTTCCGTCTTTTAGTTTTCTTTTATTTCCTCTGCATCAAACTCTTTGTGTGCCTGAAGCCAAAGGAACAAAATATTATGTGAAGCAGTAACATCTCAGAGGCAATGCAAGATGCAAAATCTGTCTGACTGCAGATGACAGATTTAGGAGGCTGCACGTCATCAGAAAACAATGTGCTGGTGTGACAGTGGATTATGAACAAAACGCTTTTCTTCTCCTAAGTGCAGCGAATACAATCAGTTTCCTGGAAAGGTCTTTTTTTGTGGAGCTGTGCCCAGCAGCATTGAGTAGGGTGGAGGACAGCAGGTCATGCTGAATCTGAACAGATTCTGTAACTGAACTCATTTACTTTCATCAGAAAAACAAGACTGCAGTGAGTCTGGGGTGGCTTCACGAATTGTTAAGATTCAGTGTAGACTTATTGAAGGACTCAGATTAGAACATAGAAAGTAGAGAGGGAGAAGGGGTCACACAATTACGGGGCAAACTCCAGTGAGCAGGTCTCAGGTCTGTTTTATCTGGTTTACACTTGAGATGAGACTTCCACAAGTTCTACTTGGAACCTACTCTGCAGGCTGACACTCACTCTAGTTTCCTTTGGCAGTTTGCAGACTATTACCATCCTGCCTTGTCCTTTTTGTCCTAACCAGGAGCGTCACATTTAACCTGAATGGCGTTTGGTGAAGAATTAGTAAGCAGTGGCCAGCCCTTTCTCCTCCCACGCATGAATATAAGGCAGAAAGTAATTCTTTCAGGATGCCATCTGAAGCTCCATAGTATCAGCTCCTCAGGGAGGCCAGATCAGCTTCAGTAAATTAACAATGAACCAAGTTGCTTTTCTAACCAGTGATCTCTCCATAGCAATTCCAAACCACGCTGTGCATATGGCCAAGCCTGCCACAGCTGAGATTTGCTCTAAGCACAGCCAAAAGAAATGTTCCCTTTGCAGATCTTAGGGTGAACACTCTGCAGTGGGAATTTAGTCAGTAATTCTGATGGTGAGCAAGTAAAACAAAAAATATTTCCATCTCTCTGCAGCAGTATTGGCTCTGTGCTACTCTTAGCAGCAAGCAGAAATAATGTCCTTTTGGTTTGGTGTGAAAGTGATCTAGAAGCACACAGTGGAAACATCTGTTGAATAAGATGTGTTTTAGGAGGGAGACTGAACAGCAGAAATAAACATTGACACAGCAGATAGTTTCAGTTATCAATCCCTGTTTCTGAACTGCTCCAGCTTGCAAATGCTTCAAACCTAAAATATTTAGTATATCCCAGTGATGAAAAGTAAGAAAAAAAGCACTCCTCTCAGCTGTAAATAAACTTTAATCATAATCTTTTTTAAAAAAGAATGGAGAAAGTAAGAACAAAGCTCAAAGGCTGGCAAAGGGAGAGGCTCTATGCTGAGATCCCATTCCCAGCAGTGTGTCAGTTCTACCCAGAAGAGACTGCTCTTGTGGTCTCCGGGTGCCAAAGTCTAGTCAAGTTGTCCCTTTTTGACCACCATCACTAACAGCCAAAGCCAAGCCCTGGGATTGAGCCATTGGCTCAAAGAGATACCCTGTCCGGGGACTTGCTTTCTAAGAGTACTCAGTGCTAGAGGTGACATGAGTATGAGGATTTTGCTGACTATTTGGAGCATTATTTTGATTAAAGTGGGGTTTAGCTTAACACCACATAGGCTTTTGCCTGGCAGAACATGACAGGTTTGACACAGTTTCCCAGGAGCTGACTCCTTTTAAGCTGGTGTTCACAGCCAAAGGCAGAGGCCTGAATTCACTGACCTGGGAGACCATTTCTAGTTCTATGTTCCTGTAAGACCTAAGGTTTCGCTGGTGTATTAGCCACATTGCACTGCATGCATATACATTCACATGTCTATGTATGTATTTATTCCTTTCTGGCTTTGGATCTTGATTAATATGTAGTAAAGAATTAGAAATGTGTAATTTAAAACAAGCCAGAATTTTCCATTATTTACAATGCAGTAGCACTTAATACATGGAAGACAATTGCCAAATCTGTAAGAAGCCATTGCTATGCTCTTTAAAAATATGGGGAGCAGTATCAGGCAAACTCATTCGTAGGTAACAGAATTAGAAAATTTGTATTATTCTATTTGGCTTTTAATAATGGGCTATGTTACATCAGCTTTGTTTTATGCAAATTTACAGAGATATTATTAAATCACCAAAGATGAAATGGCACAAGAAAAGAGTTGTCAGCCTGCTTTATTCACTTCCCATTTTACTTCCATTGTGAAAGGGCTGTATTGTTTCAAAAGGAAGGAGCCAGGCAGTCCAGAGAACAAAGGCTCCTAATTGTTCAGAACTTTGTTACTTTTCTAACTGGTCTTCAAAGTCATGGGCTTGCAGTCTCTACACAAGTGAGGACTACACAGGGTGGTCTAGACAAAGACCAGGCTTCAGATTAGTTGGGATGTTGGTGCCGGAGAACAGAGCATCTTTGAACTAAATATGAAAAACAAGGCATCACTTGATGATAACAACCACGTCTGGGGTACCATGTTAACCTCTAAGAAGAGCTACAAATATTTGCTAGAGGAAAAGCTTTGGACAGACAAGCAGCAAATATATAATTTAGGTCTTCTCTGAAATGTTATATTTGCATAACATCTCTGTTTATAGCAAGCACCAGTCTTTCTCTTGGCATATTCCATATTCATCTGCAGTCCAATCAGGATCCCTTGATTTCTTGGACTTCTATTGGAAGATGCAATAACAAGGAGCCATGGCTGGGGGACAATCCATGCATGGCATGTGCTAAAGTACAAGGAACATTGACGGTGTGCCTAGAGATGTGACAACATTAAGCACTCCAAATGCAGTGACAGCAATAGTTAACAGTAGCAACACCTGTAGCCCAGGCTAGTAAACCAAATACGCACGCTGCACCTCTACAGGCTCATACAGACCATGTTGAAATACATGCTGCCACACTTTTACTCTATAAATGAGATCAGAAGGGCATATATCATCCAGTGCTCCAATCTTAACTCAGGTTACGCTGTAGACATAACTGTAAAGTTAGCTGGATGTAGCAACATATTCACCCCAGTCCTTCACAATATCATCCATCTGGTGACTCTTTGTGACAGATGCCAAAGTGGTGTTACTTTAGGAGCATTACTTGCACATCAGAATTCTAAATTCACTAGAATACTTGAAGGTCAACTACAAGGTAGTATGTCTTGAATCCAGGTGGCAGCCAATTCCACAGGCAGCTGCCCCTGGGTTTATTGTGCCCAACAGAGCTCTCCTTAAGGGCTGATATATGCTTTTTACACACTGCTTATCACTTGCTGCCCTGTGATCTTTTATTTCAAACATAAATAGCACTGCATGCTGGTATATACAGAGATCAGTTCCTCCCCAAACAGAAGTCATTCATAATAATGAAAACTAAGGAGAAATAATTGTTTATAGCAAGCTTTGGCTCACTTTGGCTTGAAATACAACTTAATAACCAATCGCTAAGGCATGTATTAAACCAACACCTTTCCCCACACAACATTTTTTCTGCTGTGCCCAAACTCAGCCCAATTAAAAGCCCAGTCAGAGGAAAGGAAAAGCACCCTTACCTGCCACACTGGCTCCGTGTGCTTTCCTGACTTAGCACTACTCTTGTAACTTGGCTGAGAGGTTGCCTTCTTCAGGTTGTAGATGGCCACGTTGCCGTCATAGAAGCCCACTGCCACAAGGTAGGGGTGGTCATAATGGAAGTCCAGGCACATGATGCCACTCTCACTGCTGAAGACATACTCTGGGAAGGAGGGGTTCTTCATGGTGTAGAGCAGGAGCATGCCCTGGCCTTGTTTCATGAAGTCATCTAAACAAGGAGGAGCTTTGCTGTTAAATCCGTTTCCAAGATCCTCTACTACTAAGACATACAGTCTGACAGTACTCACCTATGCCTAAAACCTGCCTGAATGCAATGTCATGTGGGAAGGACATCAGTCACAGGACCAAATGGTCATGTTGGTGTGCCTACATCTGAACATCCTTTCCTCCATTGATATGACATCCCCAGGACATGAGGACAATGTGCTTATGCAGAAAAACTACTGTTTGAGCAGTTTTTTTCTAGGAGAGAGACTTGAGAAGACTTGGAGAAGAAGTGCGGAGGGAAAGGAATTTTGTGGACACTTTTTTCTTTGGACTAGGATTTCACTAACATTGCAGACATGCAAGCTGAACCAAGGGTAGTGGCATTTCAATTTCTGTATTGGCAATATTTGATATTACAGCCTCCACTGCTTCTTCAAAGAAAAGCATTTCACTGAATTGTCTGTAAAGCATCATATCCACTGCCATTACACATAACTGTACAACGTGCAGGTCACTACAGCTTTATTTTCTGCTTATGTCCAACATCTCCTTGTTTGGCATAGAAGCTCTTTTTTTGCAAAGACTTTCCATTTCATTTTCTCTTTACTTTCACCTTTCCTTTGCACTGCCTGAAATTAGCTCTCCCTATTCTCAAAAGGACCATCTTTCTTTAGTGTTTTTTTTAATCATGTCCTGACTGTCTCTGCAATTCTTAGGTTTTTTGCTCATCTAAAAAAAAATTTCCAAATTCTTTTAAAGGGGAAGAAAAGCTGTTGATGTAGGTAAGCTCTCCAGAAGCACAGAAGGAGCTTTCCTAATCTATGAAAACAATGGTCTCTCTGAGACTATCCTAGCCATCTCTCCAAGTGCTTTTTCTTACTGTCAAATGCCCTCGGGCACACAGTA
>JANXJC010000078.1:73999681-74022086 GCA_027564655.1 Leptodon cayanensis
TCTCCTTTCTTTCACCCATCTCTAACTATCGCGTGCCTCCTCACAGGCAATACAATAAAGTTTTACTGTGTGATTACCGCTATCCCCTTTGGTGTTGGTCACCTTAATTTTGCGCTTTTGAGATCGTAGCAAACGAACCATCACGAGTCCACCGAGTGGACCGTGACATTACCACATCAAAATATTTTGTTTGCTGGACAAAATTTTTTTTTATTTGTATCTTTTGCTTTCAGTTCACCAAAAAAAACACGGGAGACACATGGTTTCCCTCCATTTCCTCCAAAATGCTTAGTGGCTGAACCAGTATGCTCAACGCAACAGTATCCTCAAGTTAGAAACTACAATGCTTGGGGTAAGTTCTTCATTCAAGTAGTAAATCTCAACATGAGCACCCTCTATGGTCACGAGTCAAAGTAGATATTTTTACTACACAAGAAGCCAGTGCTACAGTTTCTTGTGTGATAAACTGGCAAATTATCTTCTCTTTGGAGGATTTAAAACCCAAAGCACTGAAGCCTTACATCTTAGATCCTGTGATACATAGCTTTATATAAATCAAGTCTGCCAGCTGTCTTGCTGATATGGCTTGGACCAAGAAATCACCACGCTAAAAGGAACCACTGCCGCTTAAAATCTGTCCTTTCTCCTCCAAGAACCCATCTAAAAAAAGAAGCAAGACTGAGAAGCATGGTTGTGAACAGCTGCTTGTTTCTGAGCATCACAGCTGCACAAGCACATCTACTCTCCTTTCCTACATATGCCCATGCTTTGATGAGCTTGCCAGCTGGGGCTCTATCCTTCAGGTCTGGATTTCCAAGAAGCCAAGGGAAGGGGTTGGCTGTGCTTTACACTCAGTTAGGTGATCTCCTCTGGGGAGAAGTGATCAGTTTCAAAGACAAAAATTTTGGTACCCAAAGAAATGGCTCAGCTGTTTACTTGTCTTTCAGATATTTAAAGTGTAGAGGACAAAAACGGTTATCTGCAGGCCAGCAAATTTTTCCAAGCAAATTATTATTATTATCCAGGTCTACAAAACCCTGAGCACAGCCTAAAAATTTGCCTGTGCTACAGCCTGCATGGCATAGACAGATGACTGAGCAAGTCACAAATTAATGAATTCTCAATACATTTTTTTCTCTATCAGTGAGCAAAACCTGTGCAGCATGGCACTGAGCACAGGCTAATCCAACCTGCTGTGAAACATGCTGGGTGAGCTCGCGCTGCTTCAGCAAGACTCTCTCCTGGCTTATTTAAATAGCTCTGCCAACTCCACACTTTGCTGCAGTCGCAGAATGGATGTACTGTAAGAAAGGAGACAGCTGGCACTTCAAGCTTAACTGTATGCCAATAGTTCAGAAAAATGAGGAAAGAACAAATCTTTTGAAGGAGGTCAGAGAGTCTGGGCATGTGCTGAATGTGTTTTCAAAGGCTCTTGGGGAGTAACAATAATAACTGGAAGTTTTACAGCACTTCAGAGTGCTTCAAGCCTGTATTTGCAGCACTCCCTTTTATAGCCAATGGAATGAGATAGGGCAGTGGAGGGGACTGCCAAGACACTACAGCAAGTTGGAATAACAGGGAGCAGAACTGGACCTTCACAGAGCTCTGCTCAAGGAGGCCCCATCGCAAGATCTCTGAGAAATTTAAACTGGGATCAATGATGCCCATTCTATTCCTATTCCCTAAAATGCACAGAAGTACTCGAGTATACCGCTGTGTTGACACAAGCCCTGATCACTGTGGATCTGGCCGTGAACCCTGCTGTGGGCAGGGAAAAGACTAACACTGAACTTTCAAAACAGTCATTTCCCAGAAAAGAAAATGTTTTGAGAATTCATTACCTCATAGCTCAAGGCTAGAAAGCCTGGCCTCCTCTATTTTACAGCTCACAAATGTTACTGGTATATCCTGTTTTGAGCCTGATAACTTGGTTTTGGCTAGTATATGCATACTTCATTTGAAGATCTCAAAAGACAGAGAAGCCACTGTTTCACTTTGCAGTTTGTTTCAATATTTAATAGCTTTGAGTGATTAAAAGGCTGCACTTAATTCCTTATTTGACTTATCTGGCTTCCCACTGTTAATTCTTCCTATGCCTATCTCAACTGGATGAAGGACTTCTCCTGTATCTGGTGCTTCTTCTTCATTAAGATACTTTAAAACAGAACACTAGTCACCCTTCAACATACTTTTGAAAACCTTCATAGTCTGAATGCAAAAATCCCATTTATTTTCACCAGCACTGCATAGAGAGGCCTGCTCAGCAAAAATCTGGGAGTCAACACAAGATTTGCCAGCCACACCAGTCAAAGGCACTGCCTTCACAGCTGCAAAGAGAAAGCCGCTTCTCAACAGACATGGAGAAGAGTAGAATATTAAGAAACTTTCCACAGATATGTGGAGGATATTGCGTGGCTAGGACTTGTGCAGGGCCAGACAAAATTCACTTGCAGTCCAAATTTCAACCATTTATTGTCCTCCCTCCACCTTCAGGGCATCTTCTCAAACTCTCGAATCAACATGGGGCTCTTTACTGAACTATCTGCAGTTTTTCTGCATGCTTTGAAAAATATTAGCTCCAGAACCAAACATAATATTCCAGTATCAGTCTCACTAATGCTTAAATCATATCTCTGCTGCTACTCAGGACTCCCTGTTTGCACTCCAGGATCATGTTCACCCTCCTTGGCAAGATATCACACTGGGAACTCAAATTTATTGCTTGTCCATGAAAGCCTTTTTTTCTCCTTTTTTTTAGAGTTGCTGCCTTCTAAAACACAGCACTCCTCCTTGTTTAGAGAGGTATAATGTTATATTTGGATGCATTAAAATGCATTTGGTTTGAATAATTCCATCTTACCCCAAGATTAATCACTCTGTACAACAGCCCTGTTCCCAGCATGATTTACAACCCCACCTGCCTTTTCATCAGTCACACATTTCATCTGCTGTGAGTTTATATTTCCATCCAGAGGACCAATGAAAACAATGCCTAGCTCCAGGACCACCATGGATCCCGACAGCACCCCCTCTGAGACAGTCTCAGATGATAATTCCACTGGCATTTATTTTCTGACATTTGTCAGTGGAAGTTGAACCTCTCTGTTGAGACCACCTGTGCTGGGCTGAACTCAGTAAGCACGGTCACTTCCCACCCCAGGGAAATACATACCCTCCAGTTAGCAGTGTTGAAACTGTGAGATCTGCAAGCTCTAAGCAAGCCCATCAATACAGCGGAGGCAAATCGTAGATCATTTTGGTTTATGCTGATTCAGATGTTTGAATGTCAAATTTAACATTCTGCTTGACACCTTTCACCACCTGCTGGACTAATTCCTGGTACTCTGGATCAAGTTAATGTTATCAGCTGGAGCTCTGTTTAGGAAGCACGGAACTTGCAGTTCGGATAGGAGAGGGAAAAAAACAGAATTACTAAGTCTTTTGGACATTTTAGAAAAGATGAAACTGACAGGTGACAAGGCAAACTGTAATTTACGCATGTCCTGAGGCTGTGTCACAGTCCTAATAACTGCTGTGGGCTCCACATATGTCAGAGGCAAGACAGACACCTCAGAAGCACAGATGGATAGATAAAAACAGCCTTTAAGAAAATGAGCTGTCAGGTATATTTGCATCTTACTCTAAAACACAGTCTGGCAAAGTAATACAAGAGAGACCACAGTCAACTGGGCCAAAAAAAATGAGAGATTTAGGAAATGCCTGGAACAATACACTGTTTGACAGTGCAGGTGAGAGCAGAGGCTCAGAAGCAGACAAGAATAGGGGAGAAAGGGATTAAAAGATGTAGCACCTTCCTGAAAACAGCAGGAGGATCTGGCTTGCAGCTCAGCTCTCCCCTGGTTCACATGAAGGCAAGCAGGTGAGCACTGCAAAAAGAGAAGGAATATGCGACTTGGCTGAGTTTGCAATGCTGTAGGTAAAAACAGAGTTTTCTCATTCTGATCAGACAGGGGTTTGCATGATAGGTCTAGCAGGCACTACAATGTTTTTTTAATTTTTCTTCTTTAAATAAGATATTCATAAAGGCTTGGTTTTACAAGGGAAATAGTAATTGTGCAACTGTCTGCATGTTATGAATGCTAACATACACACTGAAGATACTCAAATAAAATGGAGAGAGAGACCGTATCTTTATCTTGTATGATAAAGGTACAAGACTAACACAGGGAGGTTTGTATTCCAGACCCTGCTTTGCCAAGACCAGCTACTGTGGTCTTAGTCCTTTCTTCTCTGTGCTTCTTGCAGCACTTCTAAGCATACACATCACAGATGAGGGAGGAAAAGGGTGACTGATGTGGGCTATAAAAGTTCCGTATATCAATGTCAAAAGCAACCCTCCTGTTGTTTTCAGGAATGCATTTATGTTTTCACCCTCAGCTAGACAGACTAACAATTTTGCATAACTCACTCCCATAGCTCCTCAGAAACCAGGGAGCAGAGGACACTTCCCAGCTCCAACACCCAGGATGAAGCACTCGTCTCTGCAGAGCACTCTGGAGCTGGGAAGCTGAACAAGTGCTAATCCTACCATTACACATCTGGCAGTAGTCAGCACAAACAGCTGAACTCTTGCTCCTGCCTGCCTTGTTTTGGTCAGCTTAAGCTGCAGTCTTGATAGTGTTTCACTATTTAATACCTGAGGCTCTGTTTCCTCTACCCCGTTCTAAAAAACTGGTGCACTCGATAGCATTTGCAACAAACTAAATATTTAAGAGTGCCATCAAGTGGCCAAGTGGGGGGCTTCCAAGAGGCATACATCGTTTAGAAATCCCCAGGATCATGCAACAAATGAACATCTATAAATGTGCTGCCTTTGGATATTCACACCAGCCTGCTGTTACTGCAAACAAGTCAGGCTGCTAGCATCTCAGTATTCCTGACCTGAAGAGCTCTGAGGGGGATGCACACACTGCAGGAGATGCTTATGTATTCCATAATTAAAGGACAGGAGTGTTTTATGTTTTATGATGGTGCCGTGGCCTCTTGAAAGCAGACAGATGCCTGATGAAATGGACATGTACAGTCCAGACCATGGAGGAGGCAATTAGAAATGATACCGCAGCTCAGAGAACTTTTTTGAAGACACTTGGCAGAAGACCCAGATTTGATTGAGAAGCAAAGAAGAAGCAGCGTTATATGCACAGGCCAACCTGCAGTCAGTTTTGCACAGGCATGTTCTTCAAGAACAATGAATATTAAGAGCACCCATTACAGCTCAGACACCTGCCCCTATCCTCTTTGCAGCAGTGGTTAACATAAAATGCTCAGGGAAGTGTATGAAAACAGGGCATAAACCCAGTGATATTTCTTCTAGAATACTGTCTAGGCCCTACTAATTTGTGCTTAAGCAGCTCCCAGGTCCCTAATGGTCCTTTTCCCATTCCCCTGTGCAGCCAGCTACTGATCATTAAATCTGGACAGTATCTTTCAGCATTCCTCTTTTATAAGACTGGAATATATACCAGATATTTAGTTCTTCTCACAGTAATTTGGTTTTTTTGTCTTGCTTTTATTTTTAGTACATGAAATATTGTGCATCTCAAGCAGATATGCGAAGTGTATGATTGACAGTTAGTATAAGTGGTTTTTAAAAGCTACTAAAAGTAGATTTCAGAGAAAAACTATTAGTTTTCTAAAAAAACCTGAATGAAACCAGAAGTAACTTTTATATTTGTTAGTGTCAAATAAAGCCAGTTCACAATGTATACGGCAACAAAGCAATAGCTTTCAATCCTTTGATCAGATAACAAAGGCAAGGATAAAAAAGGCAGTTATGGCAAGAAGAGAAAGGATCCTTCAGAGAGAAATTTCCGAACAGCAACTAGCTGTTACAAGGGAATGGAACTGGTCCAAAAGGCTTACATAAAGCACCAAGTATCTATGCAAACCATGGGCCAAATTTTGGCTTACACTTACGATATGATGGATAAAAGATGAAAAAGAAAGGAAAGAATCACAGAATCACAGAATAGCTGAAGTCGGAAGGCACCTCTGGAGATCATCTAGTCCAATCTCACCTGCTTAAAGCAGGGTCAGCTAGAGCACGATGCCCAGGACTGTATTGAGTCAGGTTTTTAATATCTCCAAGAATATATATCCACAACCTCTCCAGGCTGTGGAGATACTGTTCCATCACTCAACCTCTCTCACAGTAAAGAAGTTCTATCTCACGTTTAAAGTGACTTTTCTCTATCTCAGTTCATGTCCATTGTCTTCTGTCCTTTCACTTGATACCACTGAGAAAAGTCCGGCTCTGTTTTTGTTATTATATTTCCCATCAGGTATTTATACATACAAGAACAAACTTCCACCTTTCTCTAGTGATAGCCAACTTCGTAGACTCCCAGCTCTGGGAAGCCAACCACTACGTAAACCAAAACAGACTACAAGTCTGGTCAACACCATGGATTCACTGGGAGTTAAAGGCGAGTTTAACTCCCCATTATCTCCTGTCCCCACTAGCTGCTGGGCAGTGTGGCTTCCCTCCAGAATCTCTGCAGCAGAGGAAGAAGCCTGGTACTGCATAGCATCTAGCAAGTATGTGTTGCTCCAGAGCCTCACTCTCCTGTCCTGTATGAGACAAGGTGGGGAAGTGAGTGCACCTGGGCACCTCCCCTGTACATGAAGGGTTGCATCTGGCCCTGGGCAAGACAGCTAAACTGCCCGGGAAACTGAGCACAGCAAAACACCCAGAAACTTCAGGAAGCAAATACCATGTTACAATGTGAAAAACAGGTCCCAGTGTTTTGGTGGTGTGATCTTGTTCTTCCGAGTGCTGTCTTACAGCTTGGACTGTAAGATACTGACAAAGACACAGTCATACAGCACCAAGGGTGCCCAGGAAGGCTGAGCCAAACATTTCCAAACTTCAAAATCCTTTGCATCCACAATCTGGCATCCACGGTATCAGCATCTTGAGAACCTACTGGGCTGGCTTCTCTTCTAAGAACTCATCAAACAATAATAATTCTGATATAACTGTCCCTCTATGAAGATCTGTTACACAGTGCTGGAAACCACTTCATCAGGCACCATTTGATAGGAGGAACTGGACAATGCCAGTGAATCCCAGTCAGCTCTCTTATACCTGGAGGAATCTGATGAGAATAACTCAGGGCTGAATGACTTGGCAATAGCTCTAGGAGCAATACCTGCTGCCTTTCTTTTATGGCAGGTGAGACTCTTTCCAACAGCAGTCACTTGCTAAAATTTAGTAATGATCTAAATCCAGTGTGATAATGTTGAAAAATTAAGGACTCCTAGATTACCCAGTCCTACACACAGAGTAAGCCTCAAGTTCTTCACACAGGGTAGTGTATTCTCCTTATCTTATAGCCAGGAAAACAGAAGTGTAGAGGAGCTGCTGAAGACAAAACTCAAAGCTAGTTTCATGATTCACCACTTAGATTCCTCACTGATACAGAGATTTAAGCATCCCTGAATAATTTTTTCCTACCTTCTGCAGTTGACTTCATCCCACAAGATCCTAAAACTCACTTTTATTGTCTCTCACATATATTACAGCAAAGTGATATCCCTGAGAACAAAACATGCAGCCCTCAGAATAATTTAAAAAACCCCAAACAATAACAACAAAAAACACCACAAAATCTGCAGAGTTTTTTATACTGTTCTGGTGTAGAAGTTTCTAAAAAATGAAAATTTGGTCTGCACTTACTCTTCAATGGCCAGAATTTTTAAAGTATTCCTGATAGAATCTTAACCTGAAGTGGCCTATAACATGAGTCAGTGGAGGTTAGCATCCAGATATTGCTGGGTATATTCTGACAGTTTGGCAGCCTAGCAAATATTACCTAGCATGAAGTGAAGAATTGAAAACTATGATTGAGTTCCCTAAGCAAGGATCAGCAGAGAAAAATGTTATATTGAAGAATATGTGGTTTTGTTTTGCAGCAGCAAGAAACCAAACGTAAGCTAAGAAGAGTTTGGACATCTCACAAGTTTCAACCCTAATGAAAACATTAAACTAGATAGATTTCCTTCAGGGTTTTACTGATCCACTCTGTTGAAAAACGATCCTCACTCATCTCCAGAACAAAAGACAGAAAAGTCTTTGAAGAAAAAGTCTTTAATGGGGCCTTATACAATTTCTTGGTACTGTTCTGCCCTAGGAGCAATGACAAGCTATCTAATTTCAGGAGCTTACAAAGTAACATACATATTGCTAGAACTAATGACGGAATGAGCCCAATGCAGCTTTATAAATTCTAAGGCCAAAGGAGATCACTGTGATGAATAAATCCTGTATTTGTTCCTATGCTTAATTACTTGCGCCATTAAAAATTCAGTTTATTTCCAGCTTTCTGAGATCTCTGAATTCCATTTCCAGTTGCTAGATTCTGTCCTTGACGAAAAAGTAAGTTGAAAGAGTTCTGTTCTGTAAGATATCTCCTTTCTTTCCCTTCAAGTAACTAACGGACAGTAATCAAATCACTACTTAAACTTCTCCTTAACAAGGTAAGTTGACCTGTTTGTAAGGCAGAGTTTCCAAACCTAAGTCATACTGTGGTTCATCTCTGAATCCTTTTCAATCTTCACATCCCTTTTGAAGAGTGAACTGTTAATAGCTGGATACAACATTCCAATAAAGGTCTCACCAGCATCATACACAGAAGCAGCACCTCCGCCCTCCTGCTACTCTCTAGTATGTGGATGCATACAGCATCCCACATCAGACCTCCTAAGACACACTTCTGCAACTCTCTTCCAGATTTAGCTAGAAGTTTTCTTTCTCAGAGTGTACATCAAGATAGGAGAATATTTTCAAGTCCAGTTTCATGACTGACACAAAACAATTTAACCATGTGTTGCTGCTAAAAATGCTGATCTCTCTTTCCCTCTGCCATTTTTTCTTCACTCCTCTGTGTGCTAACCCCAGTGACCCTGTGCTTACTGATCTGGCTGAAAACCAAATAATTTTAAATGGCACTGTCATTTTAGGGTACTGATGGTGATATCGCATGCATGTAACACTCAATCTGTATAATTAGTAGCTCTTAAATGAAATCTAAGGAGGGCTAGGTCTTTAAAGCTGCCCGGTGACCCAGCTCTCTGACTGGATACTACCAAGCAAAGACAGACAGCTGACTTAGCCATCTTCCTGCTCTTTGCAGGAGCAGAGGATGGATGGGAGAAGTTAGGGGCTCTCCAAAGCAGAATCATGGTGTGGTGGCACAAGTCTGGAGAAGCAGCACTCCACGTTTGAATAACCCCTCTGAAAAAAATGCCTCTAGAGTCACTGCCCCTCTATGGGAATTACTGGAAGAGAGCCTTCTGTTTCTAGGACTGCCCTATGGGATCTGGGATGAATGCAGCGCTGGATACATGCTGTCTTCTGTGGGTCCCTTAGCTTGGCTTTTCATCAGTAAGAATGGAAGCAGCATTTCCTGATTTCATCTGGGAAGACACAAACAGTCAAGGCAGAAAGGAACTCAGACACCCCAGCAATGGAGACCATTTAAGTAACTAAAACAGGCAGGCAGAGATCCTGCCCCCTCTGCAATCCCAGGTCACCGTGGAGGAGGTGTCACATCCATCAGCTTTGAAGTCAGTCTAAACAACAAACAGATAACTGCAGCACTAGGCTGGAAGACAAGGGCAACCAGAAATTAGCTCTGCTGGGAGAAGTGCAATATAAGTCACCCAACCCATAAGTATTTCTACCTTAACCCTTCTTGCAAGCCATGTTTGGCCTGGAGGATGGTCGGATCTTCTTGGTTTCTTTCTGTTTTACAACAGCTAGATGCCATAGCTGGAGCAGAAAGGGCTTCCAATGAACAGTAGAAAGCTGACCTCTGGTGTTGGGAGCAGGAGTATAGAAAGAAGACAGCAAGGAAGGCAAGCTCCTGTGCTCCTGAGCACTGCTTCACAGGCTGTGTACTTCTCTGATAAGATTCACTCACTAGCATTGCTTCAGACAAATGAATAAAACCAGTTGACGAATGAAAGCAACATGTAGTAACAGGCTACAGTGCTTGGCAGGAATATTGCTGTTTTCATTTCTGTGCTTTCATATCAGTTTTTCCCCCACAAAGCATCTAATCAGCCGATGCTGTACAGCAGAAAATTAATGGTTTCCTTCAGAGAGCTGCCTCATGATGCCAGAGAGCATGGCGGGATTGTTTGTAAATATTTGATTAGAAAAAGCAAGAAAAATTGGCGTGAAAACATGCAAGAATTAATGCTGTGCCACTATCCAATAGGAATATTTATAGTACAGAGTTGATGCCAGCCAACATTAACACATGTGGTACCACACCAAATGCCTTCACCAGCAACTCTGCCTGTATAAAACTAGCATTTCCACAGATCCAGTCTGTAAACAGCTGATTGACAGGAGCTGACATAGTTTCTGGGGGATACATTGGTTCTGTTCTGCTCTGTATCTACACAGCACACAAAAGGGAGGGTGCTGGAGCATCCTTGGAGCCTTTGTGTACGCCCTCAGCCCTCTCTTTGCGGTTTGAAAGAGGGGACAAGGCTCAGGGTGGGAATGAGCCCTTCTTCCTTGGTACTCAATGTCCTTTGAAAATCTCCCAACAACGAGTAAAATACATGACCAGTCATTAACCCATGCATGTTTCTCTGTGGATGTTTGCATGCAACAGAACTCTATTTTGGGGAGGTGTTCCCTTGCAGGAGTCTCCCTCCAAAGAGAAGGACATCAGTAGGGCATAGTCTGTGATGAGCTTCAAGGCCCTCTGCATGCAGAGCTACACAAGGAATTTAAAGGTCCCTGCTGCCACAAGGCAGCATAGCCACAGGAAAGGAGACTCTCCTCCAGGAGGGATGTTTCCTTGCTTGCCCACCTGGCTGAAGTGGGAAATCCCTCATCTGGTTTCTAGTCCAAGCTCTGTTCCTTTACTTCTGAATTTCAGGATTAGAGACATAACAAACCCTCTGGCAAGCAGTGTCAGGTGCACTCATGCAGGTTTTTTCTCCAGCAAGTGACTCTGACAATGCTGGGACAAGCTGCTTAAGAGGAGATAAGAGCCCCCATCCTCTTGAGCTTTAAGACACCGGTCCTAAAAGTGCCACATATTTCTCAGAAGCCATTAGGCAGAATTAAGCCTGACCTGATACAGAGAAATGATTTCTGGAGGCCCACTCCAGCCTGATTTTATACCATTGTTTAACTTCAGACTTTGACTTTTGTATGAAACCAACACTGCAATAGCCAAAGATTAAAATCAAACTGATGTGCTAATTTACAGTTCCTTCCAACAAAGGAAAAACCTTACATTGTAATGCAGAAGGCAGACATCATCAAATACCTTCCCAATGAAAACAGTGGACTGATTCTGATTTTGTTTATGTGAACAGAAGTTAGATATAATTCCATAGCCAGACGTATTGGCAAACCTAGATATGAAAGCAGAATACAGCCTAGCAGTATTTTAGATATTGCCTGATTGCCCTCTCCTACCCAACACAGAAAATACCAGTAAGGTGTGGTAATCATCCAGACTGACAGTAAGCTTTCATTGCCCAGTTATCTTGGTCATTACATGTGGTTTTCAGAATTCCTACTCTGCAGCTGTTTGCCCAAACTGACAACAATTTCTTTATTCACTTGAGCTGGAAGTCCCACTCCCTCCTTGCTCTTAACTAATTCTGCAGTTATGTAAATGCACATGCTAAGTAAAATACAAAATACATGATTAACAGTGCAAATGGCAGCCAGTGAGGCTTGGAGAAAGCTGACGATTCAAGAAATAATAGAATTCAAATTGAGAAAACAATAGGTTGTTAAAATGTGAATCAGCTGGTGGTCAACATAGAACATGGTCCCACCTGACTGCCATCTGTAATTAATTGAGATTTCCTTCTCGTGGCACCTACCTTGAGAGTCCAGTTGATGTCATTTATACACTGTAGCACAACCCAAGAAACAGCATTGCAGTCTTAGTATTCAGGCTGGAACTACATACTGTCAGCTGTAATACCATATGCAAGAAATGATAAGAATTTGTTTCAAAGAAGAAAAGGAACTTGCAATTTTCAGACCATGCTGTGAAGTCTGGAAGGATTAGAGGCTGTCAGAGATCCTGCACTACAAGAGGCATGTAGGAAGAAGCTAAGCTCTGATGCCTTTAAAGTATGGGAGATCCCAGTGGGGCTTGGGGTTTGGCTGGAAATCTTGAAAACCCTTTTGCAAATCTGAAAGTGTATTTCAAACTTTCTTTTGCAAAATTTAATTCATTCTTCTCAGTGGGAATACAAATTTGCAAAATTACATTAAAAATCATAAATAGTTCAGCCACAACAGCAATCATTACAGATAAACTAAAATGTTTTAAAGGAAGCAAATGAAGAGCAATGAGCACCAAACTAGCAAAGCTGGACCAGACCTGTGACTTAGCAGCAATTTCCTATTGTATTCCAGGGATCACAGTGGAGCTGCAAGCTGGTCTCAGAAGACATGTTAAATGGCATAAGTTGCAAGTCATCAGATTTGCACAGCCATGAGCCCACTGGGATTTTTCTCAGGTCACAGAAGTCCATTTATTTGGGAACCACTGCCTTTACCTTCATGAGGGGACACTGCTTAGAGAGTTGTGCAAGGCATTCTATAGACAGGAGCCACAACAGGGCTGCCAATTTCTGAAAGTTTATCAGGAGTGCTGCAATAGCAGGAGGTTTTTTTCCCAAGCCTCATCTTCACTATTTAAACACAAGTTCTGCTTTTGCTTTGTTTCAGAACGAAACATTGCTAGCCCTCATGGCAATAAAGGAAAGTTTTAAAACATCAAACAGATTCTACTCTGAAAACACAGGAGGCAAATAAAAAGAAGTCAAGTCTTATCATTTGTAATAATCTCATGATTTTGAAAGCCTGCCTCATGGTCTCTGAACTATCAGACTTGGCAATACCATACCACCCTCAGGGAAAAATTTCTTAACTACCAAACTACTTATTCCCTGAAACATAAACTCTCAATGCTTATCAGTATTACCTTTTCTACCTCTAGTTCTTCCTGTTTTCTCACTTTCGTATCTCAAATAGCTTTCCACTGAAGACATCATAAATCCTCACGTCGCATCCAAAACAACTTAAAACACATTATTTTAATCACAGACAAAGACATATACATTCCATCGATCTCTGCCTTCTTAAGTTCTGTCCCACTGATGTCTTAGTAATCTAGCTTATTTTGCTTTAAGGGCATCTATCAAAAGAAACAACTATTAGTTAATATAGTTGTTAAGTTACTACATACAAATACAGAAATATTTCGCTGTAGTGGTTTTTAACAAAAATTATTTACATACACAGCCTTCCCTTTAAGGGTGACTATGGCATGCAGCGTAGCAAGATCAAGTCACAGAGAGAAGTTACACAGAGGAAATTTTGCATGTTTTACACTATGTGTTCATGTTGATAGTTTTATGCACTAGAATGTGACACCAGGGTTTAATCGACGTGCATGCTGCTCACGCTGATTCATACAGCAGTGCTGTATAACTCACATTCTCTGCATAGATTCTTCTACAGTGCTCAGGATTTTGGTGTGGGAGTAAATACGTTCTGAAATGAAGCAATGAAAGGGGAAGTTGGGTTAATAACTAGCTGATCTGGCTAGTGTGGTACTGGCCATCACTCGACTGCCAATAATGTCTATACAGAAAGTCTGATCACGAGTTCTGCAGACCTCACATATAGTGATTTACCTTTTCCTGATCTGAGTTAGAGGAGACAGATAATTTAATCTCAGTGCACGGACACAAAAGTATTGTCACAATATAAGGTAATCTAATGCAAACAAACTGATTGGAGCAGCATGTTTGAGGGCGCATAAGCATTACGGCAGAAAGACATCAAAATTTATTTCAAGGTGGTATATACACTACAACTCAGCTGCACAGCAACATGCGCATTAAGAATTCCTGCAGCACCTTCCATATCACAGGCCAGAAACAAGGATGTTTTCTGTAACAACCCCCTGAACACACAAAATTCCCTTCTTTTACTCCCAGGGACCTGCTTGCCAAGTAACAGACTCCACATAGGGACTCACCATTTAAGTGCCTCCTTAGCTTGAAAGACTCTGAATGCAACTGAAAAATGGAGATCACCCAGTCATATCCAAGCCTGCAACAGTTAACTTTAAAAAAAATCGTAACAGAATCCTGTATGATCATTCGGTTTTTCAACAGCCACGCTTCACTACAGAGGCTGCATTCCTATAGTCATGACAGATAAACAATAGTTCTATCTTCTTACCAAGGATTTTAAAACTTTTGAGCTTTAATAGTACTGAGCTGATTAACCACAGTAAACTATGCATAAATAAAGCATGGAGTCAGCAGCACTCCTTATCTCTGTGGCTGATTTCACAGATTTCACAGTTGCATGTGAGAAACAGAGGAAATGAAAAGACTCCTCAGGTCACTGAATCTGGAGCCTTTTCCTGGCAGGCAACCAGAGCAAACCCACAGCATACCAAACCATCTCTTAAACTAACATATGTGCCTGCACTAGCCTTAAACAGCTCTTATGCCTCCTTGGCATTTATCAGCGCTGATATACTTATGGAGCGCTATGGAGGTTAAACAAATCAATTCATTTAGTCTTCCCTTGCACGGAGGCTCTGGAATTCCTCTGAAGAAAATGCCATATAAATCTGGATAATTGTCAGGTAAGAGGATCTTACAAAATTCCTATCCTTTATGAAGCTACCCATATTAGTAAACTTCATCCTTGAAGTCCTAATGCAAAGACTTAAATCAAGGCCGGATCTTCCGTCTTGCTACTGTTATCTCTTAGAACTCAAAGCACTCAGATTAGGAAATCTGCTTGGTAGCTTATATCAGGGGTTTAGCAATGGAAAATAAAGCAAGCAGAAGAAAACCAAGCCCTTTAAAGCACAAGTTCATATGGAAAAATAATTAAGTATCTGGCATACGTAAATAAATTATCGCTAAGTAATGTTGGCTTGTGTTTTATCCAGATTTTATTTTGCTATTTATGTACCTAAACATTGGGTTATTGAGGGAACAGAATATGTGTTGGGGTTGGTTGCAGAAATCACTGGCTGCTCCCTAGGAGATGGGGAGCTGATACCCAAGCATGATAATGCAGCTAGCGGAGCAAGGGCCTTGCCAGCCAGGGCTTGTCCCACTGCTCTTGAGAAGTGATGCTAGTGAGGGTGATCAGGGCTGCTACAGCCTATTATTGCCCTCAGGGCCCTGACAATATTTTTGCTCCTTAGACTAGATTGTGAGATGTAGACTTGATTCCAGGACGTGTGCTATGGAAAAGTCAAGCTATAATGATAATGTAACCTTAGTGTTTGGTGGAAACGGGAAATACAAAATGAAACAAATAGTGTTTGGCTTATAGAACATGGGCATAAGAACAGCTGTATTTCAGAAAATTAATCTTTAAAATAGAGCATAAAATGATGCTTTTAAGACAGAGTGTGTAGAGCTGTTTTGCCTGTCCTCAATATCTGTTGATCATTTTTTGCTGAGTCAAAGGGTCTCTCAGTTTAGGCAGGTGGAAAGTATTTTAGCAGATTTTCATTACGAGACCATCACTTTGACTTCGATAGTAAAGAGAGTTAACCCATCTCTCCTTGGTTTCTGTTGTGCAAATGCTAAAAAAACAATTCCCACAGTAACTTAAATGTAGCTGTTTCCAGGGACAAGGCTAAGAAAGGGAAGGCATCAGACTGGCTTTATCAAACGGGTAAGACTCTATGCCACACAAATGTTTAGTCTCTTGTGGATAAAAATGCACTAATCAAACTAAATGGGCTAGACAGAGAGGTAAGTGCATGGAATTTAATGGCCTGCAATGCACCGGAGACACAAAAGGATGGCTGAGCAGCTCCTTTGATCCTCAAGCTCTATAAAATCTGTTAACACATCTTTTTCCCCAAACACATCAACAGAGCTCTTGACTATTTCATGCTTAATAAAATGCTACAGCAAAAGATGATGTTATGAGTTGATCTAAAATTAAATTAATTAAAAGGTTAAGGCTAGGAAAAATTAGGCAAATCTTGCAGAATTTCAATTACAAATCAGTAATTAAGTCACCAACTGAAATTGATCTTTCATATGATTCACTTAGTGTATTATACTTACCAGGTTATATTTACTAACAGAGTTGACAGTATAACATGTACTGTCAATTTTACACTCCTGGAGCCTGTATGTGTAGTAAGAGATATTTGGTATTTGGAAAATAGTTTTTAAAGTGTTGTAATTTTCAGTGTAATTACATTTAATTGACCACAGTTATTTATCTCAATAAACCGGATGTATGATGGCTTACATTTCTAAGCCTGATTCCACTAGGGAGGCTTCTCAAAGAATGTCAGACCATGGAGGAGGATACAGATGTTTTGCAAATGAACTTTAAAGCCTCCAATACAAGACAGTCCAGAGAGCAGACTCTAAAAGACTGGAAGAGTGAATAAATAAGACTTCTGAAGAATATAAGACATAAAGAACATAGGATTTTTTTCTATATTAAATCTTGTTTTAAATGAAAAAAATCAAGGCTGTGAATGACCAAAACTTAGAGACAAATATCACATCTTTAAAATTTACACATTTTAAAATTTCCAGAGGTTGGGAATTTATCACATGCCAAAATTAATTGTTCTCAATTATCCATCTGCTATTAAAAAGCCACACTTTGTCTAGCCTGAATTCATGTAGCTCCAGCTTTTCTTTCATCTTGTTACATCATTTGCCTGGCACATTAAAGATCCTTTTGTTACATGATCTGCTTTCCCAATACAGGGAGTTAACAGACCACAATCCAACTACCCAATAAGCTTTTCTTTGACAAGCTGAACAAACCAAATTCCTTGAATTTGTTTCCTAGGTCAGTCATCCTGTTCTTAGATCATTCTTTCATTCTTTTTTGAACCCTTCCCAGTTTATCAGCCTTATTGGCAAGTCACCAGTAGTGAGCACGCCTTCCCAGGGTGGTCATTCCTGATTAAAAATTAGCACTAATTAAAAAAGGCTCTTTTAGCCTCTCAGTTCCTTTACAAACCCCTCTCTCTATAGAGCCAAGGATCTCTGATGCAGTACAGCATTGGGATTTCATCACAAGGATTTTTTTAAATCATTGCTCTTCAAGATAGGGCTTCCCCCTGTATGGTTGCATGGCTTGAATTTCTTTGAATGTACACTTGGACACTGTAACACAGAGATGCCTTGTACTCTGCTACAAAGAGATCTAAATTGCTCTTTGATCTGATTGTTCTATTTCTTACCACCTCCCCAGATATTTGTGTCATCAAAACATTTTATCAGCAGTTATCTTCTGTTTATTTCTTCTTCATGGATGAAAACATAGATTAGCATTAGACCTAGTTATTAATGACTTTTTAAATGCTTGCCTCAGAGGCATCTGATCACTGCATTTGTTTTCCTGCCTTTTTTTTCCCCCAGCAGCCTCTTTTAATTAATACAATGCAGTCATGGAAAACTCCTTACAGCTATTAAAAAGTCACATAGCACAACAGCAGTCATAAATTAATACAGAGCAGGCCCATGTCCTCCAGGGCCTTCCTTTTGGCTGTAGGGGCATGCGGTGTCCATACATACATTCTTCAACAATTCACAAATAAGACTTAACATACTCCCTTTTAATTTTTTCTCTGTGCTTATTTCGTTGATACTTGTTTTCTGTATTGTAATATTCCCTTATAGTAGCAACTCCGCATATTACTCAGTGGGGCTTCAGTCTGCCTCGTATAACAAATATAATCAATTAAAATCACTGGCAACTAAGCAACCATTATGTTCTAATTCTGTGATTGTCTCTTTGTTTTTCTCAACATAAATTCACTATTCATAGTTTGATACCATGATTTTATCAACTACCATTAATAACTGGCATAACGAGCATTCGCAAAAGGTGACAGTCTTTCAACTTACAGTGCAAATACCTAAAACGTCAATAAGCAATACAGTCACAGCTAAAAGGAAACACTCAGCCACCATGTTGGCACAGCACGGTTCTCAGACCTGTTACCAAGAAGTCAGAGTGAACCTCCTGGGTCTTTTACCATTGAAGACATATTCAGTCTCATCAACTTCAGATCAGTGCTGGCCATGTGCCTCTGAATGGACATGGAGACATTTTCCAAAAGCTGGGATCTGTTACAGCATTTTAGTGCTTTATACAAATGCAGACCAAATAGTAAACTGAATCCAGCCTGCAATATGAACTTCTCTTTGAGGTGTGTGGGCCATATGAATGTCTATAAGCCTTTTGTGGTATTGCACTCAGAAAACTTCAGTAGCTTTACTGTGGGGTCCCAAAGGGCTGAAGCTAACTGCTGGACCTGGTTCAGCACACAGGCCATTATGTGACTGGGAAGCTGCTAGCACCCCACTCTCCAGCGCAGTCCCCTCACAAGAATCACATGTGCACACAGCCTTATACAAGACAAGGAATTTCATCTAAGCAATCTAAAATGCTTTTTCTCTCTCTGACAAGGTCTTCAATCGCTATTCCCAATATGAAAATAAACTCATGTAGCTTAGAGAAAGATTAGCAGGGATCTCTGCTCCCAGAATTCTTCTCTGCCTGTTCTGGGAACATAATTTAAGTATATAAATATCTCCAAAGCCACCTGGAAGAGACTTTCTGTGAGCTGGTTCAGAGACCTGAATTTATTAGGCAGTATTCAATCCACTTAGTGCTTTTACTTAAAGCTCTTCGGTCATTCATCAGAAAATACCAAATTTAATAGCAGCTTGTTATATAAATCCAGTCCAGACTGTCTTCCACATGCCACATCACAACCTTTAAATGTAACACTGCAGAGAAGAAAATTACCCACAAACAAACACCTGGTACAATTTCTAACACTGACTCTCCTTAAGCTCACAGCCTATACTGTTAAATCAGAGTTTTCAGGCTTTTAGGGTTCTCCTTCTCAAATATACACTTCTGTCCTTGTCAAAAGGTTTGCCTATCATCTATAGGGCTTTGCTCTCAACTGTGCCAGGAATTACAGTGCACACAATCTTCATTAAGTGGACTAAGTTTAGTCCTCAAACTCATGTTTTAAATAAAGTATTATCTTGCATGGAGATGGACTAATAAGTTTTTAAATCCTTTTCAGTTCTACTTTTTATGAGTTTCTAATGTATCTGTGAGTTTCAGAGATACTCCATAGGTTCCATAAGTCATTATTTCCATCATTTGACTGAAATCTCATAGAAAACTTGAAGGATTTATCTACATTTCAAGATCAGATAAAGTATTATAGCTTCTAACAAGTAGTTAACATGAATTAATGATCACAGACCTTATGTGTATGAAGTGAGATTCTTTCAGTGTGAGGACTTCAGTCCTGCTGAATTACCTCCCCTATTACTTAGATGCCCAGACCTATGGAGAGCGTAAATATCTTGTCAAAACTTCCACTCCTCTTGTCAGGATGACTGATTAAATAACTGTGTTAACAAGAATATATCTGTGTGTTCGTTCAGCATTCAGTTAAGTACATCATAATATTTGACTTAAAAACTTATTTGACATGGAATTAGCAGAGCACATACTAGCTGGATTAAAAACTGGTTCACTGCCAGAGCCTAAAGTAGACCTGTAAACAGAAAGAGAAATGAACAGAGATAGTTTCTAGGGCAGATTCACAGGCATCAGTTCTTAGTCCAGCACTGGTTAATATTTTTAGTTTGATCTACATAATGACATAACATTCTTTCTGAGAGAGCCTGAAGATGGCACAACAGTGGGTGGCATGCGTAAGAGAGAAACTAGGTGAGTATGCCTGGTTATGGCATTTGCACTCAAGAAGAATGTGGGTATGTTGGAGAAAGGTTAGAGAAAGTCCACTGAAATAACACAGCAGAGGGAAAACAAATCTTGAATAAGGCTTGGTGAGTTCAGTCTAAAGAAGAGAAAAATGAGAGATGTCTTCATCTATGCATATGGGCACTTACACCAGTTATGGAGAAGGGGCTTACCGGAAAGGCTTTTTAAGCTTGCTGCCAAGAGAATAATGGGTTTCAATGGCTGAAAATTTGTTAGACAAATTCAACCTTGAAATGAGATAACATTACCAATTCCAAGTTGGAACAGTATAGCAGGGGAGCTGAAGGACTCAGCATCAGATGGTGTTTTGGCAAGGAAACTGAGCATCATTCTAAAACATATGCTTTGACCCAGCTTTTAAGAAAAATCCTCCAGCCAGCAAATGAAGGTAGAATGGGATCCAGCCCTGTTGTCCATTAGTTTCTTTTTTGACTCCAAGATCATCTTCCCCATGCTCAGAACACCTATAGGCTTGCCTCAGGAGAGTTATGATTACAGCTTATACTTCAATGCTTTGATTGCTCTTCTGTTGAGATCAGGAAGGAATGTTTTCCTGATACGTAATCCAGCTCCCAGTTCTGCAGAAATCAACAGACTGTCCACAGATGAAGTGAAGGTACTTGGCAGGGCACAATTCTGCAGTGATACAGTAAGTCCCTTCTGATGTCTGGCACAAGTGTCTTGCTTACATGCTAAGGATCTCATGTCAGAGAGTATCTGCCCTAACTCAGATTGCCAAGACTTTAATGTTTCAATGTCTCTCTATAGCATCTTGAGGTAAGAACCACCCTCGGAAACCACCAGGGTACAGGATGCCTAATAAATTTCCTTCCCTTGGAAGAACCTGGATATGGGGTACCTTAGCCTCTCCTATCGGGTGAGGGCTTCCAGGCCCTGATCCTGATAGGGGACTTCAACTAGCTGGACATCTGCTGGAAAAATGGCACAGTGAACTGCAAGCAGCCCAGGAAACTACTGAAGTGTGTCGAGGAAACTTCCCTGTACAGGAGATGGAGAGCCCAATCAGAGGAGAGGCACTGCTGCACCTGTTGTTCACTAGGGTGGAAGAACTTATCAGAGAGGTCAAGACTGGAGGTAGCCTGGGCTGCAGCAATCATTGCCTGGTAGAATTCTCAATCTTGAGGGATACAGAATGGGTAAAAAGTAGAGTCAGGACCCTAAACCTCAGAAAGGCAAAGTTTCAGCTGTTGGGTGCTAGTGCCTGTGATCCCTTGGGAGAATGCCCTCAGAGATAAAGGAGTGAATGAGAGCTGGGAGATATTTAAAGACATTTTTCTTAGGGCGGAAGAGCTCTAAATCCTGATGTGCCAGAAGTTGGGCAGGGGAGGCAGGAGGCCAGCTTAGCTAAGTCAAGACCTCTTAGCCAAACCAAAACAGAAACCTAAAATGCATAGGGAGTGGAGACAGGGATATACATCCTTGGGAAATTATCAGGATATGGCCTGAGATTGCAGGGAGGGGATCAGGAAAGCCAAGGCACACCTGAAGCTGAACTTGGCTAGGGATGTAACAAATAACAAGTGTTTCTTCAGGTACAAAAGACAACAAAGGGAGATGAAAGAAACTGTACACCCCCTTGATGAGCGAAATGGAAGACCTGGCTACAACCAACATGAAGAAGGCTGAGGTACTCAACAATTTTTTTCCCTCAATCTTCACTGGTAAGTGCTCTAGCCATGCTGTCCAATTCACAGAATCCAAAGGCAGGGAGTGCGAGAATGAAGTACTGCCCACCATAGATCAGGCTTGAGACTATTTAAGGAACCTGAATATGCACAAGTCCATGGGACCTGATGAAATACATCTGAGGGTCCTGAGGGAACTGGTAGATGAAGTTGCTAAGCCACTATCCATCATATTTGAAAAGTCGTGGCAGACTGGTGAAGTACCCAGTGACTGGAAAAGGAGAAAGAAAATGCCCATTTTTAAAAAGGGAAAAAAGTAAGATCCAGGGAACTACAGGCCAGTCAGTCTCACCTCTGTGCCCAGCAAGATCATGGAGCAGATCCTCCTGGAAACTATGCGAAAGCACATGGAAAACAGAGAGGTGATTGGTGACACCCGACATGGCTTCACTAAGGGCAAATCAGGCCTGACAAACTTGGTGGCCTTCTATGACAGGGTTACAGCATTGGTGCGTAAGGGAAGAGCAACTGACGCCATCTACCTGGACTTGTGCAAAGTATTTGATACTGTCCTGCACAACATCCTTGTCTCTAAAATGGAGAGACATGGATTTGACAGGTGGACCACTCAGTGGATAAGGAATTGGCTGCATGGTCGCACTCCATGTTGTGGTCAACTACCTGATGCCCAGTGGAGACCAGTGACAAGTGGTGTCCCTCAGTGTTCTGTATAGGGACCAGTGCTATTTAACACCTTTGTTGGGGACATGAACAGTGGTATTGAGTGCACCCTCAGCAAGTTTCTGGATGACACCAAGCTGAGTGTTGCGGTTGATACTCTAAAGGGAAGGGATGCCATCCAGAGGGACCCTGACAGGGGTCGTTGAGAGGTGGGCCTGTGCAA
>JANXJC010000078.1:74038857-74048938 GCA_027564655.1 Leptodon cayanensis
TCTCTTCTCTTCTCTTCTCTTCTCTTCTCTTCTCTTCTCTTCTCTTCTCTTCTCTTCTCTTCTCTTCTCTCTTCTCTGCCTTTGGCCACATTCTTCCATGGACCATGTTCTTCCTCTCCCAGTCATCTGTTCTCTTGACCTCTTATTCAGTACCAGTACTGTTTCCTCTTTCTTTTCATCCATTATGTCTTCAATTCCTCATCCGAACCCTATCATCATGTCCAGCTGTGGCTCTAGTTCTTGGATCTTCTCTTTCACAACCTCCTACCATAGCAAGAGCTTCCATCAGAGACCCACCCCTGGTAATATCCACTCATTTTCTTGTCTTCTTCCCTTAGGGTTGAATCCAGTGCTATCTCAGTAGCTATCACAGTCTTTTTCTTCCTAGTACCTAGCCTGGCAGAAACAATGGTGGAAATCAGTTACTGCTTCTAGCCATTGCATCCTTGATCTGGATCAGCCACATCTCCTGCTTGATGTTCCACAGTTCCCCTTCAGCAATGATCAAATGCAGTATGTCCTCAGAAAGTATTTAGCTGAAAAAGCTCTGTTTCAATTACCATGTGTGGTCCAAAGCACGCAACCTGTGAGTTGGAAGCTCCACAAAACCCACTTCTCCATTTGCTGACTTGAGACCGGACATACAGATTCTGACGCCATCAAACTTTAATTTCCATAGACCTACACATGACCAGATGTAATGCCTGTTGTCAGTCTGATTTTAGTCTTGCATTACTTCAGGTTGTCTTTTTCTGGTTAATGACTGGAAAATTCAGCAGGTTTTTCATACACTTCTAGCTGGTCCACCAGCGTCACAGAGGGCCTCAATCTGGGACACTGGCTTTGCATAAAGAAGCTTTCCCTTCCACTTTTTCAATGTATCAATTTTCTGGCTTCCCTGCAAGCTCCCTGGAAAGTGCTAAGAGTGAAAGGCAAAGCACCAAAGGGAAGGATCATGGGTGCCTGGATTTCAACTTCCCACCGTTGTCAGTAGAGCATGCAGCAGGTTTTTTACAATATGGTTCTACTGGTAGAATTTTTATTTCAGTTTCATTATCAGCTTTTAGCAGTCCACCCTTTAAGCCCATAATTATACCATTGATTTTAGGCTTAATTCTCCAAAACATACTCAGGTGAAAGTTTTATTAGTTTTTGAAAGGACTGTGAATTTCAATGGCACAGTTCACAGGAAGAAGCCTATCAGAATATGTTCCTGGTCTGTTTATACTATAAGGTTCTTGATGGCACAGTGCTGCTGGGGTAGCTAAACCAGCCAAATCCTCTACAGCTGAATCAGCCATATGGTATGAAAGTGCTAAAGCCAGTTTCAGGACCCAGCTTCTATTACACAGATGTATCTTAGTTATGTTGATATATCGTCATGGTTTAACCCCAGCCAGCAACTAAGCACCACACAGCCACTCACCCAGTCCTCCCGGCCCCCCCTCAGTGGGATGGGAAAGAGAATTGAAAACAAGTAAAACTCATGGGTTGAGATAAGAACAGTTTAATAATTTATTATTGTTGTTATTGTTATTAATGAAAAGGATGATAACAAAAAGAGAGTGAAATATAACCCAAGAAAGACAAGTGATGCACAATGCAATTGCTCACCACTCACTGACCAATGCTCAGCTAGTCCTCGAACAGTCATCCACCCCTCCCTGCCAACTCCCCCCAGTTTATATACCGGACATGATGTCATGGCCAGTTTGGGTCAGCTGTCCTGGCTGTGTCCCCTCCCAACTTCTTCTGTCCCTCCAGCCTTCTTGCTGGCTGGGCATGAGAAGCTGAAAAATCCTTCACTTAGTATAAACACTGTTTAGCAACAACTAAAAATGTCAGTGTGCTATCAATGTTATTCTCACACTAAACCCAAAACACAACACTATACCAGCTACTAGGAAGAAATTTAACTCTATCCCAGATGAAACCAGGACATATATCTACACCTGTTCTAGGGGCAAGCTAAGAATTGGCTTCCATGTCTCTGTGTTATAGTACTCAGTATATTTAGCTCCAGTCATTATAGAAATATTTCAGTTTTCCTTCTAAAGCATTTAACTTAGACTAGGGGTGAAAGAACCACCCACAATTCTGTACAGATCCAGCTCTGTTAAACCCTAACAGAAAGTTTCTGAACTCCCTGAAAACATTCTGGAACATGAAGAAAATCTTTCAGGGTTGCTGTGTCATGTTCTCAGTGCTGGGATCACATTTTTAAGACGGAGATATTGTCACTTCAGGGGAATGGACTATGGCATCCCTGCAAGGCACTCGTAGGCTACTCTTGAGAGAGCAGCCTGGATTAGGAGTCAGTATCACCCTTACAGAAAGATCACAAGACCAGCTGGGAGCTTGGCAGGAGTTATGATACCTGCTACTCTGAGAAGCCAGACTAATGTAGGCTACTACAGTTCACTAGCCCTTGTCATTCACTCTGGTACTCCATAGGACTCAGAGTGGCTGACCTCCTCTTGGAATAATCACATCACAATGACTAAGGTATCACCATGCTGTGTAATTACTGACCCTGGCGTAACACTTTCAAATACTGGAGAGAGACAATTCTGTCACTTTCCAACTAAAGGAATAAACGATGCATCAAAGATCCCCCAGCAAATTAGGTCAAGCCTCCCAGAATCATTATTCAATTTTAAGTATGTAGGCTTTCATTTCAATTAACTATTATTAACTTTAATATAAATTATGTTATATACCATTTAGAACATATCTAAATTATAATTGTACAACATCATTAACATAAAAAATAGTGAAATGTGTTTCACTAGAGTGCTATAGTAACATTTTGAAAGAATCCTAAATTTCTTTGCCTTTCAGATTGCAACATTGTACCAAAAACCTCTGCATCACTCAGAATTTTTTGAAAAGTCACACAGTGTTTCTACTTATTTAATTCTTTTACCCCTCACATGCTAATCAAAAAAGAGACACAAACATGTAATGTACAAAAAAGAAAGCCAAAAATCTCACCTGGAAATTAGGTTTGAAGACAAGCTTATGGCTTCACACTGTTTTGTATTCCCTTAAAAAGTACAGCAAAATGGAAATGTTTTGGAAATACTGTTCCTAGCAAAAACTAATTTTTGCATTTCTTTGAGTTGCTACTTGTCAGCGGAGACAACTAGCTACACAGCCAGCATGACTTCCTAAATTTCACCTGACTTGTATGATGGATGCATCCACCACCACTCTGAGCAGGCTTCTTCCAGCATTTTGAAACATACCTGTGACTCCAGAGAGGTTAACTTTCTTCCCTTCTTCTTCTCCTCTTCTCTCTTTGCTATCTGAGCTTTCGATTTTTCTTTCTCTTTTGACCTTTCAATTTTCTGAAGCTCCTCCAGATAGGCATCATAGATCTCCCACTGAGAAACAGAGGCAGGATTTATCAGGACCTGATTATACTCCAGAAAACAGCCATCCACACCATCACAAAAATATGATAGTCCTCACAATAGTAACACTGCCACTGGAATCAGCTGAAGACAGCTGGCTTATTGCACAAAAAGTGAAGGATAGAAGCATAGGATTTTTAAAGCTTGATGGGGCATGTCTTCCTTTTTAAGAACACGCATTCTTAACAATTTCCTTCCCCCAAAATTCTTCTTGGTGCTTTGACTCCATATCTTTTTTGTAGGATTTTCTGTTTGGCTAATTTACCAGTGTTTAATAGGAAACATGCATTAAACATCTGTTTTATGACATTTCTCATGTGGTGTTGGAAAATGAAATTTTAGCTGCTTAACACAATTTAAGTCTTGGACTCCAACTCTGCAGCATATGATCAAATGGAAACTGAGAGCAGTTTTACATCTTCTGCTATGACACATGCCATGAATGTCTTACTTGGGTAGATCCAAAAGTAATTTTTCTACTTAAGCATTATTCATTAGTATTGGAATGCTAGTACTGTATCTGAAACAGGTACAGTACTTTCAGGACAAAATAAAAGGCAATCTAATTCTGACACATTAGCTTAGGAGAGGGAGTATGATTCAAACACAAAATATAGACTAGAACACTGGAATAAAGAAAGGTGGCAGAAATCTGTAGCAAAAAACCTGCACTGTGTTGTAAATTTGCAGGTGGAAATGAGACAGAAAGATGTTCCAAACATCGGTGAAAGGACAAAGAAGATATTATGAGAAGAGTAGAAGGAGCAAAATAGAAAATTGGAATAGGAAATCATGACCATAAGGAAGAATAAGAAAGAAAAAGAGTTGAGGAAAAAAAGAGCTTATGTTAAAAATATTATTTTATATCCATTCAAATTTTCAACAGAATAAAAAGGAAACAAGGGAAAACTTTTCTTCTTAGTTTTCAAACATTTCATGCAAAGTTTTGGCAACTGCCTGATTATCCTAAATAGCTCTGTTCTCTCTAATTCTCAGGTCATCTTACTATCAGAAGAAATGAAAGGAAACTCCAGCTGGAAGGAGGGAAGATCTCAGGCCAATTACTCTGTAATTTCAAGTTCAGGAATAGACTGGGTTACAGTTTTTCATGTGTAAAATATCATGCACAATATTTTTTTTTACATTTTTGAGAGATGGAGGAAATACTATAGGCACATTCCCACTATATAGAACAGAGCTAAGCCTATTCCAACAGGCTTAGAGTGGGCCTGCCACATTCCTTATGCTGTAGTTCTCACTGTGTTCAGCTTCAGGCTTTAGAAACCTGCTTTTGCATACAGCTAAACTTAGACAAAGTAAAAAACACAGTGTTGCACATAGCGAATTCTTAACAACACTTCCCAAAACTCCATGAACCCTTGTGAATTCCCAGCTTTACAAAATCTTCAGAGGTCTCCACTCTTTAAACGCAGTGCTCAAAGTGGAGCTAGCATGCAGATGTGTCCTAAGTGCTTTTTTCTTATTTTCTTCCTCCATTTTGAGAACCCATAGAATCTGCCTCTGAGGGGATCAGCTGACGGAGGTGTCCTGCAGCTGACCAGGTACTGAATACGTGATCACAGCTCCTCCTAAATAACCAGGTCACCCACCACACAGTGATGGAAGGTCTTCAGCAACAGGACAGTCCCCACCCCAAAGAGAGATCTGTGCCCAGAAGAGTCAGTGCCTGCAAGCTGCTGCTTACCCCTTGCTGAGTCCAGAACCATTCTCACACTGTATTTTCCTCATTTCCAGTCTTTTAAGACTCTCTAAAGCAGACTTGCAAGGATGGCTGGCAAGCAATAGAGCAATTAAAAGCAGCTAACCAAGACACTTGACCTTAGAAATATAAACCATTAGCAAGTTCACCCATCAAGGTAGAAAAGAGGGCCACACTAGTTTGCTCTCAGATTTAAACCAGAGATCAAAGCCACAGTATGGGAGTTGGTTCCACTGCAAGGAACACAAACATAGCAATTTGGTTTTTCCTTTCTCATATCTCAGTTTCCTAAATACACTCTAAAAAAACTTTAAAAGTAAAAAGGATATACCTGGTTAGCAGTGGCTGAGAAATTTTTACAAGGTATAGGCTCCGATTGACATGCTCTTTCCTGAATAAAGAAAAAGCATAAAAAAGTGTAATCTTTGCATTGAAATTCTTTGCAGTGACATAGTCCAGCTGTGGAAACAGCCTTCTCATAGCAGGTAGTTAGAATAATATTGATCTAAGATTAATTCAATATCCAAAAGATTCCTAGAGCACTGCACAAACATTATCGGTGATCATGCAACTACAGATAGATTTTCTTCTGGACAAAACAACCTTCTCATTTTGGCTGGCATACTTAAAATATTTAATTTCAGTATTTAATTTTGAAGGAGTTGAAATGGTTTGTTTCACCCCTACCATTTGAAACATTCTGCTGTCGATTATAGTATTAATTATGGTATCCTACCAAATCTGAAAATTTTTAACCTATATATTAAAAACCCACTTGGGTACAGCAGTCAAAACAAAAGAGTTGAACAGAATGATAACCTATAAACAATTCATTTGACGTTACTGAAATAATATTTTTATTACCCTTACATCAACATTCTGAATTAAATAAATTCATTTCTGTGAAACTTTCATTTCATGGAACAGCTTTTTCATTCAAAAAACTGTTGTGTCAGGACATTTTTAAGAAGCTGCCTGTAGCATTTCACTGACCTCTGAAATGAAGCTGTCTCAGAGGTGGAAACTGCACATCCTGTACAGTACACAGCAGTAGTTCACAACTATTTAAGGTCTATATGCTGCTTTCAAAGGCAGAATCACACAGAGGCACACAAGCCTCTCCCAGTAAAATCAATGGGGAGAGACTATGCAGATCTGGGTACAGAGAAATAACAAATTCTGTGGCCTCTGCAGGGATTTTTGAAAGATGCAGAATCTTTGCTCAGACATTCCAGGAAGCACCCCACTGTTAGAAAAACTCTCCTGAGATTCTCCATCTCTACTAGTGGGCAGAGATGGTATACCTTCTAGGAGATAGTAGTTCCAGCAACACAGTTACTCTTAGCTCTCTCCAAGCCCATCAGATGTAAAGGTATTTCACTTTAGGTGTAATGGCTGCAAGGCAGGCAGGCTCTCTGGATGAGCTATATATACTCTGATACTAGGGCAGCAAGGAAAACAAGACAATTTTATGAAATTTGTTTCTCCGACTCAGAAAGCTCCTTTCTGAGCACTCAGCTGGGGAGCCAACATCACCAGTACTGCTCAGTCAGAAGACCCTGTGAAGACACACTCACTGCGAATAGCTGCAGGCTCAGGGAAAAGCTTAGGGAAGGAACATAAGGTCTTGGGGCTGTACTGACTGGAAAGCGCATGCACAGAGTGGGAGGGAGATGTACCATGAAGAAGCAGTAAAGATTTGTCATACTTACATGGGTCTGCTACTGCAGTACCTGTGCTTAATACAAGCATAAATACCTTTATGCTTTTAATATAGGGGCACTTATATCCCTGTTCCATGGGCAAGAATTGAAGTATAAGGCCATAAAGGAACTCTGTGGCAAAAGGAAATTGAATTCATGGATTCCAAGCCCTCAGCTACTACCCTAACCATTGCTCTATATTTTTTCAGATGAGAAAATAGACATGAAAAATGTCATATCCAAGTAGAGGTTTAAGGATTTACAGTAGCACCAAAACTTCTTGTAGGCTGTCCAAAAGTCCACGAGGCAAGAATTTTTCTGTCTCCATTTTCATCACCCCAAATGTTTTACCATAGTAAAACACCGTTTTTTTCTCCTAATAGTACCTACAGAGATCATAGGATATGACACAAATGCAGATGATCCACATGCCCTCCCAAAGGAAACATCCTCCAAGTCACTGAAGGAAATGGCAGCGTACCCGCATAGGGTTGTTGAGTGTCCCTGAAGCTCTCTCAATGAAGTTGAACTGGTTTGCAAGCTTCTGCTCCTTCACTCTTGGGGGAGGAGGCTCTTCTGCCTCTGCTGCCTCAGCTACTTCTGCTGTTCCTGACCCCTCTGTCTCTTCCTCCCCAGCAGCCTGCAAGAAAATACAGCAGTGACTCCACCCAGAGAGAACCAGCCATCTTTTTCCTTCTTCAGAAGCACTTCTTCTTGGACACTTTGATTTCTGCTGCCTAGTGAAGGAGACTGTAATTGAAGATTCAATATTTAAGATGGAAATTAGATTTCCAGCACTCAGAGCAAGGACGTTCTGGAACGGTATCTAAATGGGAATATGGGAAACCAAGAAGTAAAGTTACTTTAAAACAAAGCTTGACATGAGTGAGATAATATAGCACGACTGACTTTGATGAAAAGGACTCAGGGATCAGAAGACTGTGTTAAGAGTCCTACTACCCTGTGTTTTCATTTCCTTGCTAGACAGTGAGCTTTATCTGAAACTAGTCTGAACTTGATTCCAGGGCCTGACACTGTGTGGATAAGAAAAAACTTCTCACAGCATAATCCTTTCCTGATCAGCCAACTGCTTTTAAATCAAGCCACTGTTTATTTCATGTAGTTATGCCTGCTGCTTTCACCCCTCCACATTTTGTTTTTCACCAGTTTCTCTTTCAGGAATGGACATGCTGTCCAGAAAGATTCCAGACCCCAGCAAATTACACTGTGTCTTGATATAATATCTGGATAAAGATAGATCTGGTGTGAGAGACCTCATCCCCCTACATAGCTTCTCCAAACCAAAAAACGGCAGGAGGACTCCAGCTGTGCAGTAGAATCTGCAGGATCTCACCTACAGCAAAGACATCTCAGGCATAAAAGAATCAATCCCAGAAGCTTCTCAGCAAGCTCATTTTATAACAAAAGAATTTCAAATCTAATATTAAAAATAAAATGGACGCTCTCAGCTGCCTATGAACAATTACCTGAGTATCTCCTGTGCTTTCTTCATCTTTAATCTCTGCCTCTTCAGATGTTACTGCAGAAGTCTCAACAGAAGCCTTTTCTGATAATAGAAAGGGTAAGTGAATAAGCCCAGGATAATAGGACATAGTATCCCGTATTCTGCAGATCTGTCTGTCTTCTGAAGCATTAATATACAGATGCACCCTTTTCTGATGCTATCTCATTAGACAACACAGTAACTAATCCCCAGTTTGGACAGTGATTGTTTGCTCAAAGCCACAAAAGGAGCCAATTACTAGAATGAAACTGCGGTGATTTTGGCTGGACTGAAATAAAAAATCTAATTTCAACTCAAATCAAACTTCTGAAATCCATTTCTGATCTGAGTAGCTTTGTTTCTGGGTATCCCTTCAGCTCTGGACCCTTCTGCCCTCAAAAAATGGCTGCAATTATGTACAATCATGAATAATGTTTTCAAGGCACATAGGAGTTATAACGTGGTTTGTTCTTGTTCATATGAATAAAAATGAATACACTGGTCTTGTTAGAGAATCATGGATGTCTACATTCCAATCACAGCCTTGAGTGTGTAGTCATGCTAGCACCAAGCTGCTTGAAACTAGCTGGTTAGGAATCTATGAAAAGCACTGCCAACAACAATCCATGCTTTCATGGCATTGAAGGTCCCATTCAACACTTTGTCTTACTTCAAATCACCATGCACATTTTGTTAAGTGTGAAATAAAAGAGGCACTGACCCTCAGAAGCTGCAAGTAAGAACTATTCTCAGGAGCTTATCCAGTGTTATCATTGTGCCTGGCACTTACCACCTTGAAAGGACACTCTTTGTGATACAACTTCTTTCACAAACAGCAGATATATGAGAAAACCACTAGGCAGTACATCTCTCCCTGCTGAAAATTCAAACCTAGAACTCTTTACTAACAACAGAGCTTTTCAGCCTCTGATTAAGGTGGTTTTTTGACTGAAAACCTTAAGAATGGTGGTAGTAACTCAGACCAAAGGTCCAGCTAGCTCAGTATCTTGTATCTCACATTGTCCAGAAGTACATGTGCTGGTAAGAGTGTAAGAATTGGTGAAGTATATGATAGTTACCTGAACGATCACCCAGCCTCCAAACTTTTCTGCTTTAATACTTTAAATCATGGCTGAAACTTTGAAAGCAGGCTAAGAAGTTTAGACATGAATGTCCAATTGATGGTAGTGGAAGATGTTTAAAAGACACTGAATAGCTGTTTTCTACACTGTGGCAAACATCTGGCCGATTGTTTTTTCTGTTTTTGTTTCCTGAGAAGGATGCAAGCCAAAATAGGAGGTGTTCAACTCTATGGTGATAAAGCACGACCATTGCCTCATGTTGAGTAAGTGGTAGCAGTGCCTAGCTGAAAATGATTGCGGTTTCAGATAATAAACCTACCTGCTGCAGTACTTAATTTGATGCTCTGCCGTCTGCCTTCATCTGAATCTTTCAGTATCAGGTTTCCATTCAAAGAGAAGTGAATGGCCATTTGATCCACATAGCTTATTGGCTTGTATGCTCGCTCCTACAAAGAGGGAAAAAACAACAAAATCAGCGTGGAAAAAAAGAATGCTTAAACCATGTAGCCTAAATTGCTAAAGCTAAGAAGATCCATATTGATAAATATACATTTGTTATTGGGATATTTACACTGAATTGGCCCCTCACTACAGGAAAGACATTGAGTTGCTGGAGCGTGTCCAGAGAAGGGCAACCAAGTTGGTGAGGGGCCTGG
>JANXJC010000078.1:74049038-74072478 GCA_027564655.1 Leptodon cayanensis
TGGGCATGGATGATGGTTGGACTCGATGATCTTGAAGGTCTTTTCCAACCTAAATGATTCTATGATTCTATGAATTTCTTCCAGCAGGTATTTATATCTCAGGACACTGAGAGCCATAAATTAAAAACACAATGAAAAGAAGCAAGAACACAAAACCTGTAGTTCTCCAACACTACCACATCAAGTGAGTTTAAATATGGTTCTAGTGGACCTCTACTACACAGCACTCCCTAAGAGACTCTCATCTCCTGTTGTGCTGAGATCCCTGAATGAGTTGTTATATCTACACGAGAGCAGCACCATACATAGAGAGCAGCTCTGATCTGGAGACAGTACAGGCTTTTAGCACCATGCCCAGGTTATAAGCACTGTACTAATTCTGTTACTTGATGCTAGCTTGATTGGCACTTGCTTGTGGACCACCATACAGCACAGGCATGCACCTAGGCTCAAACTGTGCATTGAAATTTTGAGCTGCACCTAAAACCAATATGAAGCCACTGCAGACCACAGATGCTTCAATAGTTTCTTCTTAAAAACATGACTGCTTTCTGTACCAATCACAGCATAGCATCGAGCCCACCTCAGTCACTGTGGAGGATATGAAGATATGGATCATTAATCCCCTGTTTCTATCCCATAAATATGGAAAACATCAGTTTCAAATAGAAGAGAAAGTGACCTTATTTGCTTCCACAGACTGATTTCCTTTCTCTGGTGATCATATGTAATGGTCGAACTAGTTACAGTAGCACAGACATGAGACAGGCTTGGGAATATTTCACATGGTTGTCTGTTCCCTGCCTAAGATTGGAGATAATCCATTGCTGGAGCTGGAGGAGCTGTCCCTGTGTCCTTTCTTTCAGGGAGTGTAACCCTTCCAAGGGAGGAGTGGGAGGCAAAGCCATCATTCTACTTTCCCCCTGAGACAGTCTCTGCTGCTAGCTGTACATGCTAGCAGGAGGAGGCTGCTCCAGGGTAAAGCAGCATATGCTCTGCACACACAAATGTGAAGGTGTGACTCTTGGATGTTTCCTGGCAGTCTTTGATGCACCCTCCCTTGCTCACTCCTACTCATCCTGAACGGAGCTCTTGCCAGTGATTTCAGAAAGCACATTTCTAAGCTTTCCTATAATTCAAACAACTGAATCTTGATGTGAGGGTACTGAGGCATAACTGTCTTACAGACTGAGTAAAGCATTGCCTTTTGTCCTCTAACTACCACAGAATGGAAAAAGTTACCACCTAGGACTAGCAGCACTAATTATGTTCGCTGCCAGATCCTGTTGAGTAACTGTTATATCCTACTTCTGCATTAATACGTCAATACTTTTAGACTTTTACCTTCTGCGAAAGCCCTTTAGGAACCATTGGCAGTAAATATGTAACAAGATGAAGCCACATTAAAAGGAAATTTACCTGGTTATAAATCAAAGGATATCACAAAACCTGTTAACCGCAAAAAATCTCATCCTGGTTTTACAGGTCATGCCACACTTACTTTAAAGCTGTATCTGACGATATTCTGGGGAGCATGGGGATTATTAGCTGTCAGGATGCGTGTAAATTCCTCTTTTAATTCCTTTGGAATGGAAACAAAGTAACACTGTAAATAAACCTCCACTATTAATACAACAAACAGCATACAAAAATCACCAGGTTTATACTCAGTTCTATGATGCTCAGTTTGCTGCAGATACCTCATGTGCAGCTGATGCCTCCACAAGAACAATGCTTGGAGCCAAGCTAGCTCAGAGTGGAATCCAGAACAGTCATCCCACTTCCTACCATAGTATTTTAATGGGCTTTCTTGAATTCTTTAGCTGTCATGTTATTTCTTATCTAAGCTATGGTAGCACTTGAAAAATGCTGGCTGTATTCTATAGGGCAAGAAAGACAACCTGTGTCTTGAAGCATACACTGTCCAAAAATAAACAATACAAACAATAAGCTCAGTAGCAGTGCTTGCAGGATCGACAACTGCGAACAAAAACCAGTACTGTTGTTAACTATTTTCACTACCTGAGTGGGGGGAAGTACATATAGCTTCCCTTTGAGAGCTACTTGGAGGACAGGGAGCAATGCTAAAGTTTACAAGGCAGTGAGAAGAGAGAGACAACTGCAGTTAGAAGGGTGACTGACTGCAATCCTACTGAACCAAGCTGAGAAGAAATGGCTATAAAACCGTGGGACACCTCCCAGTCCTGTGTATCACACACAGGCACCTGAAAAGCTCAGGGTTGGCTCTGAGGTCCTCCTTATCTGAGTGAAGCCTCAGCCCCATTCCCCTCTTCAGTCAACTCCATGCAGTTACATTCTCTTAAACCTAGAACTGTGTTTCAAAGCATATTCTCCCTGATTTCCTGCTGAAAGCCATTTCAGTTTATGCTGCAGACACTGTACTTTAGCAGGTACTGGAGTTTCGCTCTCGCAGAATTTCCTCCAAAACAAACGGATGAGAGGTAGGCTTTGGCTTAGGGAGTTTTGTACACATCTCGTAACAACTACAGGCACTGTTGTACTCACAGCTTCAGTCAGCTCCAGTTGATCTGGGGGTTTGACTAGACTCTTTGCTGCCGCCCATTCATCTACCCCTTCTCCTGCTTCAGTGGAGACATCTTCATCCTAGCACAGCAACGACAAGCCCATTAGTGCACCAAGACCATGATTGTTTTGTCCCCTCCCAAAGCAGCACTTCTCCAGGCATGGAACAAGGAGGAAAAAAACAGCATTCCCCCAACCATCTGTGCTTTCAGCACAATAGATAAACCCAAATGGCAGACCCAAATCTGAAGATTGTTGAATGGCTACACTTGCCAGCAAAAGTTCAGTGGGTTGGAGGAGCTGCTGTCTGAAGATAATTCCTGGCCTGTAACAAAACTGGAGTAACTCCAGTAACAAAACTTATGTAACTGCACTTCAGTTTCAGTTTAAAATTGGCAGTTCTGTTTCTTTTGACCATGTAACACCCAAATGAGCCATACTTTAGGGCTACTCAAGGGCACAAGTCAAGGACTTGCAATTACTTCTGAAGTGCTATTCTGTAAGGTACACTTAGGAATTAGTTCAAGATACAAAGCTGCAAGGATGCAGCTCCTGGAGGAATGTTAACCATTTTCTTGCAAAGGCCAGCAGGTCTGCATTCTCCCAACACAGAGAGCTGCTCCTCTTGGGCTGGGCTTGGGTTGATGTCATGATATGATAGCATTAAGAGGAAAATGAATCACTGCAAGGATAAATTTCAATTAATTGTCATTACAGATAAACTGCCAGAACATAAAGTTGCTGATTAAAGTGTTTAACTGCTCCAGGCAAAATTTCTCCCTCAGTTTGAAATGTGTAATGGGTTGATTTAAAATAAATCAATCATCCCTTTAAATACAGTTCTCTCAGGTCTGCTAAACTTTATAGCCATACAGAGCTGCCAATGAGTCCAGGGTATAAGTGAACGCTGGTTGCAGGTACAGGGACTGGACCCAGCAAAGCTTTGATATCTGCAGAGCACCACAAAGGTAAAAAGCACAATTGGCTGAAAGAAATGGAGAATTCTGCATATGCTAGGCACCCAGGGAAAGTCACAGGCTGCAGCCTTTTTTCCCCCGCAAGGGCGCTGAAATGAAGCAAGCTGTAAGGAAGGTCAGGAGCTCTGATACACAAGAGACTATGAAGGCAGAACGGTTTGTAATTTAACCCCACATGAACACCTGCTCGCAGGACATTTATCACACACAATTCTATGCCACTTAGTTCAGTGGCTGTTTTCCCTAGTGAATCAGATAAAAAGTGTCGTGGGTTTAACATTTTTATTTGTTTTTCATTTAAAAGTAAGTAATTTTTCATTTATAAAGGGTCAAAAGAGGAACATTTAACAAGATTGTGATTTGTCCTAAGAAAGTGAAAAGCTGTTTATCACCATGCGTGTTTAAAGGCATGTAAACTGTCCTTCTTCCATCCATGCCAATGGAGCTAAATAGGAGGAAGGTAGATTAAATAAGGGTATTCTACGCATTTATTTGCCCAACAGTAAAACCATTATTGTGAGGGTTACAGTCAAAAAGTTAACCCTATTTTCTCTAATGCTTGTATTTCTATGTTAATTAAGTGAATATGGGCTATGTTCTGAATTTTCTAAACTGAGCAGGCCGTTTTCTCACAGTCTGTGTCAGCTTATATTTTGGAATTTACATCCCAAACATTTTATTTTAATCTTTTCATACTGCATTTTACCTAAATTGTACTTTTGTTTTAGCTGCCATTTTTATTCTAACTTGCTAGTGTAATTCCCTCCTCAGTGGAAATCTAGAGCAACCCCTTACTGCTAAATCAATTGGAATGTTTCCAATTCCATAAAACAAGCCATTGTTCAGACTGAATTCTGTTTGCATCTCACAGATAAAGAAGGAAAAAACATCTTTTAAGACTCGTGGATTTGTGGATCTTACCCGTTTTTTAGATATAGCTTTAGCAGGCCTTGGTGGTACTGCCTTTCCGCCTGAAGGTCCACTTTGGCCCTGAAGCAAGAACATACCCAGTGTAAACCTTCAAAGTTCCTTGTTTCCTAAATTAACCAAAGCAGAATAAAAGTTTAATGTGCTTATTAATGTTTGCTCCAATGCTATTTTTCAAAAGCCGCATATACCAGTATGTTGTGTGTAAATCATTTGAATGAAAGGCAGTCACTTTCATAATACAAGACAGCAGTTTATCAGCATGAAGAAACACTAGACTTTATCCTTGTTACTGCTTATCTGTGATACACCTAAATGTCACACACACAGGGTTCTAGGGCCTTACTTAAATACAGGGAAAGGCTGCTCTTGCCCCAAATGCTTGCATGTCACAGTGAGCCTGAAGACAGCAGATCCACACCTACAAAGCCACGAGTGCTGAAAAACCATGGAAAACAGTGATGAGCAGCTGGGAAGTTAACCACTGCCAACCTCCCTGAACACAGAAAAATTTTTATGACAGGCTTTAAGGAAAACAATGAAATAGTTGTTTACAGGGAGTCTTACGGAATATTTCTAAGGGAGATGACCCAAAGGTTAAGCAATAACAGAAGGGCACCAGTGACAAACCTTTGTGAAAACTTTACAGAAAGTGGGAGAGGAAATGAAGAGGATCCTTTTGAGAAGACACCGAGGGACAGGCAGGACCAAGAACCCAAAAGGCAGAGGGAGAGAGAGCTATAAATCAAGCAAAGGAAACAACATTAGAAACCTTGGCAAGAATAGTTTCAGGATGGATCCCAGATAACATTCGATGGGATGGATGGAAAAAGCAGAGGAGTTACTTGGAAAAAGTGTTTGACTTTGTGAACAGGAAAGAAGGGGATACCAGAGATGAAGGAAGGAAAACAAAGGGGTGGGGGAGCATGTTCTCATGGGTTTATTGATTTTCTTTAGAAGAACATTAGAGTGTGCTTTCAGCTCAGATCAAAGGTCCACCTAGCCAACTGTCTCTCTCCAACACTATTAAAAAAAAAAAAAAAAAAAATCTATGGAGCTTTCTGCAGGATGCCCTCTCAGCTTGCCACATGGACTTGAATCAGAAACGCTATCGTTTTTATTTCATATCAGTGAACCTTTTTCTACACAAATTTATTTAGTTGTTTTGCAATCCATGTACATTTTTAGCATGCACAACTTCCACAGCAAGGACTCCCATGGTACAACTACATGCTAATGCGAAGAACTGCTTCTTGCTTCTTAAGTCTGCCACTTGCTGCTTTCATTAGGTTTTCCTAGTTCTTCTAATAGAAAGCCCAGCTTTATCACGTCATTGGTTTTTCATGCCCTTTTTCATACCTCTTATGGACACTTTAAGGACCATGAGTCTCTACAGATTCCTAGACTTCTCTTATGATTCCCCTTCATTGTGAAAATTAAATACTCACTTCAACCATCTTCCTCCTATGTGCTAAACAATTAAGAGTCATAACAACATTGACCCAGTATCTCCAAGCCTTGTTTTGCAAGGCCCACTACTTGTTAAAACTTGACAATAAGAATTCAGAAAAGAAATATTTTCAGAGGAGAATGTAGCAGAGATGTGAGGCTGTGACTTTCAGCATTGTTTCTCTTTGTACAACCTAAGCCATGTAAAACTACTGTTACTAACAAGGCGTCAGGGATTACTTTTATTCCAGAAGATTCATATTAAAAGCTATCAAAAATGAGCAGACCAATACATTTCTATGCTTAGAAAATGTGCCTCACTTTGAAATACAAATTGTTATGACTCAAGTGGAAAAAATAAAGAGTTATGACAATTCCTTTATAATTTGACAGTGGGCTGGTAGCACAGCAGAGCAGAGCCCCTAGGAGCCCCGGTGTCACAACCACTACTGAGACCACTGGATTACACAGCTGGCCTGTCTCCCCCATGTGATTGCTTAGCAATGGGCAACAGAGCATTGTATCCTACAAGGACCATGTTACATGTGAATTAGATGTGATTTAAGCAACAAAAATTAAAACAGATTTTCAGAGCAGAATTTTATTGAGATCCAAATCAAAATCAAACTCTTAATTTTAAACATGAAACAAAGCCTACTCAATATTACCCTTTGTAAATGAGTCTATAAAAGCATTTATCCAGCAGCAAAGGCATTGACAAGGCAATCTGAAGGTAATTGGTTTTGGCAGTTGCACAGATTTCAATTAACATAATCCAAAGAACCACCTGTGAGTAAGTATCTGCAACTGTATTAAAATCCAGAAGTGACACTGATAAAAAGCTAGAGTTAGGGTGCACTGGAAGGAAGCAGCACAAACCCTACTCTGCTCTCCACACCATAGAGGGTTTGTAGGTAGAACATGAGCGATTCTTCCAATCAACCAGGGGTCTACAGCTAATTTGCTTTATTTCTTTTGTCTTTGTATGGTACCATCATGGTTTTACAACTGTAACTTAATGATATAGTACAGGCCTGGTATGATAGAGAGACCCTGCGGAGACCCAAGATGTGGCATAGAGGAGTACAGGCAGGGGATAAGAGATGGGGCACAGGCTTGACATCGGAGACCCCACAGCTGTAAGCATCTCACCACTGGCCAGTTAGAGAAATGCAGATCTGCAGACAGGGGAACTGGACAAAGCTGGGTTTAGGGGTAACAAAGAAAACAAAACAATAGTACCTAGCGCACTAAAAAAACATCATATACAGTAACATCAGGTGTAATGTGAAACTCCAGACCAACGAAGAAAGAGAAACCTGTGAAAACATGTTAGCTAACACATAAAAGAAACTCCAAGTGGGTCCTACAGTGAAGAAAAAAACATCCATATGGACATGTTATCTTTCCCAGTGAAGTACCCCAAATGCTGACAACTTGCGATAACATCCCCACCAACACCGCCAATGACAGCAAAATGAAACCATCAACCTTGGGAACTAGACGACCAGAAGAAGAGTGAGCACAATACCAGAAAAGGGGTGGAAAATGAGAAGCTTGCATGCAACAATTTTAACTGCATTATTATTATTATTATTATTATTATTATTATTAATTTTTTTACAGAAATACTTCTTATTTTCTGTAATAATTAAATCTGGACTGATGATAATGTTTAGAGTAGGATTTCAGTCACACTTACATTAAATTCTTAGTTTTATATATATAAGGTGAGCCTCCTCTTTGCCCATAAACAAGATTTTGAGTGTAACAAAGTTTACAGACTATTTAAAAAAAGAACCAGGCTCTTAACTTTGTCTTAACTTTGATCCCATGCATGTTTTTACCCAAAAGGGTAGCTGAGAGTACCACATCCAGTTGTGTACAACTGGGAGAGAGTGTTCAAGGGAGGGGTCACATTGCATCAGTTGGTGGGATTTACTGCCCTTCTCCATTTACCTCATTCCTACTTAACTGCCAGACCCCACTCTCTGACTGTGGCAGCTTGCTTCAGGGCTCCCTGGGAACTAAGTGAAGGCTCCCCACAGCAGGGAGCAAGAACATCACTGGCAGGACAGTTATAAAATTGCATTTATTATCTCTAGTATTTTGAACTAAAAAAAAAAAATCCAACTGCCCCCTCCAACCTGAACAGTTATGCCTTAGACCTACTTGGCTATCACACAGATCCTTGGCCAAGTGCTGCATAGTACGGACATAGTAAGCCCCCTCCAAAAGTGTGCTAAACCTGAAGAGAGAAGATGGGAGCCAGCACGCACTGACCAGTGTAGGCCCTGGGCTTTCTTCCATATGTGCTCCACAAAGACAGGACAGCTATACCTGGAGCAGGTGAGCACAGGTTTGTCTGGCAGGTGGTAGTAGAGTCTAGGAAGGTGCTGGTCTTTCGCTCATTCTAGGTCCTTCAGCAAAACTCTCGTCTCCTGCCTAGCCAAACCGTCCCTCACAGCACAGAGATCTTCTTCACCAAGAACAAAAGTTGAATATCTTATTTGTTGGATATCCTGGACTCTGGCCAGTGAAGGTAAAGACTGCAGCTCTACTTGACTCAATACTCTACAGAAGTCAATATAAGAAGCAGAAGGCAGCCTTTGGGATGCAAGCATCATTCCTATGGGGATGTGCTACCGCAGGCTGCGGAAAGTTCCTCCCAAAGTACCTAAAACTGTTAGAATCCATCTGGAAGGTGACACAAGCATGAAGAGATGAGATAAGATCCTAGTATTTTGGCAATATTAGCACTAGGCAACACTTATCAAAACTAATAGATCTGTTTAAAACTATTACAAGAAGCAAGGTGGGCAGCAAACATGGGTTGGTCAAGAATACAAAATCTTTTGCATCACCTCCTAATTCAGATAACAGCACAAAGTTTACTGCTGTGCCACTTGCTGAAGAAGGCAGTCCTGACACTCCTTTTTATCGGTGTATCTGTGCTTTGTCCTTTTGCTATTTCTTTTGCAAGCTCCTGCTCCTTGTAAATCTTTCCAAAGCCAGCACATTGTCCTTCTTCACACCTTTCCTTAAAACTCCTCTCTGCCACATTATCTGTAAAGAGTCCTCAGCAGCACCCAGGTAGTTGGTGTCCTGCCACCACAGTTCAGAATGATGGCCACTGCTTCCTCATTCTTCTTTTTACTGTATCAGTGTTATCCATAAACTATAATATAATATGTAATCCTTCTGCTCTGACGGCTATTTCTTTGTTCCACATCACACAGTGTTTGTACAACAGGGAAGAAGTCACAAATGCATCCGCAATACAAGTAAAAAATAAACTATAACTGAAAAACAAACATAATGATTGTATATTCACTAGCAAGACGCTCATGATAATGACTGGTCTTCATACGCATCTCTGCAATTAAAGCATATTTTTGCTGTTACATAATTAGCTACAGGAACAAAAATTTTAAGTTAACACACTATTATTAGCATCTCAAAAAGAAGCATTCAGAAGTTAGAAAATGCGAGAATTAAGGTTGCTGGGGCAACCTTCAATTCATCCCATTGGGCACAGGCATTATAATACACATCTTAATTCCATAATCACACACTTTGTTTTTTGTAGGTGCCCTGCCTCACTTAAGCTCTCCCAGGCTTACAAGCATGGACAGAATTCAGACAATAAGTTGCTGCTAGTATTTTGGTTTATGTTGTTCAGCATCTAGAGTGGGCTTTTTTAATGCATAGCCTAAGTCAGACTGCCAGCAAAGAACATTTCAATCCAAACAGTTACATTTTAGAAAATTCTATATAAACTGAACATGGTCTTGCTACAGAAAAAATAAACAGTCTTCCCGAATCTTCCTAATAAATGGTGCTACTATCCCTGCCTTTAATAATAATAATAATTAACAAGAGGAGTGTGAATAATTATGAGGAATTTATATTAGGAAAAAGGAGACATTGTTGCTAGGGAACTAAGGAACGGGTAGGAGGCATTAAGGAGTTATGAGGAGTTTCTCACCTCCAGGTCACGGTCATAACTCTGACCATCCTGGCAGGTGCTTCACTGCTACAGCGAAAAATGCCAGAGTGAGAATTTATGTGTGCTGAACATGTTTCACTCTGATGAATGCCCTACATTAAATAAATGAACAGATTACCATAGTTCCCACAGTGAAAAGATAATAGAAGCCATAACAGTCATAATACTTAAATTAAGAATACAGAAAACACAAGTGACTGTTCTTTTCCAGACCTTTCTTCCAGTATGTGTTTATGATAGCAGCACCTAGAAATTCTTCCTCGGGCCAGACATCGACTATGCTACAAGATGAATTGACTATTGACTACAGCAAAGATACAGTAATCCAACAGGATGATACAGATGAAGAGAGGAAACAGCTGAAAAGTGATGCTTTAAATGCCATTTAATTTTCTTTTCCCTTGCCACAGCTCCCTCTAATGCAGACAAGCCATCAAGAGGTGCAAATAGCTGCAAAATAAAGCCATTCCACAGGAAGATTTCCTGTTGCTGACCTACCCAGTAAGCATTTCTAATTGTATTTTTAAGTAGGATGTTTGGGTTGTCACCAAATAAAATTCCTCTAAACATTTTTTTTTTTTTAGTTATAAACCAGGAAAACTAAAATAAGAAGAAACTACTAGCTACTTTCGAAAGGACATTGCTATAAATGAAAAAAGCACTAGCAGGTTGGTATTTTGTAAGAGCTATCTTATTTCTGCATGCCAGAAACATGTAATGGGAGGGTGAGCAGCAATGAGATGCAATGTCTAGTGGAAGTTTTGCCCTCAACACCCTATTAACGTGTTTCCAGCTTGGCCTGCAATATAGAAGATAAAGAATCATACTCAACAATGCATTCAAACCTTGCCCTTCTTGCTTTATCCACAGTGATTATTACTGTCTCTTTTTGTTGGCGATGTGACAGCCACTAATTGCTGACCTAAGACTCGTTAACCAAATTTATACAATAGACAGGACTATCAGTACCTGCCTTCTTGACTGAACAGCAAAAGCTCTGAAGCTTTTTCCAAGTCCTGGAACAATCATATCTAGTTCTTCTTTAACAGCTATTTTCTACAGCCCTACTTTTCAACTATTTCATCCTCTGCTGCAGAAAACTTCTCACTTGTCAGTGGCAATGCTGATGGTAAATAAATCAGCTTGGTGTCCTAGGAAGCAGAGATTTAGTCTCAAGAGCAAGTGTTCATTTAAGAACCAGGTTGAATCTTGACTCTGTGGCAGCAGAAATCCTTCAGGAAAAAATGTGTCCTGTCCATCCCTCACATTCAGATCCAAGGCCTGCCCTGACTAATCAAGTAGGAGATGCAATGATGCTACCACATGTGCTATCCTGTCATTCAGGATGACGTTTCTCACTGTAGCCTTTGCTGGGAGGTACAGCCTTCTCCTATAGTGTTAGATTAAACTGCCCCTTCCAGACTAGCTCTTGCAACTGGTCCCTGCATGGTGAGGAGCCAGACACACCACTATACAGTAACTCCTTGAGTAACATAAAATTTCTCCCCATGCTTAAAGCATAAGGTGGGCTGAGTAGATCTGGATTTGTAGATCCAGGCTAAAATACTGGAAAACTCAGAGGCAGGGATGATGCAGGTTGATTACTCTGCAAAGCTGAACTGTCAGTTCTTATTAAGCACATTTTCCAAGGGCCGAAAATCAAGTACATATTAATGAAACACTCATCAGGGCAATGACAAACACAGACTATATTTTTTTAAGATCATTAACGAGGCATTCCTGCAGCCTTTCTGCTTCCCATGCTAGCTGTCACCATAAGACAACCAGACTACAAGACTAAGCAATCACAGAATGCTCCTGCTAAGTTTACTTCATCTTCCTGAGCAGAGACATTATGATTCCCCATTCCTCTGGAAAACATCACAGAGGTTAACATGTAACCTGAAAAAAAGAGAACACCAGAGCTGCTTGTAGGATACTAAAAGGAAAAGGGACAGACATTAAAAGAGCTAAGCTTGACATTTCTGTAAAACCATTTAATAATTTCCTGCTAGCTTTTTATTCTTGTTTTGAATACTAGCAAATTCTACAGTAAACCACTGCTTGGCACAAAGAGCAGAGAAGCACAGAATGGAAGCAAAGCCAAAGGAACCAAAGTGACTTCTAGCCTGCCCTGCAGCAGACATCCATTTACACACACCAGGGATGCCAATTTACGAGCTATTTGCCAAAAAATTTCATAATCTGTTTTCTGAGAAACACTAAACTGAGTGTATATTTTATATTCCATGGATGGTTTATCGCATGTTTAAGAGCCAGTAAGCACCTTAAAAGCCTTTGCTGGCAAAAAAGTAAAATGTGTCTGATTGTTGACTGTGTTTGGGGAGGGGGTCTCTTTGTTTGTCTTTGATAACTTGCTGAACAGCAAAGAAGCTGCTTACGTGTCAGTGGGTGCAAGACCACAAGTCAAGTGTAACAAGAAATGCCTCACCGTCCAAATTCACATGCTTTCTTAATGCTGCATAAGAGACCTGCTGCTGACAATGGGGTTGACCTAAGTGACAAGACCAGCCAGTCTGGTTTTTCACACTGTAAATGCAAAGTGTATGCAATGTCAGTTAAGAAACCATAACCAAATCTTGCTTCTTCTTGGGGTGGGTTGAGCCACAGAGGTACACAGGAGCACAGGGTGCTCTCCACTGCTCACACAAGGCTTTTGCTTGAACCACAAAGCAAAGACACAGAAATCTGGAACCAACACCTTCAATAGCATATCTGATAACCACATTTGAAATAACAATCTCAGAATTGTTGGTCACTTTCTTTTACCACCCAGGACCATGCATGGGACTGACACCAGGCTAACATGGTGCTATTTGCCCTATCAACAACTTTCTGCATGTCTGTGCACATGCCACACAGGTCAGTGTTTTCAAAGAATAATACATGTCTAAGTGTCCTGTTTGTCACACTCAAGACCTCATTTTCAGGGTAGCTGAGAATGTAATTCTTCCATTCGCTTCAGTCTGATGCAGGGATGTTGGCTTATGCCTTTCCATAATTCTACATCTTCCCAGAATGCTGTGGAGCTCAATTGTGCGTAACACATTTCAGACCTGAAAGGAAGGATGTTACTGAAGTACAGAGCATACATAAGTATTATTATTTACAAAGCTGCATCAGGAACACAAAGATCTAGACATACCCAACTATTTTAAGACCTGGAACACTGAAACATATTTCTTATTAATGTACACAAATATGCAAGAGCCTAAATATGCTTCTAATTAAGGCTCAGATCAAGTCAAACGATTCATCTTGAAAGCCACAGCCTTTATCTCTGATGGTGAACCAGACTTTGACATATTTTCACCCAGGAATATGGGAGATTTCTTTCAAAGAAGAAGAAAAAGACATCAGGTGGCTGGAGATTTAACTGGAGGCTGAAGTCACACGGATAAAGAAAAAAAGAGTGAAATAAAGCAAGAAACTGATGTCAGAGGAGAAGGAGGATACAAGACAGGCAGAGAAGACGGCCAGGCAACCACTGCCTGTAAGGGAAAAAAAGAAGAAAAAAAGAATTGATCACAAAGCACTTGAAGAACACAAAGCCATGAAAGCAGAGGAGGGGCTGGAAGTGACATGCGGTAAAAGGGAAGGACCTGATAGTGTTCGGGTAACTATTTCAGTTTTGAGAACAATCTCAGGAAGAAAATTTTCAAAGGGAAAGAAGTCAGCAATGAAGAACCTAGGAGGCAGAGCAGAACAAAGCAATATATAGGAAATAGAGGAATGAAAAGCACAGGCACAGGTGAAAAGCACATAGCACTACAGGAGAATTAGCAATGAAAGGGATAAGGACAGAAATCCTGGGAAAATGATGCTCAGTGCAAAAACCCGCCTCACCAGCAAGCAGCAGGCTTGCTTCCTGCCTTGCTACAAATGTATGTATGAGGGAGAAGTGCAGGCGTTTACTCACTTATTTTCAAAGGAGGTTTTCTTGTCAAGAACTGGGATCTAGACCTTGACTCACCTATTAATTTTATAGTAGCCATCAGGGCTCAGTAATTACCAATCATCAGGCCTTGACTGGGCAGTGAGTAGTGCAAAGGCATAGCTGTCCACTCACTGAACTCCCAAAGCCACTGAGTGGGCTATATTTTGAGTCAGGGAAAATGAGGCAAAAGCCTCTGGACTCCGGAGCCAGCTAGTCAACCACAGAATTCCTCCACTGCAAGAACATTCTAGTAGATAAAAGGACATGAAACAGAATCAGATTTAACAAGATCAAGGCAAATATAGGAAAGGCAAAACAGAACAAGTTAAAATTATTGTCTTTCAAGTTATTGTAATGAAAATTATGTGAAAAGCCAAAAATCCTAAGAGTTTAAACACTTTATGAAGTTTCAAGAGCTTTAAAATAAAATGAATGCCTTTACAGCACATTAATTAGGTTTTTCAAATAACATGTGAATCAAAGCCTCTCCATTTCAGAATATTTGAGATAATGGCTACTGAAAATGATTGAAAATATTTATGTGGAAATTCTAAAAATAAAAGAAACTGAAATCCAGAGCAACCATTTCATGCCAGGTTTAGTTTGTATCATTATTATTATTAATGGGTTTTACAATTTTAGCATAAACATCTTCATTATCTAGGACTGGATGTGGTTTTCAGTTCTGAATTTTTGCCCTTTGCAAACTTTATAAAGTGCTTCGTAACTTGGTAATTACTAGTACTTCTTAGTAGAAGATTAGGAATGTCACAGTGATTCTCTTTCTTACTCTTGCCTACTCTGTAGCCCACAAGCCCTCCTACCACGTGTGCAGAAACACCCAGATGGCTCCCAGAGACCTCAGAGGCTGTGAGGAACCATTTCAGTACTTTTGGATTTCAGACTCGAGCTCTGCAAAGCCAGCTCACACTCAGTGGGGTTTATTAGCTCAGGCTTCAGAAGTTGCATAGGTCTGTAGAGTCTATACAGTTGTAGCCTGGATAAACCACAGACAAGATGAAACACCCTTAGGTAAGTAGATGGGTATCAGATGATCAGCAAGGGTTTCTGTTCCCTCGTTGAAAGAGCTCCTGCTGTCCAGACCCCCTCACAGACTACTGGGGATTGCCCAGGGATCTCAGCTACAACCTCACCGCTTTGGACCATCACGTTCATCCCTCTTTTTTGTCCTTGGGCTTTCCCTGATCAGTTATGGTTTCCTGACATGCGTCCTGGACTGAAGGAGCAGACTGCTTGCTCTTGGTCACTTCTGGACCACCTATGCTAACCCTCTTCCCCCCACCCCGGAGATCAAATACATTGGGATTGACCTAAACCTGTTATGAAAAGGGTTTTATCAGCCAGGTCATCTTCTGCTTTTAAATCAAACACTTTGATAATCCAGTAGTAGATGAGATCCAGGAAAGAATATGACTGAGCCTTTCATCCTGTGAGGGGATACAGGCAGGCATGCCAACGCAGAGCCCAAGGCAGACAGTGCGGTCTCTCAGAAACATCCACCTACACTGGTGCTCCCAGAGTAGGGTTAGGGTCATGACGGTTAGCAGATGACCTCAATTCATTGTCTGAACAGAGAGAACACCAAATAGCAAAACAAAAGGAAAGTGATAAAAGTTACAGCTAGGTATAATTGAAAGAATTTTTAAAAAATTTTTAAAACCAGACATTTCAACCTGTCTGCTCAGCGTCCATGAAAGATTCTCTGGCAGAGTGGGGACACCCCAAGTGCATGAAAACTTGCCCTGGAAGGGAAGTGTCATAGGCGGTAACAGTGATGAAATGGCACGACAACGATGTCTGACGACTTTATAGTCTCACAGGGTTGCAACAGCACAGTGACACAGTGTGGGGTGCTGCGGCTTTGGGACATGCTGGTTTGCCTGAACAGGTTGCATAGGAATGCCACAGAACATGCGGGGTGTCACTGGCAGGGTGATGACACACCTCAGGCCAGGGACAGAGCAATGCAACATGATGTAACCATGCAGTAAGTAGTGCCAAGAGGGGCTGTGCCAAGCCCCTGTGTCTCACCCAGCCCTGCGGGGTGACCTCGCCCACCCTGGACAGAAGCGAGCTGGGCTACACGTGGTGATGTAATGTGTGGCGGCTCTGGGAATGGTGACGTCATCGTGGGCCTGCTGTCACACCAGTAGACACTGTGGCACCTACTCAGAGCAGGAGCTGACGGTGGCAGAGACAGAGCGGGCCTGCGCAGCAACGATCCCTCGTGTGAGCCGCCATCTCCCGCGGCACGAGGCACTGCAGTGACGCCATTCGGGGGTGTTGACGTCACGGCGCGGGGTGGTGACGCCACCACCGGCGCTGTCACAGAGAAACGCGGCGCCGTCCTGCCACGATGCCCGCTCGGGACAAGCCCTTACCTGCCGGTGCCTGTCGCCCGCCTTGGCTGGCATGCCGACCACCGCAGCGGCTCTCCGCCACCGGCCCCTCCTCACGACAGCCCCGCGCCCTCCCGGCCAACTGTCGGCCGGAAGTTGATAGCGGCAACCATGGCAACGCGCCGGAAGCGGCGCGGGGCCAATCCGGCCGCAGAACTGCGTCGGCCTTGGCTATTCCCGCCCCCTCCTCCTCCCTCCCAGCCCGCTCCTCGAAGTACCCCCCCTACACACACACCCTCCCCGAGGGAGGGAATGGTACGTCCCAGCTGCGGCGGGGCGGGGACGGCAGCATCCGGGCCCCGGAATCATTGACAGTGGCCCCGCCCAGCCGGTATGAATATGCAAAACGAGGGGCGGGGCGGTGGCGGCCGGACCCGGAAGCGGCGCGGCTGAGTCACCCCGGCGGCTGAGCGGCGGCGGTGGCGATGAGGCAGCAGCCGCGGCGGGCGGCGGCGGTGTCGTCCTTCGGCGCCTGAGGAGCCTCCCCGCGCCCGCCCGCCCTTCTCACCTCACCTCCCTCCTTCCCTCCGTCTCTCTGTGCCCCCCCGCCGCCGCGCCCCAGCCCTGCCGCCACCATGATGGAGGAGATAGACCGGTTCCAGGTGCCCGCCGTGCGCGCCGAGATGCAGCCGCTGGTGAGGGGCGGGTGGGCGAGGCCGCGCTGTCCCCGGCAGCCGCCGCCTCAGCGGGGATCGGCGGGGGAAGGTGGTGGGGGGGAAGCGGATGGGTGTCGGTGCTACCCGGGGCGGCGGTGCTGAGGTCGGGCCCGCTCGCCGCGGCCGGTATGTAAAGGCCGTCCACCTCCGCCAACCCCGCCGGGCCCCGGGGCCGCTGTGGCGGAGGGACGAGCGTCCTGGTGCCCAGCTCCGCCGCCCCCGGCCTCCCCTCTCCCCGCGGGCTCCGCCCCGCCGCCCGCCCCGGTGTGTTTGCACGGAGCAGCCCCCCCGCCGGGGCCCGACCCCGGCAAGGGGGCCTCGCCCCGGCTGCCCCGGGAGCGCTCCCGGCTCCGGCCGCGCTCCGTGTCTCGCCCCCTATCCCGCTCGGAGCCCCACGCTGCCCGGCCCGCTCCGCCGCGGCTGCCCGGTGCCCTTCCGCTGGGCGCACCGGGTCCCGGGTGCGCGGTCCTATGCTGGGCGCGACTGCAGCCCGAGACCCCCCGCCGGCATCCCGTACCGGCGGCGGGCGTCCCGCTGCCGGGCATCCCATGCCCGCGCCGAGCATCCCGTACCCGTGCCGGGCATCCCGGTGCCGAGCATCCCGCTGCCGGTGCGGGGTATCCCGTAGCGGTGCCGGGCATCCCGGCCCCGGGACCCTGCACCCAAACCGGGCGCCCTCGGCCCGCGGCGGCTCCCGGCGGGGCCGGCAGGTGGAGCTGCTAGACCGGCAGACGGCCCGCGGCAGACCGGCCCGGCCGGCGCATCCCCCGAGCGCGGAACTCCCGCCGGCACGGCCAGGGCCGCGGGCACCGGGCAGCGGGGCAGAGCCGGGCAGGGACCGCGCGGTCCCCGGGACTCCGGCGTGAGAAGCCGCCCGCGCAAAGCGGGCTCCGGGAACCGCGGCTGCCGGCGGAAAGGGAAGCTCCGAAGCCGCCGGCGGTTACCGCTCTGCCCCCGCAGCTCTGAGAGCCCCGCCGACCCCGGTGCCCGCCTCGGCGTGCCCGTCTCCGTGCCCGTGTCTGTGCCTCGGCGATGGCTGTTTGACCCAGCCCCACCCGCCCCGCTGCTGCGAGCCCCGGTGCGGGCAGGACCGTGGTGACGGCAGGGCGGCCGGCAGCACATCCCGGTCTTTGCCGCCCGGGGATGGCGGCTGCTGCGGCTCCCGCCCTCACACCTCGTCCCGGGGCGGCAGCTCTCCTGCATCGAAGGTCCCCACCGCAGGCTTCAGCGCTGGCACGGCCCTGCGGCAAGTGCCTGTGGGCTGCGGCATGCTGCCCCAACGCGCTGTGCGGGCGCTGGGTGTTGGCACCCGGGCTGGGGACTCTGCCATGCCACCACCCAGGCAGAGGGGCGATTCCTGGGTTATCCCCTCCAGCTCTCTGGGCAGAGGCCACATCCACAGCCTCTGTGCTCGGGGCCCTTAACCTGTCCCGGCCACCTCCTTGCTCCTGGGTTCCCCTGCACGCCCAGCTCTGGTGGCTCACCCAAACCTGCTTGAGCTCCCTTTCCCATGGGGCTCCCCATCTCCTCCATCGTCTCTTCCTCAGGCTGAAGGGTCTGTGAGGGCTGCCGGGAGCAGGCTTTGGGCCAGGGGTGGCTGCTCTGGAGCCTGAGGTGTCTGCCGTGGGGCCGGGGCTGACCTGTGGCATGGGGAGCTGCACCCAGGGGTGACCCTGGAGCAGGCTCAGGCTGGCGGGGGGAGGTGGGCAGTGCAGGGAAGGAGCCCAACGCTACCTCAAAGGGGCCGATGGAGAAGTGGTTCAGACTGCGAGAGCAGCAGCCTGGCTGTGGCAGGCCAGCAGCAGGTCTCAGGGGGGACGGGAGTCCCAGGGCAGCCGTGGCCTTGCAGGGGGAGAGGGCCTGGCCAGTGCCGGCTTGGGGCTGAGCAGGGCCAGAGGACGAGCATCCAGTCCCTGTGGACCTGTGGGCGCCGGACAGCTGGGGTTTGCAGCAGGCAGGAGGAAGGAAGTGGTTGATACTGAATAGTTGCTTCGCTCACCGTCCTGGTGCCGCAGGGAGCAGAGGACTGGGTGCAGCCCCACAGAGCCCTGGGTGCAGCCATGCACCGCACCGGCATTCGTGCTGCTGAGCCTTGCGCACCGAGGGACAGGGACAGGCCAGCCCTGGCCGGGGAGGCAGAGGCTTCGTCCCAGCGGTGCTGGTCCGGAGTGGCGTGGCTGGCCCGAGCGCACGGCTCCCTGCGCCGTGAGGCGGCTGGAGCAGCGTTTGCTCTGTGCACCGGGCTCCAGCCCTGTGTCCCGCTGGCTGCCGGGCTCTGGCAGCAGCGCTCAGCCGGAGGGGCTTGCGGTGCCACAGCATCACCCGGGGCCAGCAGCCCCATCGCACCCCGTGGGCAGGGCCAGTGGCCCACCCAAGCCCGGGGTCCCTGGGTGGGTGGTGTGGCGGGGTCCCAGGGGCTCTGTCCCCACCACCCCAGCCCCAGCACGTGGGGGGGCACAGGGCGGTCGGGTGGGTCCCTGCAGCGCCCAGCTGCACGTTGAGGAAGCGGAGGTTTGCACAAGCCGGTGAGATACACGTGACCTGGGGAGCGCGGCAGGAGGAACCAGCAGCCGCCCCACGCAGGGCCCCGGTCCCTGCGGCACAGCCGGCCATGGCCCCGTGGTTGCCCACCAAGGAGGAGAAGTATGGCGTGGGTGAGTGCAGGCTTTGGGGCTGAGCAGGCACCAGGCCCCGCTGGGCTCCCCAGCTCGGTGGAGGGGTGCGGGGCTGGTGGGATGGAGCGCTCGTGGCTGGGCTGACGCTGACGGTTGCCCTGCGGCAGTGGGCTGTAGAGGGGTGGGCGATGGTGGCTGGGTTTTGGTGTGGGGCTGCAGGGTCTGTGGGGTGAATGGCACCAGTGGCACCAGGCTGGGTGGAGTGGGCAGCGATGCTTTGTGGCGCAAGGTGGACGCTGGGTCCCCATGATGCTGGTGCTGGGTGGGCCGGTGGGTGCAGGAACGAGCAGGGGGTTGGCAGGGGGCTGCAGGGCTGGTGATGGGCGGCCCAGGGGACGGGGGGCTGAGCAGGGCAGGTGTCAGCAGGACACACGCCCAGAGGCTGAGCATGGCTGATGCTGGGAGGGGATGGGGGCAGAGGATTGCGGCAGGGCGCTTGGCACAGGATCTGGCCCTCCCCTCTGAGCTATGGGTCTGGGCTCAGCCTGGCTGTTGAAGTGCAGAAGCCTCCACCCCAAGGGGTGGATAGCTTGTTAACAGGAATCGTTAGCATGACCTGCTCTCAGGGAGGTGCGTGGGTGAGCCCAGAGCCACCGCTGTAATTTGCTCCAGGTCCCGGCTGGGGCTTTGCTCCCAGCCTCTGTGTCGGCGACGGCAAAGCCCTGGGCAGCTCCGTTCCCCGCACCACCCCCAGCTCAGGCTCCCCGTGCCAGCCGTAGCCTCTGTGCAAGGACACGCTCCGTGTGCCCCGTGCTGGCCCTTGCAGCCCTGCGCCTCTTCCCATTTCTGGCCGGGGCCGTTTCCTGCGCCCTCCACTTGCACTGCTGGCAGCACCAGGAGCTGAGGTGCAAGGGCTGAGCCTCTGCGGGGTCCTGGGGACCACCGGGAGCAGGGTCTCGGCTCAGCTCCTGCTTGTGCCCGACGGGAGTTAACAGTCCTGCGAGGAAGCCTGGCCTGGCTGGTGCCTGGGGGGGTAGGAAGGGGCTGGAGGGGCGCAAACCCGGCCGGCTGCTGGTCCAGGCTGGCTCAGGGTCCTCGTGTGGAAGGCAGGGTGGCAGGAGGGGTCCCGTGGGACCTCAGGGCTCCTGGTGCTGCAAGGTGTGCTGGGTCCAGCACTAGGGGTCCCAATGAGCTGTGTGGGTCTGGGGGCATTGCAGTATGAGCTGGCCCTGGCCAGGGCTGGCAGTGGGCACAGGCAGTGCCCCAGCAGGGACCCCCTGGGTGCAGGCATGTCTGCAGGGGACTGTCCCCCCTTGCAGGCTGCGGCCGGTCCTGGGGCCAAGCCAGGGCTGCCTCCACCAGACAGAGCTGTCACTGTCCCCAGGACCAGAAATAGCGGCAGGACTAACCGCAGCCTGGCCCGGTGCAGCCCGTGCTGCAGCAGGAAGCATCTGGCTGCCAGCGAGCTCCTGTGCTCCTGCTGCCTGGCCCCCCCTGCTGCCAGCTCCCCCCTGCCACCCCACTGCCCCCACCACCAGCTCCCACTGTCCCCAGGGACTGGTCTGCGTGCCCTCTGAGCTGCCAGCCCCCGGTGGGTAGTGCTGCTGCTCCGGGTGGGGGCTCAGTGCTTGCCTCCCTGCGCTGCTTGCAGTGGGAGCGGGACCACTGGGCTCAGCACTCGGCTAGGGCCCGTGCGGCTGGCAGGCAGTGTGATGGGGAGATTGCCAGGCAAGGGACCCCCACGTGCTGGAGGAGGGTTCCTGGTAATGGCTCCTGCTGTGCCCAGCCCCGTGCGGGCAGTGTTGCGGCTCTCCTGGGGTCCAGAGTCCCCTCCCCACCCCTGCTCCACTGTGGCCAGTGCTCCTCTGCCTCGCACTGCGCCTGTGCGGGGGTCTCACGCTGTTTGTGTGGGGTTGGGACTCTGCACCATCTCTTGGGGGTGAGCGATGCTGGTTGAGGTGGCTCTGCTTCCCGTGGTGAGGCTGGCCATGGGGCACGCTGCCCTGAAGGGCACGGGTGCACATGGCCTGGGAGGGCTGTGCTGGTGGGGGGGGTCCGGGTGAGACACCCCTACTCACAGCACCCAGCGCCTCTCCCCACAGCTGTGTGGAACTTCCCGCGCACCAGCGAGCATCACCTCCCGCTGCAGATCGGGGAGACAGTGCACATCCTGCAGGCCTCCGAGGGTAAGGGGGTCCGGCAGCCCTGGCCAGACCCCACGCTGTCCCCTGCCGGGGAGAGGTCAGGCTGGGTATCCAGCTGCACCCTGACATTGGGGCTTCGTGCACCCTCTCTTGGCCGCACTGCTGGCAGGCACCCAGCCCTGCCCTGCTGTGGGCTGTGGGGTCCCTGAGCCCGGCTGACGGCGTCCCCTCCCCTTCCCTTGCAGGCTGGTACCGCGGGTACTCGCTCAGGAACAGGGCTGCCCGGGTAGGTGAGGGGCTGCTGGGGGGGCCACTGCGTGTGTGAGGGTGTGGGTACGGCTGGGGGCTTGCCCTGCCCCTGTGGCATTGCCAGGCTGGGACCCTCTGTGGGACCCTTGGTCCCAGGGCAGGTAGCCCCCCGGGGAGGGCTGTCTCCTGCCCAGCCTGGTCCGCAGGTTCTGACGGCTCTGGCTCCCCCAGGGCATCTTCCCGGCCTCGCTCATCCACCTGAAGGGCGCTGTGGTGGAGCGCAGAGGGTAGGTACCGGGCACGGGCGGGTTGGGACCCATCTGCCTGCCCGGCGCAGGGGCCCCTGCGGTGCCGCGGGGCTCCAGGGCTCCCTGCGCCTCTCCCCAGGGCGGAGGAGAGCGTGATCCCCGCCGAGATGCCCATGGTGCAGGAGATCACCACCACGCTGCGGGAGTGGGCCACCATCTGGAAGCAGCTCTACGTGGTGAGGGCCAGGGGCCGGGGGGGCCGGAGGGGCCGGGGCCAGGGCCAGCGCGGGCGCGCGGTGACCCTGCGCTTCTGCCCACAGGCGGGGCAGACAGAGCGGTACCGGCAAGTGAAGCAGATGATGTATGAGCTGATGGAGCGGCGCTCGCAGCTGCTGTCGGGGACACTGCCCAAGGACGAGCTCCTGCAGCTCAAGAAGGAGGTGACCAGCAAGATCGACTATGGCAACAAGTGAGAGCGGGGATGGAGCGTGGAGGGGCCTGGGCATCTGCCCCCGCCCCACGCACAGGCTGCGTGGTGCTGAGGGATGCTCGGCGCCAATGCTGCAGTGTCCTGCCGGCCTGGCTGGCTGTCCCCGTGTCCCTGCTGTCCTGGCTGGCTGTCCGGTGGTGACCAAGGACCCAAGGACAGTGAGCATGCTGGTGGGCGTGCAAGCCACCTAGCCAAGGGCTATCACCGATGAGCCCTCGCCGGGGCAGAAGAGCATCACTGGTGCTGCCCGGCTCTTGTCCCCTTGCCAGGGCTCTGCTGCTGACCAGGACCCATTGGGATCTGTCCTGCCCCCACACCATGCCGGCACCCTCAAACCCCGTGCCAGCCTGTGCCCATGCAAGGGCAGGCGGGTCTCGGTGGGATGAACAGACCCGTGTGCCCCCGGCACAGCTGAGCACTGGGTCCTGCCTCACCCTGTCCCGGCCTCAACAGGATCCTCGCGCTGGACCTGGTGGTGCGGGATGAGGATGAAAACATCCTGGACCCCGACAGAACCAGCATCATCAGCCTCTTCCAGGCGCACAAGAAGGCTGCGCAGACCATCACACAGCGCATCCAGGAGGAGACGGTGAGAGCCAGCGCCAGCCCCGCCACGCTGACCCCTCTGTGACGAGAGCCTGCTGCCCCACGTGCGGCCATGCCACGCCAGGGGCCGTGCCGTGGGGCTGAGCGACCTCGTGCCCCGCAGAGCCCGCAGCAGAGCGCGCTGGGCTGCAGCACCCGCCTGGCAGCT
>JANXJC010000078.1:74099495-74121897 GCA_027564655.1 Leptodon cayanensis
GATGCATCTCCTATTGTCCCCAGTAGCCCAATGTTCCTCTGTATATTGGATGAGGGGTTTGGGGTTGTTTTTTTTATTGTTTAAATGATAGATTGTGATTTCCTTCAGGCAGAAGATGGAAAAAAAATAATAAAAATCTAAGCAACAGATTAAATTGCTCTGTGAAAGCCTCAGTTACAGTAATGCTGGCTTTTCTCTCTCCCACAGAGACTTAGACTGAATGGAAGATGTGTTTGGGAGAACCATACTGGAGAACCTGCACTAGTGTTTCAGACCCTCTAAATGAATTAGCTGTCCATCGCGTCATAACAGAGTATAGCCACTCAAGTCCTGCTGTGCCCCATTTTCATTAGCGGAGTTCCTTCTTTTGCTTGTACGAACTCATTTCAAAATCTAAGTCAAAATAAAAATTCATTCCTTTCTGCAGCCCTGATGTTCTGGGGCAAAGTGCAATGACTGTGCCCTTGCACAAAGTCATCTGTCACCCGACTTCGCTAGCATGTCCGTATCCCACAGGAGAGCAGTGCCTCGGCAGCCTGGCTTTGAGAGCAGTCCCTCCTCAGGCCCCTCACCTGGTATGGGCAGGAACGGGTGTGAGTAGCAGCCAGATTCAGTGCAAACCATCTGCTTCTCACAGCAGTGCTGGGTAATGATCTCAGCGTGTTTCACACCCTGAGAATTTTGTGCAAACCCGTTCTCATATGGTGGATAACAAGGAAGTCCTAAATGTTTCCAGCCTGCAGAGAGGCTGTGAAGGCAGTAGCTGAATCCGGGGTGGGTGAGATGCCAGTGGTCAGCAGAGATGGTGATGCTTTGGACTAAAAAGAGTCACTCCACCACACGCAGCACTGGTAGATTGAGCCCTCGCACACCGAGCGTCGCTTGCTCAGCCACTTCTGCAGGGCAGCACTGTGCTGTGCTTGTCCCTGTTGAAACAAGTTGTTCTCTCTGCACAGCCCAGGGCATCTCTCCCAGCCCTCTCCAATTTCTGCCACCAACTTACAGCTCTAAGGTTAGTTTTGCTAACCACTAATTGCTTGTTTCATTCAAACAGAGAAGGAAGGGTCTTGGTGGATGTGGCTTTTCTCCCATTTTCTTAGATTTCAGAGCCGCTCTCTGTAACACTGCAGTGCAGGGGAGGCTCGTCTTGTTCTGTTCAGATGGAGCTATGAAACATAAGTCATCGTGATTTGTAAACCCTTATCCTCCTGTGGTCCTTCTTGCTGGCTGTGCATAGCCCGAATGGGGCAGTATCCTCTGAGCTTGCTGAGGATGGTGGGAAAGGGAGAGGAGAGGGAGCGTGGTGCTTGAGGACAACAGAGCAAGTTCATTCTACCAGAAACCTATTTCCCCCTTCTTGAAGACTGCACACCTGTCTGTTCTCCAAAAAAGGGCACAAGCTTTGGGAAACTTGGACACAGGTTTTCCATGTGGCAGAGTAGCTCGATAGGTGGAGTAGCACAGCAGTTTTGAAGCTCATGTAAGGCTCAAGAAACACACTTATGCACCTGATATCTCAGAGCTGAGACAAAAGACTAGGGGAGAGACGTTGCATTGTCTGCCACGGCTGCTGCTGGAATTAAAAGATGTCAGGATACCTGCTAAAGTGGTCCTGCTCTTTAGTATGGTGGAGCCTCATTTAGTCAGTACCTGCAGATAATAAGGTATCCAAGTTGGATCTCCCAGTTGGTTTCATTCCTGGAAAGGAGGAGTGTTATATCTTTAAAGCCATGTTCTTTGGGTTGTGAACAAGAGAGATTTTTCCATTGTATTTTCCCCCATCGTTTTTTTGATCTGTCTTTTTCAGTAACTGATAGCTGCTAATCAGACTGTTCCAAAATCAGCAGAGTAAAACAGAGCTAGTTTTGTTAAATTTTACTGCTCACGATCCTTTTCTCCGCCCTAACAGAAGTACCCAGAATGTCTGTTCTCACTGCGCTGCTGGGGGGCAGAGCACAAGTAGCCACAGAAGTCCTGTCCGTCTGCGGATGGAGGACAGCATTGCGTTGTCTCACACATGGAAGCAGAGGGGTCAGGGCTCTACTGCTTTCACACGGAAAGTTTGCTTTTCTGGCAGGCGTGGTCATCTGTGTTAGGGACTGAATCCTGGGCTGCTGTTTCTTTTTGTATCAGCCTACATAAGTGACTGCTAATAAAATCTACAATTTAAACGAGGGCACCAAGGTGAAAAGCTCTGTCGTCCTTCATCAGTGCCTTGCAACATTAAGGCACCAGGGTTAATCTTATGAAAGGAATGGCAAACTGACAAGTAAATTTTTGTTAATCTAATTGCCCTTGCATTTTGATGATCAGTTGGAGCCACTGACCCTTAAATAAGTCAAAACTTTCAAATGAGAGTCTTGGACAGTAAACACCTTGAAATAGTTTCCAAACCCAATGATAAACTACAGCTTTAAAAGCTCTTTTAATTATTAAAAAAAACCCTGAGATAAATACACCTTCAGCAGGTTATGTTTCCTACTGAAACTTGCTATATGTGAGCTGAAATGGGTACAAAAGGAAAAGGAGTCAAATGTAAAAGGGGTAAATCTCCTGGTCTCCTTCTAATCTGGGACTCCCGTGTGGTGTTTCAGGCTATTTTCTGATTGGCAAGCTGAGTATACTGGTCCTAAAAATATTAATAAGCCTTTTGTAAATGAGTTTTAACTTGTTAATTAAGAATTTCTAGCTATGATTATGACCTGCAGGGAAATATTTAATTGGCTGTCTTCCCTTGCTGGTTAAATGTCTTCTTACTAGAAAAGAAGAAACATGTATGCTTATGGGATTTGAATGCCTCAGACCTAGCGTAAGCCAGGATTCCTGTGCTTAACGCTGCTGCAGAAATTTTCACTGGTGACCTCTGCAAGGCAACTCTCCACTTCAGCGCAGAGGAGCAAGACTCATTTGCCTGCCTCAGTTTGCTCTTCCCTCGGAGATGAATGCAGGTAGTGCGAGGCATACTCCCACTCTTCATACTCTTCTCTGATGGAGCATGGGCACAGGTTTTCCACAGAGGTGGAGTCTCCATCCCTGGGGATATTCAAAAGCCATCTTATTGTGGTCCTGGACATCTGGCTCTAGGTGGCCTGGCTTGAGGCGGGGGGCGGAGGGGGGTTGGACCGGGTGACCTCCAGAGGTCCCTGTAAACCTCAGCCAGCCTGTGAGTCTTGCCAGCCGGAGAAGGAGGGAGGGAAGGGATGCACCCTGGCAGTAAGGCATGCTGTGAGTCAACAGCTAGCAGAGGTGCTGCAGGCCAGAGAGGAGCAAGGGGGCATTTGCAGCCACCAGCCTGTGTTTTGAAGAGGGATGGCCAAGGCATGAAAGATGGCACTTGATGTTCCCAAATGAGATGAGGGTGACTAGAGATTGTGCATGGAACCAAACCATGGGGCTGGGTCTGTTGTCAATGCCTACATGTAACCTGGACTGGCTTTCCAGCATCCAAACAATGTTCCCTGCTATCTGCTAGAAAGCCCATTGAATTACTGGATGCTGTGCTAAATTCCACTTGTTTCTTTATAATTAAGTACCCATAAACTTTGGTTAGGTAGTCTGGAGAAACTGTAGCAGCTCATTCACTGCTGCTTACAGTGACACCTGCTTTCCCTTCTGCAGACATGCAGCCACTACTGGAGAGAGCAGTATTCCTTGGGTGCATGGGGCAAAGTGGGGAGAAGGTGCTGCATGGGCAGGATTATTGCCATCACTTTCAGTTAGTTGGGACAGGGCTTTCCTACTCAAGTGGAGAATGCTTCAGTACCTTGCACAGACATACTTTATGCAGTGTGGAAGAAGACTAGAAGAATATTTCTATTAAAGTAATTTAGAACCTTTTTCCAATTATATTTTGAAGACAGTGATTCGTCACTCCGCTGCAGCTGCCTTTTTAAATGCTTGGTTGTGGCTGAAAACAATCTAAAGCTTGAATTCATATTTCAGCAGGTTGCAGCCAAAACCTGGAAATCCAGTCACGTCTGTGTACAGCCATTATTGAGTTTAATGAGAACTGTATGTCTGCAACAAATGGCACCCTATTTGTCTTCATCTAATCATCCATTAAATCCTTCAGTGCTAAAATAATCTCAGAAAATTTTGGGTGAATCCTGGTTGAAAGTAATTGTCTTGTGGCAGTGGCCATCTGGAAATGGCTGTTGCAGCATAGCTATGAAGGGTGAAGCAGCCCCCTTTCTCCATTCCCGTATAAAACTCTTTGAGTGTTTTATTTGAGTGAGCAGCCACGTGGTGGTTACCACTGTTGCAAACCACTGCACTGATGCATTGAGATGAGCAGACAGTGTGAACAAGTGGATTGAAGATAACTGAGGATTGTGTGTGCAAGAAAACCTTTAAAGCAAGCACTGTTGGAAGAGTGAACAATATTCTGCTTATTAATGTAGATTGGAATTTCCTGCTAGCTGAGAATAATGCAAAGGTCGCCCACCAGCTGCAGGCAAACAGCATGTGGTTGATTCTAAAATTAGTTAATCTCTAGCATTTCCCTTTCCCTTCCTTGCATTTCTTGTTCTCTACCTTAGGCCTGGGAATCCTATTAAAGATACCACAGGCTTGGAAGAAAATTAATTCTTTCTTTTTTTCTTCTCTGTAAACTTCTGTAAACTGCTGTAGTTGAGATAACTAGGCGTCTGTTGGCTATCATTATGGCCAGGGTATTATTATGGCCCTAAAACACTTTCCATAGGCTCAGTGACATGATTTTCACTCTTGAATGGCTTAGAGTTATCCTTTCCTACCCGTCGGCTGCAGTCTGCTGGCACAATCATGTTATCTACAATCATTTTACACTAACTTTTTTGAAGTCTTCTCTTTTATCTTTTAGGCTCAGAGTTAAGCTCAGGGAGAACCTGAATAATGGCCTCAGAAAACTCTCAATTTCTTTTTGCTGATGAGCCAGGAGCTGCTGGTGTGATGATGCAGCACCATGGCCAGTCTGGAGGTGGGAAAATTATTGGAGCCTTGGGTGGAAAGGAGGACAACAGCACTGCAGGCATAAAACAGCCCCCGTGTTAGCTGACATGCAGGGCAGGGCTAACTACTGAAGAAAATAACTCCAGAGAGCACCTGCTTCTGCTTTAGGGGATCTTGCAGAAAGGTTTTAACCTGACAGCTATATAAAATTAATGACTTCAGAGCAGAAACACCTATCTTGGAGCATGTGGCTGATCCTTTGCCTGCAGAGGTGATTTGTATGGCAGAGAGGTGGTGATCCTTAGAAACGCCACGGCCAGCTGATAACACAGGAGGAACTTGTCACATTCAAGTGAGTTTAAACACAGAGAACCACTTGTGCTGTTTGGGTATAATAAGCCAAATCCTTCTCTCTGCAGAATATTACTGGGGAAATGGTGGTTAGTCTGATACAGATCACTGGTAATGAGTGGATGGCCACTCAGTTGCTGTTCTGAGTATTGTGTATCTAACCCTAAGGTGAGATCTAGGCACCTCTGTTCTGTAGGTGGATCTCACTGCTCTGCACACACTACCAATACCTGCTGTGGGTAGAGCTGAGTTAAAGCAGATAAGAACACAGCAAGGCGTATGAGACATCGTTTCATCACACAGTTTGTCATATTATACTAAGAGAGTATTTTATAATAGATAAAAAGCTCATTTTTTAAGGCCCTTGTAGTTGGGAGAATGTGATCTTGAATGCCCCGCATCCAGGGAGCGCTGCGGACACAGATGCTGCAGGAGGGAGAGCTGACAACACTGCTCTGTCCAAAAGCCCTGGGCATCTTTGCTTTTTCTCCAGCCTGTCCATCCACTGCACCCTGTTTAGTGGGACAGGCAGTAACATGTTTGATAGCTTCTCTGATCCCCTTGTTTATGTTGAAACTTGTAAGAATTTTAATTTTAATCTGTTGTTAAACATTCCTACTCAACAGAGTCACAGAATTTATCAAATCATCTAATCCCTAGCTTGCTTCCTTAGGCTAGAGCTAATGTTTCCTCAAGTTGCAAAGTCAGAGGTTTCCTTTATTCTCTGCAATAAATGTAAATACGGTTTTAGGATTCAGGATTTCTTACTTTTTAGGCATAAGAGCCAAGATAGCTGGCAGCTGTCATCTCTTCAATATTCTGTGTGTTTAAACAGATCACCTGGCTAGGCAGCCTAATGGGAATTTAATACAAAAGATATTAAATGCAAACGTACCTATTAAATGTTGATTATAAAAGACATTCATGTTCTTATACACGGAAGGAGGAGAACTTCATCTTAGATGTTACATTCTTTAATCTCTCGTAATTTTGTTTTGACAGTGATGAGAGTGCTTAACAAGGCAGGGGTCCTGCAGAAGCATGCTGTTACACTAATGTAAAACTCAAGCAATGCCATTAAAAGAAAAGGTTTTTCTTTAGGTTTCCTTGGTGGACTGCGAGTGGAGTGTGGTCTGCAGTCTTGTGTTGCATCTTAAGCATGGAAATCCCTGTGCTGATAAAAGCTACAAAACAGAAAAAACAGCTATCAGCGATGTGTCCACTTATACAGAACACCCAAAAAATAGCAGTGAAAGGGAAGGAAAAACCCCCAAGCCACGTCCTTATGCTCACTGAACTTCAGTGCAGCCTGACCGGGGTGACCCGTGTACTGCTGGCGTGCAGAGCTGTGCTCCCAGGATGTTGGTTATTGGTACGGCTTGTAGCGATGCAGCAGGAGGATTCGGCAGCCACACAGAACCTCTTGGAAGAGGTGGTGTCTGATCTTGTATTTATGTCCAGCACTGCTTTCTTTTCTTAGTAGATTCCTGACCTCCTTTTTGTGACTGTTCACAGGATATTTGTGACACATGGCGTTAAGGAGGGTTTATCTGTATCACCCTTGTCATTCAAGATGCTTGTAGCAACATGCAAACCGTGCTAACAGGGGAAGAGGGAGAGAGAGTCTTTAGAAGAGTTCATGTGTGGTGCTTGCTTGAATAGTCTGGAATGGCAATTATAGCCCTGTACATTTTAATGAAAAAATAACTTGCATTGATACGGGGCAGAAAATAACAGCAATGAGAAATGCTTGCTGCTCAGCCCTGCTCCTTAACATTCAGTTTAGGGGCAACAGTAAGTAGAAAAGGGTTAAGTCTTAAATTCCATAAAGTTAAAAAAACCTTATTTTTTCATTCAACCACCTATTTATGACCCTTCCACTAATCTTGGAACAACTGACTCTGGGCCTTTTAAATTCAAGCTTCTGTTTTCTGTGTCTTCCATAGCATGGTTTTCAGAGTCCTCCTCAAGGAGGCAAATTATGGAGTCAGAGAACTGATGAGATGGTAGAAGACCTTTCACATTTGAACTGCTAGTTCCAGTCCAGCAAAGACGATAACCAAGAGTCATTACAAAGCTGTTTGGACAGAAACACACAGGTTTTTATGAAGACCAAATTTTGCTGTATCGGAACCCGTATAAAAAATTATTTATGAAACACACCTTGTACTAATCTCGTTCTTGATCTCACCAAACTATCTGCAAAAGAAAGCAGTGTTAGCAGTCCCCCAGGATGGTGAACCAGCTGTTCCTTACTAGCAATAGATCTGTTTTCACATGTTAATGTTTAACTTGGAGGGACTGCATGGGTCTTCAGGATTGCCGGCCTTGTCCCCAGCACTACAGGCTGCTATCAGTCACTTTTCCTAGGAGAGGTTGGCTTACTGCCAGCAGCGCTGAAGGGTATGGAGTGTTAGGATTAACTGGGGCCATGGGTTGGAGGAGCATCTCTAGGTGTTCCAGCAGGTAGTAGCTGCCAGGTTACACTGGGATGGTGGCTACCAATGCAAGCATTTGCATGTGCCTCTGAAATCTGCTGATAAACCTATTCACATCTCACATGTGGGGAAATGGGGACTGATTGCCATTGTCACTTTGTGTTTAATGGGCCTCCTGGGAGTCAAATGCATACACTCCTTGTCTATCCTCACTCCTACGGGAAAACACTTTGCTTATGAACATCCAGATACTTTTCTGTCTCAGGTTTATGCAGACTCCTCCTGCGTAGTTTCTCTCTTCCGTGTTCCTTACTGTATCTGTGAATCACTCTGCAGCTTTTCATAATTTACTTTTACAACGTGCTGAAAGGTATGGTAGGGAACTTATAAACATGCTAGGGAGAAGCTACCTGAAATAGCAAATGTTTCTATTTATAAAGTTAAAGCTGCCTTTCTAAGCTATTTGGTTCTTTATTGTACCTTGAACAACCTGAAAATGTACTTGGCTACAATTAGACTTCCAGATACAATAGGTGAATTGTAAATGAAAACCATCCAGTGGAAAATTACACTATTATCCTGGAGCAGTAGTCCTGATCTTTACAGTTTATGGTGCTGCACAGCCTACACATCCAGTAATGTTCTGTGAGTCCATAAAGTTGAGAGGACAGTCTCTTAAAAGCAGAACAGTTTGGTTTTTTGAAAAAATTAAAGTCATTATTACATTATTTTATGTTTATTATTTTTTTAACATTCTCAGGCTTTTCCACATTAGTCTGGTTTAAATGGAAAGTAATTTATCTTTGCCTTACCAAGATCTGTTAGGCAATGTTCCTGAAAGGGCTAAATTTAATTAGTTTCAGTCGTGGTTTTGGTACCTGCAGGGTAAAAAAAAAAATTATATGTAAATTTCTGTACTGGAGAGAATAATAGTAATTGTAATTTAGAGTTTGGGTGTTCCATAGTTGTGCTTGGGTTTTAATTCCTTTCCTTATGCAGAGTTGGATCCTGATGGTTCAGGTTTGCTGCTTTATGAAATTGCTTTGCTGACTGTGCTAATTGAAGGCTGTGCACACCTTCATCCATTGTTGATTCATCACAGTGTTCATGGAGAAACAAGACTGGCAATGTCACAGCTGGCACAGGAAGAAAAAAAGCTAAAGCTACACAGGAGCAGGTAGGGATTGGGACCACATGCATCTAGGTTCAAGAGAGCAATGAACAATTCAGGGTACTCACTGTCTAAAGCTGTCATGTCCTGGCTCCTGAAGAGAAGTCATCACACTGGCTGAGACTGACATCTGGAGCCAGCAGTCTGAATACAAGCTCTTCATCTGCTCGCTGCACTGGGAGCCAAGGGCATTTCAGATGCCATCGGAGATGGTTTGAGTAGGATCTTCAGTAATTATGTTAGTTGGCTTGGGCACAGGACATTAAAATGCACATCTTGTCCTCCTACAGGATTTGAATAGGTGCAAGTTTACATGAGACTTGCCCTAGTCATTAAAATGAACAGAAACAGGAGAGGAGCTTTCACTTGACTAAAAAGAAGAGCTCTACATAAGTGATTCTTTTGCTAGGTGTCCTGGTTTTGGCTGGGATAGAGTTAGTTTTCTTCTTAGTAGCTGGTACAGTGTGTTTTGGATTTAGTGTGAGGATAATATTGATAACACACAGATGTTGTGGTTGTTGCTAAGTAGCGCTTATCCCAAGTTAAGGATTTTTCAGTTTCCCATGCTCTGCCAGCAAGCTGGTGTACAAGAAGCTGGGAGGGAGCATGGCCAGGACTGCTGACCCCAACTAGCAAAAGGGATATTCCATACCATAGAATGTCATGCTCAGTATATAAACTGGGGGGAGCTGGCCAGGAGGGGTGGATTGCTGTTGAGGCATCGGTCAGCGAGTGGTGAGCAATTGCATTGTGCATCACTTGTCTTTTCTTGTTGTTTTTATTATTATTATTATTTTGTTACATTCCTTTTCATTACAATTATTATATTTTATTATTGTTGGTGGTTGTATTACATTTTATTTTTCTTTAATTATTAAATTATTCTTATCTCAACCCATGAGTTTTACTTTTTTTCCGATTCTCCTCCCCATCCCACTGGGAGGTGGGGGAGTGAGCAAGCGGCTGTGTGGTGCCTAGTTGCTGGCTGGGCTTAAACCACAGCACTAGGGAGGAGGTTGAAGATCCTTATGCTTCCTGTCGCTTACTTCCAGTCTGTTTGCAGGTAATGTAATATTTAGGGTCATCAATTCTGAATGTATCTGTAGTTTGTTTGGGAGGTATATTTAGCAGACTAGGGGGATCAATACTTTAATACAGTTCTCAAATGATCTGTTACAGGATATAATATGTGTTAAATGAAATTCCTTGGGTTATAAGATGTAGAAGACCACTGGTGTGTTTTGGATTAATGTGATGTGCTTTCCTGTTTTCTTCTGAGAAAGAAGAGGGAGTTTGTCAGTTGCATCTTCCTTGTGTGTTTTTCTGAAATGCAGCAAAAAGAAATAGAGTCTCTTTAACCATCTTCTGAAACACACACGATTCTTTTAGATTTTTACTTTCATTTAATTCATGGGGAACAGCTGTGGAATTGTTACTCCAACAATATAAGTGAATTTCTTAACAGATGGCTCTGGCTGGGATGAAAGCAGCCTCTTCCATCCTGGTGTGGCTTTTTTGTTGTTCTTAAATCCTGATATCTTGACAGGGCTTGAGTAAGACTTTGCTGTTTTCATTGCAGTGTAAGTATAGTGTTGCTCCAGTAATTCTGCACTGAAGTCTTGCCTCTCTCCCCTTTAAATTTTTTCTTTTAAAACAAGGGAGCAAAAGTACTGACTTTTTCTTAAATCTCAGTGCTGGTGCAGCATATTTGGCTAAAGAGATCTGAATGGAAATGTAAAGTTCTTCCAGCTGGGAATGGTTTTGTGAGGAAGGTACTGAGTGCAGTTATGTCAAAGACACTTGTTTTAGACCTTAAAACTTTCTTCCCTCCATTGCCTCAGCTGAAGAAAATTTATTAAATAGAAGAGAAGATGTTTAGGTAATGTAATAGTTTGCATATAAAATACCAAGCTTGCTCAGGTAACATTTAATCTCCTATTTCTGAAGCAGGGATGAGTCTTCACATTGCAGAGACGTGGTGACACTTAGTCACCTCACAGACTTAAACAGATGCTTAGAGAGTCTAATTTTTTCACCTGCAGTGTTCTTGTGACAGTCATCTTGAATATGACATGTGGTGCACCACCCCCTCCCTTTGCTGTGCAGAATCCATGAATCCCCATAGACCAGCTGCAGTGGCTTCATGGAGCTGGATCCCGCCTTTGAGGGCCAGTTGATGCAGTCATGGCTCCAGCAGTAAGCGCTGGGCTGCATGCATGTGCAAGGAGTGGTGTGATCCCAGCCTCACTACGTCCCTCCAGGGATTGCAGCAGCTGCTCAGGCTCTCTGGGCTGGTGAGCACCATAGCTTTGAGGACGATCAGATGATAAGGCAGCCCATGCTGCCAGAAGAGCCATACTCACCTCTTTCAAGGAAAAAGCAGTGTGCCAGCCTGGGCTGCCAGCTGAACTGTGCCATTGTAAGTGGTGGAAGAAATACAAAAACATACTGCAAGCAAATGTCACAATTTGTGGGTGAATGACATGTCAGCCTGGCAGTTGATTGAGGTTGAAGGGGGAATGCGTTGTGTTTGCAGTAAGAAGCTCATCTGAATAGCTGAGGTCTTGATTCAAGTCATTATCGTAGACTGTTTTGTGTTCACCTGCCTCTATTAGTTTGTGCTCTCTTTGAGGATGTGACTGGAAAGCAGTTATCCAAACTCTTCTTTTTATCGATCATCTGCAAATGGAAGTCTCAAGGAGTCACACCAACAGAAGGAGCAGGAGGTCCTCTTGCCAGGGGCTCAGTAACAAACCCTGTTTGCTGATTGTTAGTGGGCTGGATTCTTCTCCCATAAGAAAATGCCTTCTCTGTGATAATTACCTCCTGTAAACTGTATTCATGGTATGAGACCTAGGCTACTTCTGGAGGCCTTTGGGAAATGATGTTCTTCAGGAGAAGCCATACAGTACAGCTGTTGCTGTATGTGGCAGGGAATAGAAACAGTGAGGAGTTAAACTGAAGAGGGGGGAGAATGCAACTTCAGCATCTGTGTTCTCCACACAGCCGCGCTTTTGTGAGATATGTCTTGGCTCTGTATGAACCACAATACTAGCTCCTGTTCTACTTGGTGTACTTTTCTTTTCTGGATTTAAAACATGGCATGCTAATGCAATTGGATACCCACCAGTGCAATGGAAATATAGAACAATTACCTAAATGTTTATGCAGGATGAGCAGGAGTATCTGGGTTCAAGGTGCTGGGCATGGTTGTAAATGCAAATCTGTTCGGCATGGCTCCTGTATAATTAAGATGCCACACGTTGTCTCTTTGTGCATGGGTCACTGTCAGCACCTCAGGATTATTGTGGGCATGATGGCAGGAGGCAGATACCTCTGTAATTTGCTCGATGTAAAAGCTGGACCTGAGAACTGGCAGCTCCAGCTGGAGTTCAGCCATGCAGATGGTTTTGGAAACTTCAAAAGCAGTCACAAATTCCCTGAACCCTGCCCCATTATAGCTAGGGGAGTAGTTGTATCTGAAAAGCCCTTGGAGCAGTTGGAGTAAATGGCCCTAAACTGTACTGTTTGTGCAGTTTAATATCCATTTCTGCTCAAAGCAATTCTGCAGGGATTTTACATATTGTAAGAGCAGAAAATTTAATTTTTCTATGTTGAAGTCTGTTAGCTCTCCTGCAAACAGGAAATAGTTCACAGCTTCTTGATAACTCTGAAATGACTGAGGTGGGAAGTTAGAGTGAATTACATTTCCCTGTGTAAGCACAGGTGTATACTCAGTGTTGACTATTGCTCTGCTTCAAATGTTTGCAGATACTGCAGAAGTGGAAGCATAAAAAACAGATAGAGACAGATTAGATGCACACCAGCTATCCTGTGATTAAACATAATGCAGTCTTTATGTCATTCTTCACATATGATATTTATCCTACTGACTGTGCAAATGGGGTGAAACACAGATTACAATTAAATTTTTGATCTCTCTGGCATAGATGAACCACTTGATTTGTTTCGGGTGTTTTCTGGCTGTGACCCTGTTTCTGTTTCTGTGACCCTATTCTATTGGGCTCAGGCTACCTCTGTGTGCTGTCTTGGGATCACCCCACATCACACCTCTCAGTTAAAAGGTATAGTTCTGCAGGCACTTTACACAAGCTCTTGTGATGATGCCCAATTTCCAGATATGATAGATGGTCTTGTAACTTAGATTGAAAATACTGCTTTGGAGGTAAAGTAGGTACACGATGGATTTTCACTTCAACAGCTGTAGAGGCAGAGAAGAGTTTACATGGAAATGTAACCATTCTGAAGTAAATTGAAAGCCTCCAAGTTTTGTCAGGTTAGAGCACAGGTTACAGCTAGGGTAGAGGCTGCCTACTTCATGGGAAGTGAGATGTCTCACCTAGGAATTATTATCTCGACAGAAGACCCTCTTCAAGACTAACGGGATCCCATTAGTGAGTGAAAATAAAAGGTCTGGGAATAAGGAGAGGAGGATGGTAAGAGCAAAAGAAGGTATGTGAAAGAGCAGTAAAGAGCAAGCAAACCTAAAATCATGTCCTGAGATAGCTGCACTTAGCTTACAGGTTAATTGTTGTGATTTGTGTCGTCAGTACATTCTGTGATTATACATTGTAATGGGCCAGGGTTCTGCTGCCTCTTTTGAAGGTCATTACAACCCACTTAGGTTTCTTGTGTTTGTACAACATGACCGTCAGCTTAGATGGATCTGTATGCAATAAAGTATGCTGAAGATATGCCCAGGGGTTAGGCTATATGTAGATAAGCTTTTTAAAACATGAATTTCATCTAAAGCATCAGAAGCTGTCTCTGAGCTGTGGTGCTGGGGGCAGGGACCTAATGAGACTGCTTTAATACAGCTCTAACATAACACATTAGGTAGGGGTTGGAAAGACAGTCTTCCAAGGTTTAAGCAGCACTTTCTGAAAGTGCCTTCAATTAACAGCTAATGACAAGCTTTCTTTGGTGATTCTCTCATTATCTTGTATAGCCAGATAATGAGAATGATCACCCAGAGAGACTTCAATTTATTTACAATTTTTTATTTCATTGGGAGGCTTCTGGGTATTTGAGCCAGTAACATTCCTGATTTGTGCCTCCATAAGTGAAGTGCCTGAGTTCAGCTTCAATCTATCATTGCTCTGAAGATTTACATTTCAGATAGCTTTTTCCAACATCACAGATGTTGCAAACCTTAAATTAATGCACAAAGCTGCTTCTACCCAGCAGAAGACGGAACTAATAGGTAAGGAAAACAGTATGTCTTTCCCATGCCTGTCTTCTTAATGATAATGGAATTTAAAAGATCTACAAAGGACTGTTTCAGCTGAATATCTTATGTCCACCGGTATTTGAAAAGAGAATAATGAGCTGAATGTTTCTGTGCCCACCTGAAGTGTTAATTGAAAGCTGTGAAGACCTGGTAGAAGCTGGTAGAACCAGACTCAAGAGACCTTTCTTACAGAAACTTTATGTGAACCATCTCTCCTATATCTGAATGTGTTGTCTAAGCCATTCTCATTAAGCTAAAAGGCTTCAGTGGTAATGAGAGTTCTTAATGCTTCTCCTTGTATTAATTCTATAGGCAACTTACAAACCAAATCGAAACCCTTGCAGAAGATCCCGTTCTTACATTTTGTTGACTCTTCTCTAGTCCCCGCTTTCTATACACAATGTGCACAGCAGAAGAAACAATCACAAACATGGACCTAGCCTCCAAACTTACAACTGAGAAGGTACTTAGGAGGAAAGTTGTGCATTTTTTATTTGCTTTTTAAGATCATGTATTGCTCTTCCCCTTTTAATTGCAAGCTCCTTATGTGAATGAGACTCACAGGGAAAAGAAATAGTCAAATGTGACAGATTGGTAGAGAGGTGACTCTTTACATTGATCAGGGATGTATGACATAATTGAAACATTGGGGATCTCTGTCTGAATTACAGTAGTTTGGTTGATAATGAGAAAGGAGTAAGTTCCTGAGAAAATTAACTGAGCAAAGAGCATGAAGCCATTCACAAGGCAATTCTGGAAAAACATTTTGCTGGAAAAGGAAGATGATAAGATGATGAAACAAGCCCGTATACTGAGACCAACCTTTAAAATGCCTGGGGACCGGTCTGGCCTGTGAGACTTGTGATTTGTTTATGTGATTTTCTGATTAATATCAAATGCTTGCCAGGAGGGACCACTTTTCAGTACTGTAATATAGTCCTGAAACTGCAGCTCCTGAACATGTTTTTTCCCCTGCAGTGTAGTTTGAAGTGTAATATCGGTGCTTATTGCTTTCTGGTGCATGCTATCAAACGTATTCAGTAGAAATGCATTTATGAAGATGCTCTCGTCCCAGGGGATGGAACCCTGGAAGAGGACCCAGCTCTCCTGCTCTTGTGTTGAGCAGCTTCACCTCTCCGGCTCTCAGTTTTCCCAAATATAAAATAGGGGATAAGGATTCAGACGTCTCCTGAAAAACACTTTGAAAGATGAAAGGAAGGGTAGAAAAACTGAGACACGGGGAAAAGAACTTAGCATCACTGCAGGGAACACGAATTAAGCCATCTGTGCAGTGTGGCAACAGAGACAAAAAGGCAAACAAAAGTTGAGGGAGATTAAAATGCAGACAAAAAGCTGTGAAGCCATTCTAGATCAGTAGTATGTTGCCTGGGACATGGCGTGTGTTTCTGATCACCATCCTAAAAAGGATATTGTGGAATCAAGAAGAGCTTGGGGGTCTGTAACAAGAAGGAAGGAAACAGTGAAAATACTGAGATTGTTTATTCTTGAATAAACAAATAGTAGAAGGCCTGCTAGGAGGAGAAGAATAATCAAGGCGGTAGAAAAAAAGAGATAAGGGTTTAGTAGATTCCCAAACTCCTACTCAAAACACAAGATATTAAGAACTTAGTGGGACTGAAAGACACCGATCCCAAAGCTGAGTCAGTGGGATGAGGGGGAGAGGCTGGGATGCGAATCCATTCCTACAGCTTACGAAGCTACACAAGACACCAGTTAATGGATAAGGAGGGTGCAAGGATCTACACCAAAGTAAAAATAAACGGTATGAGAAGTGATAGACATTCTTTTTTCAGCCCCTCTGGTAGCCCTCTAGTTTCTGGGGCTTGAAAGGGAACTTTCCCAAGTGCCAGGTCATCCTGAAAGAGATTTCTTACCTTTTTTGGGGTGAATGAGCACAGGCCTTTGGTAAGATTGAGGTCAAGATCGGGGCTGCTGCTCTGATTTGTTATAATAGTTCATTTGATCTTCACCAAGTCCTCCCACTCTCCCAGCTCTCAGTGGAGAATGGCTGTAGAGGCAGTGAGGTGATGGTGGCAAGGAAGCTGGCAGAGTTGCAAATAGGGTTGCAAGACACGCCAGTGCGTCAGGGGGAAGGATAGGTCTACAGGGTACAGAAAGGCATGGCAGAGCCATGCACACAGAAGGTGAAGAAAGGCATAAAAACAAAATTCCCCTGACCGCCAAGTGAGTCATTTTGTAGGCTGTTCCATGTCGTTTGGCACAAGAGATAGTGTCTGAGCATTTCACAAAGTCCTTGTTCATGTCTGCAGCCCTACTGCTAGGTGAGAGGATGGATTAGAAAGCCTTACCAGATCCCTTTAGTCCTTTCAAAATCCCTTTCCTCTCTCTGGTGATCTTGTGGCTGAACAGATAAGGGCTTGAGACAGAGACCAATTTAAGCCAGATCATTTGGGGTTTTCAGTTCAACATACCTATTGCCTGATGATTTTTCCCCCTCCTGATTCGTATCTTTTCACCTACTCAAAGAGCAGCTCCCACTCACTTTGGTAGTATTTGTAGACACTCAGCATATCGCAGTCTGGGGCTGTGATCCAGGAGCCCAGCAGAGGAGGGAGACCTTATTAGTGTGGGAAATCTGTTTTTAGAGACTTGGCACATTTCATGTAAGAGCATAAAGGTCCCAGTTCTCTAGGACAGCCCCATGTTGTATAACCACAAGATTATCTTTCCTCCTATGTGCTCTGCTCCCCTGTTTCCTACATGACTTGCAACTTCTGCAAGAAATCATGTACTTGGGCTTCTTTTCCTTCCTTGTGTAACCCTGATTCATCTCTAGCGTAGGTCCATGCTGGCTCCTCAATTACCAAGGGAATACATGAGTATGTCATTGATGACTCTTTTGTAGCACATAGGTTGCAAGCGCTCAGATTAGGCTGCAGTAGCTGTATTTCAGAGCTTGGGAAACCAGCCCTGCTGTTTTTTTCTAATGTCAGTTCCCTGCAGTTTTAACAGAGCAAAATGGACTATAAGGAAACTCCAGCATGGCCTGGCACAGCAGCACCAGCATGACTCTGGGCCATCTGAGCACATTGCTCCGTGCCACCAGCTCTAGCTAAGTTCGGGCCACAGACCCAGTTATGCTCCTAAATCCCTTCACTGCAAGAAGGCTTCTGGAGCTTCACTCAAAGGTAGTCTGGGACCAGCTAGGAAGTAACAGCAATGGTTGGTTGTTGTCCTTCATGTGCACGAGCCCTGGCAGAGCATGGAGGTTCATCGTATCACAGATGTGTGACCGCTATGTCCTCCAGTGCTTTTAAGCCTGACCGCCTTTCACTGTTCCTTGTGTTCTTGGACCTGTTCTTCTGGCAACGTTTCAGCCATTCCTATTTTCCCTCCTGGCTACCCATCCAGTCTTTTTTCTCCATCCCGTTCTCCACTCAGCTCTAGTCCTCCTGGCCGACCCTGCCTTCCCTCCCTGCTCATCCCCTGCTGGTCCCCTGCCCTCATCAGCCTCAGCCACAGACTGCAGATGTTGAGAGGGATATCACTTAGAGGGGATGGCTCAGAGTGACAAAATGTGTTCCCAGCACCCCACCCCANNNNATTACTCCAAAGGAACAGAAAGGGCCTGAAGCAGTTTCTATCATTTGTACCACTGTATTAGTAAAATCAGCGGGAAATCAGGCTGAGAAAAATGTCCAGTGTGCAAAATTTCACCCCAAAGAGTAGACATTTGGCAAATGAAAAAAACTGTCAAAATGCAAAGATTTGTGGAGTCACACTCAATGAGCAAAGCAGGCAAAACCCTCCATGGCTCACAGCAGTCTGCCTTCCAGGAAGACCTTTGGGAACCCTGGCACAGGGCTTTGGGGCTGGTCAATGGCTCTGCAGCAGAAGGAGCAGCAGCCCAGAGGGAGCTGAATAAAGAGGAAGAGCCGGCGTGCATGTGCCTGAGCCTGTCCCAGGGAGCACTGATTCTGCGGTCAGCCTTTCATCTCCATTCCCAGCTCAACCGGGAATCTGGTTTGGCTTGTGTGCGTTCAGTGAGCTCCCTTGCCCTCCTGTTCCCACTTCATGCAGTGCTTCCTCCCGTGCTCTACAATCTGCTGCAGCTCCTCGAAAGGGGCTGGGGACAGATGGCTTGATTTCAGCTGATAAAAGGGCTGCCTTCAAAGGAGAAGCGAGGTGGAAGCCGTCTGGCCTGATATCTCTCTTTCTGGTGCTGTCAACAGGAGGCTGAGGAGACAAGCTGGAGCCAGATGGAGACCAGCTCCATTGCATAGAGCACGGAGGGGAAACAAATTCTCCTTTAAAAACACTCTTCTTGTGCTGCTAAATGGTGTCTGCTTGCTTTTATTTCAGACAGCTCCTGCCAAGCCCAGTTTACCTCAGTATTTAAAGTATGCTCTGGTCTTTGCTCAGCCCTCTGTGCTACATGAAAGATACAGTGCTAAATATCTTCAGACGCTTTTGAGGGATGGCCAGAACGCGCCTGGCATTTTGTGTGCCACTGACTTTTAAGCTCAATGTGGTAAAATGCTGACCAGGCTTGTCATTTCCCATCCGCAGCATCTGGCAGCGCTGGGACTGTCGGACACCTTGCTGAACCCAGCCCCAGCGGGCAGCGTGGGGCTGGCAGGCTCTCCGGGACCCTTGCAGTGCAAAAACTGCAACCCTACAATAACTGAGGGAATTGGGAGCAAGCTTAGTGAATAGGGGAGATGATAAAAGCCAGCAGTTATGGGAATAAAAATAGGTGTTTCTTCAGGGACCTCAATTTTGCACTTATTTTTTCATGATTGGGAGGGGAAGAAGCATCTCTGCCCTTTGGAGACAGAATACTTTAAAAGCCACGTTTATAAAAATCAGTGGTTTCCCTTTAAGTTGGCTTCTGTGCCTTCGTTTCGGCTTCCCTGATTAGTCACATAATGAGGATATTCCTAATACGAGTGTGTCAGGGGAGAAGGGAGCCAAACAGTGCTTTATCAGAGGAGAATCTGTATCCCCCCGGATGCTAATTAGTCACGGAGACGCAGGCGTGGGGGGCGGGGGCGAGGCAAGCTCTTATTTTAGAAGCTGAAATGATTTGTGCACTCACAATTTCTCGCGCAGGGCTGGAAAGCTGTGCCAAGGTAGAGAGCGGCTTGAGATCTCCCTCGACTTTTGTATACCTGCCTCTCAGACATGTTTGCCGTGCTGCTGCTCCTGCTGCTGTTTGTGGGGTTATTTCTGTCACAAGCTTGGCTAAACAGAAACTTTCTCTTTATAAATATGGAAATCTGATGATTGAGCTATCCATCTCTTGGGATAAGTTGCAAGTGTTGTGCTAAAGAGAAAAGGGCTGCTTAGCACTCAGCTTGGTGGCTTTGTTTTCTCTACTGGTGGAGAGAAACCAGTAAGGTTTTAATGCTGAGATCCACTTTTGCAGAATGGGCAAGTGACCTCTCGGGCCATGCTCACGGCAATGTGCTGAAGACTTTGAACTGGCGGCTATGCTGAGCATGACGAGGTGAGGGCAAGTGCAGTCCTGCCTGCCCAGTACTGCCCTATCAAAGCCATTAGCGTTACCCACCAAGATCCTGGCTGAACCCATCAGCCTGGGTCTTGGGGTCGAGAGCCAGCACTGGGTGGGTATAAAAGCATGATGAAAGCATGGGCTGTGGCAGAGTCCCTGCTCCATCCAGGCTAAGCTGGTGTCCACTGCTGAGATCCCCACCTGTCTGCAGCGTGACAGAGATGCTTGGTGCGTCACCCCTGGGGAGCTGCTTATCTTTTGGGTTGTGTTGGAAGAGTCTATGTTTTTAGATTTGTTAAAGAGCTTTGAATGCCACTGGGCATCCATTATTATTCCTGAGAAATCTCTTGAAACCTCCAACACAGAGTGGTGGGCCCCCACAGTCCTTCTTCAGGGCTTTGTTTGGATCCCACTTACAGCTTGTCTCCTTTCATCGGTCTTCTCAGTATCCCTCTTTCCTGGGGCCAGAGGTAGCTTCAATCTTGGGCAAATGCACAGGTATTTGCTCTTCCCTCAACATCCTGGCTGCATTTGCTATACAGCATTCCCAGATCTTCAACTTCCCTAGAAAGCAGGGTGCTGAGTCCTTGAGGTTTCCATGCTGATGACTTTAACTCTTTCCTGAGCCAGTTTTGGCTGAGTACCGAAGGGAAATGCAGTGATTCCCTGCTGAAAGCGCTTGCAAGATCTGTCTATGCCCTTGGTTGTGAGTGCAGGCTGAGTAAGGTGTATAGACAGCAAACACCCTGCCCAGGGTGCAGGCAATAGACCTGGCAAACATGAAGTAGGTGTGTGATGGAGAGGGCATCCTGCGGTTTCAACATGAATCCACAGGCTGAAAAAAAGTTCTGCAGTCTGCATACATCTCATTTTCATTCCAGAAACATCTTGACATCAAGCTGACACTTGGTGGGTGGCATTGTCCATTGTGCGGGTGTCATCATTGATTTGAGCCCTCAGTCAGAGAGCCTGCAGGGCTGGACACCCCTGCCCTCTGGGAGAAGGGGGATTTACTAGGTGCAGAAGAAAGGCAGGATGAAAAATTATTGTTGGAGAAGGAGTGAACAGGAGGAGCAATCGAAAGAGCTCAGAAGAGGATCTGAGGGATTGGATTAAAGGTGCCAGGGGTATTCCAGGAGCAAAAAGCAAGACCTTGTTCACCTTACGTGTATAGGAGCCAAACATGTGAAAATCTGCTACCTTTCTTAAAAAAAGGATCCTAACTGCTAACTGATAAAGAGGCCCCAGAGGTATGCTAGTAATAGCTGTGACATTGAATCACTGATTGGAGCCCTTGTTCTGTTGAAGGTTATGGATGTGGAGCCATCCCAGCTTTTCCTGCTATTGTTCTTAGAGCCAGAGGCTCTGAAAGCTTGGTAACATCGTATTTGCCATGCTGGATCCAGTCCATGGCCTATGAAAGTGATTATCTGATCTTCAGGATGTTGGAGGGAACTTACATCACTGGAAAAGGACTCTCCTACTGTCATTTGTATTGTACCGGGACATTTTTATCAGAATATGTAATTTCTGCGGTATCTGCCAGAACCAGCTAACGGTTTTAGTGTTTCCTTCAGGCTAACTTTGATGTCGTCTTTCATGTACAGCTGGAACAACCTAGCTGCATGTGGAGAGGATCTGTAAACCATTCTGTGTATGTCCACGACCATGGCATTTCAGTAGTGATGGCACACTTGTTTTGCACTTTCTCAGCCAGTCTCTCTGAGTGCCGGGGTTATCCATGGGAAGGAAGCACAGTTCCTCTCTGCACGCAGGAGAGTCTGTGGTCATCTTCGTTTCAGGTGGAAAACTCAATTCTGTCTTTGCAAATAGACTTTTCCTCATGGTGAGGCTCCTTTAAAGCCTTGAAGGAGTAAAGATGGGACACACCTTTGAAAGAAGCTCTAAACACTAACCAATTAGCGTGATTAATTCAGTCACTACAGGATCCTGATGTGGTCCCTTATGGGCAGCCCTAGGGCTGTGCAGAGCACTGCAATTTTCTGTAGGATTCAGCTACAGCATGTAGCCAAGAGCCCAGGCTGTTCCTGCCTCTGCCCTCCAAACACACCATGACCTTGGCTCTGACATGTTTCTCAGTTTTTAATCATTTTGAGGGTATCCTCCCTCATGAGGCCAGATTGGACGGGGCTTTGAACAGCCTGGTCTAGTGGAAGGTGTCCCTGCCCATGGCAGGGAGGTTCGAACTAGATGATCTTTAAGGTCCCTTCCAACCCAAACCATTTTATCATTCTATGACTCTATAAGTCGAGGTTTAAAGAGCAGTTGTGAAGTTGTTTGGGGGTTTTTGAGATCCTGGTTTGGCCAGATGCCGGTTGCTGAACTGACTCTTACAATAGCTACCAAGGAATTTGGTGATGCTTTATTGCCTTAAATACTCATATGTGTCATGTTGCACCTCAGAGCTTGGCTGTATAATCAGAGGTACAAAAGGAAAAGTGTAACGTCCTCATGTATATATCCTCTACAAGGAAGGAAATGTTTTGGTATTGAAGCATCACGAAAACATACCTCAGTTAATAGCTGGTTTTAAATAGTTATTGCATGCCAGCTGCTTGGCAAGTGCTGCAGGCAGTGGAGAGTGAAGTGTGGCATTTCTCTAATTTGCAATGTTAATGATCCAATTTAAGTCATGTAAAGTTAGCACAAGATACCAAACCTATAAATGCATGTGATAATAGTGATGGCTTATGTGCGTGAGAAAAGCCTGGAGGGAAATACAGTGTTAAATATACTCTTTCATG
>JANXJC010000078.1:74128868-74155199 GCA_027564655.1 Leptodon cayanensis
ATATATGTATATATGCATGTTCAACTTAGCTTCTAGCTTCTAGGTGGGAAGAAGTGAACGTGTTTGAAAACGAGTTTTAATTTTCTCTATGGTGCTAAGTAGAGATAGTTCTAGCAGGTTCGAAGTTTGCTGTGAAAGGACTTTAAATATTTTTAGCAGTGGTAGAACTGCCTGAACTGGTGGTTTGTCTCTCTCTGAATCCTTTAATGTGCTGTACCATAGAGTACACCACTACCTGGATTAGGTTGTCTGCAAGTAGGTGTGACAGAGTGGACTCTGTGTTTGCAGAGCTTTGGTTTTCAGGGAGATTTCAGTGACAATGAAAGGTGCTGTGCTCACAGATACTGAAATTAAATCTTTCAGGTTAGCCACAAAATTGGTCCAGCATGGGAAGCACAGACTTCTTCATCCCTCTCCCATGAGGAACCGGAGATTGAATTCTCCTACTCATTCAATCCTCATTCCTTCTCAGCTGGATTTTCACATGGGTGGTCATGAGCTTTTTAATTTTAATCATGAGGTTGACTGGTCCACTTGGAACTTGGCTAAAACTGTAAATGCATTTCACACAATGCCTCAGAGAGTCATCACATGAAAATGGTTTGGGACTACTGCCAGCCCAGGCTGAATTTGAACTGATGACCCACCCTCCACATTATAGTCCCAGTATCATCCATCATATAAGTCTGGTGTTGAAATCTGGCATTCCCAGAGGTACTTTTAGCATACTAAATGTGCTTCCAAAGTTCGGCGTTTTGCCCTGGGTTTCAGCCGTTTGAAACACTGGCAGGTTCTCTGCTCCCTCTGAATGCAGGTGGGAATGGACTTGCCTAACAGCCAGTTAGAGAAGAGACTGCATAAATTTTAGCTAAACCATTCCATTTTGTTTCCTTTTTTTCTTAACAGGATCCAACAGCTGCGTCTATTTCGGACAGAGATTGTGATACGAGAGAGGGAGAGACTGTAGCCATGAACTATAAGCCGTCCCCACTTCAAGTGAAATTAGGTGAGTCTTTGCTGATGTAGAGTGAAAAGGCTGAATCCAAGGTCTGAAATACAGTGAGGTGCTTGTGGGATCATATGCAGATCTCCATGGATGTGGCTGAGCATGCCAGCTCGTCTCAAACGACTCACAGAGCAGTTTTATCGTTGTGATTCTGCTGCTGAGGGAACTGACCTACAAACATGTAAGGATCCTTTATCTTGGGCTGTGGTAGAGGAAGGAAGCTATGCCTTGAAAGGAAGGCATAGCTCTTTAAACCTACAGATTTTTATCAAGCTAAGATCAAGGCTTGGCCAGATAAAGAATGGAGATAATATAGGACTGTAAAAAGAAGAGAAGACAGAATAACTGCAAAGAAAAGGGAAAGAATCAGAGACTTGGGCCACTACCAGGAAAAGATAGAGCTGTGTTACTGTGAGATGGAGGGCTTGTAGGTCTGTAAAGATTCACATACAAATATTTGTGCTATTTCTGAGCAATATTTTTTAAGTTTTGGAAGCAGAAACATCCAATTAGCATAATACATTGCTCCCTCGCAAGGCTAATGCTTACAAGCGGACAGCAATCCACACATGGCTGTCCTTCCTCCAAAACCTGAGCGACTATTGTGCCACACAGCCTCAAGAACTTGATGAAGGGCAAGTCAAAGGAACAGTGTGCTTTTTGCTCAGAGCATGGATAAAAAATGGGAATCTGAGTCTGGAAAATTTCCCAGTAGGAGCAGGAAGCATTGCCCTGGTTGTCCTTCACATCAGAACAAGCGACGTTGAGAGGATGCTGCTATGCCATGTTGTGGAAGGCTCTGAAAGAAGTGGGTGTCCACCTGTTCAGTGGAATAGCTCTGGCCCCTACCAAGTGAGTGATAGGGAAGGTCAGCAGACAGCTAAGGTTTGAAGATCTGGGAAGGTTTGGGCATTGGTGTGTGATTATGAAGAGGTGTTCTCTATAGATAGGTTTTACCCAGGGACCTGCACTTCTACTGCAAACACTAGTGTTGGCCTCATTTATAAGATCAGCCTTAAAGAAACACTGGGAAAAGGCTGGGGAGCACTTGTGAAGTCTCAAGGGTCTGCCTGAGTACATGGTAAATTGAGTAATTGGACAAACCTGATCATAGCAGTGCAGAAAGGAATGTCACAGAGTAGACCCATAGATGGCAAAGGAAAAGAAAGTAGTTGAATAGGCAAGATCTCAGTGAAAAAGTGACTAGAAAGGAGAAGACAGAAAGGTGGATATGCAAATGCAGCCAGATTATACAGCAAAGTGGAGGACCTTGAGCTACTGATACAGGCTATGAGCAAGTGTTGGGACAGGAGATCTGCCCTGCAACCACAGTCATAAATACTCTAAAACCAGTGGCAGTTTTTCAGGAAAAGGCAGGGAGCAGCAGTATGTGTTAATGACAACACAACTCACAGTTTGGTAAAAGATTATCGCTGCCAGCATGCCATATGCCACCAGGATCCTTTTTCACTGCCGAGAGAGTTCTGTAATGTTATTAGAGAGATAATTACTGATGCAGTAGTTGGTTTGGATAATTTAACATCAGGAATCAGGTTGGAGAGCAATTTATACTGTTATTGGTAAGTCTGAGATATTCTTTCATTTCTAGGCAATAAAAATATCCTCCACAGCTTTGCTAACGTGACAGGAAATGTTGCTATTTTAAACTTGGCTTTAGTAAGTCATGAGGACATCATAGGATATCTGATCATAGGAAATAGATTTGGATTCAGGGATAACAAGTTCAATTCATGCAAATTAAATGAAAAGGCAATTTGAGGTAGATCTGTACAAACCTCAGTTTTATACACTTAAGCAAAGCCAGTAGATTGAGAAACCCAGGAACTCAAAACACATCAGGTAGTGTTGAAGGAGAAAGTACCAGAAGAAAGGACATTGCTAATGGAGTTCTCCAATAGTCATTTCATTTATGTATTTGTTGTGGTTTAACCCCAGCTAGCAACTAAGCACCACGCAGCTGGTCACGCACTCCCCCCCCACCCAGTGGGATGGGGGAGAGAATCAGGAAAAAAAAGTAACACTTGTGTGTTGAGATAAAGGCAGTTTAATAGGAGAGAAAGGAAGAAAATAATAACAACAACAGTAATAATAATAAATAATTGGAATGTACAAAACAAGTGATGCACAATGCAATTTCTCACCACTCGTGGACTGATGCCCAGTTAGTTCCTGAGCAGCGATCCAACCCCCGCACCCCCCCAGCCAACTCCCCCCAGCTTTATGTACTGGACATGATGTCACATGGTATGGAATATCCCTTTGGCCAGTTTGGGTCAGCTGTCCTGGCTGTGTCCCCTCCTAACTTCTTGTGCCCCTCCAGCCTTCTTGCTCTGCAGGCATGAGAAGCTGAAAAATCCTTGACTTAGTATAAACGATACCTAGCAACAACTGAAAACCTCAGTATGTTATCAATGTTATTCTCATACTGAACCCAAAACATAGCACTATACCGGCTACTAGAAAGAAAATTAACTTTATCCCAGCCAAAACCAGGACAATGTTCATTAATGACTTCAATAAAAAAAACAGGAGTTGGCAAAGAAAATTTAGTCATAACATATTTGGGAAGCATCAGTACAACACAGACTCAGAAATGCCATAGAGAAAAAACAGGAAAACTGGAATAATGAAGTGAGAAAAATCTGACAGGAGAAACTCAATCTGCTGTAAACCGGAATTTACCAACTGGGGGTGGCTAAGGAAGAGGAAGCCTGTTACATTATCTGATTGCAAGGTAACATCATTAAAATGGGCTAATACATGAAAATACACCATAGTCACACTTCTGCAGACCTTACCAGCTTTTTTCCAAGAATCAGCTATAACAGAATGATTAGTCTTTCTGCCAGAACTTCTGCTTTTCCACATAGGGAAAATTTTATTTCATTTAGCCACTGCTGAATGCTGCTATCCATCAGTAAAGAGGCAAAGGGAGGTATTGGAAGAGTCTGAACAGTAGGTAGAGGTGTACCATTGCCAGGACCTCCTTTCGAGATAGTGCTCCTGCCCAGTGAATACTCAGTGCTGACCACAATATGCTTATGAAGGTAATAGTGGGTGAAACCTACCTCCTTAAGAGGAATTGTCTTGCAAGGCTGACAAGCATCTTCCTGCCTTGCCTTCAGAGAGAAGTCTGCTCAAATACATCTCTCTCTGCCTGTGGAAACAGTCTGCCTCTTTAATTAGGTGAACACATATCTAGTGGCATTTGGATTGACTCTCAATGCTTAGCCATACCCAGATGAGCTCTAGGTTACCTGGGGCAAAACAGACTAATGGTATTGTCTGTAGCCCTTGTAACATGCCTTTAATCCACATCAGCTCCTGCTGCTGTTATTCTTAAAATCTGGCCAGCCTTTATAATTTTCAAGCCGTTTAATGGCTTGCATCTTCCAGCTCTGGCCTGTGTTCTTCCAACTAGATCTTTTTGTCTCTTCTGCATTAAACTTGTCAGGATTTGGATTGGCTTTTTAATCTCTTTAAGGCTAAACAAAGTTAAGGTAGTATATAAATGTTTAATAGCTTAACTGGCAAAGCCATTGCTGGGGATGGTAGCAGCGAGGGTTTTAATCCTATTGCAGGTTTTCCATATGGATAGTGGCATTTTTCACTGTTGAATCACAATCAATTGTTCAAATGTCAAATGCTCTGATGGAAGGTTGATAAATGTCATTTTTCACTCTATGAAGATTCATATATAAATCTGTCATGTGCTTGCTGGAGGCTTTGTTCAAGTGAGCGCAATTAAATACCAACCCAGCATGAATACAACTTTTGCTTCCAGAGGCCACAGCGGTTGAAGTGTGATAGAAAGAAAGAGTGTACTGTGCTGCATGGACTGAACACAGATTTATCCTACTGCTTGAATAGTCTTTTCCTTGGTTGTTTCTGCCCCTCTGAATAAATACATTTGGCCACTGTTTGCTTGGGGGGGTCAGTTAGATACCTGAAAAACTTCACAGGTGGCTTATGTTTCTAGTGACTTCCTAAAGGTTACACCTGGTTTATAAGTGGAACAGTAAAACATTTAACTTGCTGCTGGAGCCACATCAAAAAAGAGGAGAACCTTACACCAAAGGGAAATAACATTTCCCAGTTCGTGTAGTTCATTATCTTAAACCCTTATTGATATTATATCCATATTAATTATGTATTTCTTGCTTTCCTAACACTCCCACTTTGTCTTTCTGTCAGGAACTGCAAGGCTCAGCCATACTTCTTTCTTTCTTTCAAATCAAATTGATAAGGACGCTCCTAACAGTACTGGGGGGCTGGGTGTACATTAGTGCTTAGGAGATGTCTGCAGCACATCCTTATTAGGAGGCATATCCAGATGGAGCACATACCACAAGCCTTTTCAAAACAGAAGAGAGTTGTGATAAGGAGAGGAACAGAATAATCCCCAAGTGTAAATCTCAGGGGCTCCCTATCCACTGGAAGGCAATGGATCCTCATGGGATCCCCAGAAGATGAGACACTATTTTAATGAAGCTTATGCCATCTGTTTTTCTATTTTGCATTTTTAATTTCCCTTCTCTGTGCTGAAATCCCCATCCAGACTGTCTGTCTGTCTTACCTAGCAGTCAATGATGTTACAGTTTGTGTTAAAACAGAATGGGCAACGTGGCAATTGGTTGGAGTGCTGTAGGACAAGCTACAGTGATGATGAGGGACTGTGGCAGTGGCATCTTTGTCAGCACATCCACCACACTGGGAACTTGGCAGTAAACCTCCCACATCCCTGTCTGCAGATGAACATATGGGGGAAGAGGCAGACAGAGAGAGACACTTGTAACAGCCTTCATCCCTCTGAGATACCTCTTGCCTTAGATATAAGCAGCTCCTCTCCTTGGACTAGATAGAAGCACTGGTTTTGGAAGACTGCTCAGTGGGATGCCTAAAAGTATGTGAAAAATGAGTGTCTAAGGTAGGCAAACTGGGTCCCACCTTAAGACTGAGCAAGCTACATGCAGATGAGGTCTCCTGCCATATGACCAAGAGTAAGCCTAGTTCGAATTGATGCAGGCTTCAAAGTGTTTATGTTTTTTTGTTTTAGATTTTCTTTGCAAAGCTTCTTGTAAAAAAGTGACCTGAATTGCAAATGTAGCAGATAATTTTCCTGCTTTCCTAGCTACTGTTTTGTTGCTTTCCCAGCTTTGATCTCATGCAGGCATTTATCTTAATACCAAAAAGCACAGTGGCTGATACTAGTCAGCACCATAAGGAGAAGCAAGTGTCACAAAGTTGCCTTTGGTGTAAGCTGCTGTAGCTCAAGTATATAATCCACCAGCCTAACCAGAGACTTTCCTTGCTTCAAGAGGCAGGGAGCTGTTGTAACACTGACAGAGCAGAGCTGTTTCATTAACTGATGGGATACTAACACTTTTCCTCCTGCCAGCTGCATTGTAGGATGTTGCTTTTTTTGTCTAGGAGACAGGGTGCAGATCGCTCCTAGAGCAGGTCAGCCACAGCCCAGCTACTGCTGGGAAGGAAATTCTGCTTGCTGGGCGCCTGGACCTATTGGTAGGCTGAGCATAAAAGCCTCTTGAGTGACCTTAGCCTGGCCTTTTGGCTTTTTGTGTGACAAGAAGGAGATGGGAGCAAGTGAACAGCCGTAGTGGAGCCTGAGTCAAGCAGATGGCTCAGGGAGAGGTGAAGGAAGTCTTGGTAGAAAAAGTCATTCTCTCACAAATAACCATAGTGCTCATCTTCCAAGAAGACATCTCAGATGAGACCACCAAGGCTTCTTGTCTGCTTCTGCTTCTTCCTGTATCATTCCCGCCTCTGCATCTTAGGGTGTATAAACATCCTGAGATTTTACTTGGTGACAGCAGGGGAGGTCAGATCTCTGTCTTCCACAGTCTCTATCTGGGGATGGGGATTCTGCATGGAGACACCAATTAGGTGCATTCACTTCCAAGCACTGAATTATTTTACTTGTCCTATTGGATTAATTCCTGCTTGTTAACAAACCAGATTCTCAAAAACCTCAAGCAAGTAAAACCAGAATGATGTTTGCTTAGAGCAAACTGGTAGGGGTAAAAGAGCAACAGAAGCCCTGTAGCAAGAAAATATAGCATGTTGTTCTCTGGTGTGCTTGACTTGGACAAAACTGAGTATCTAATTCACGACTGGGCCCCATCTTGGTGGAGACTGAAGTGAACAGAGGAGATAATCCATTTGGGGATGGAGGCTGACAACACGTCTGTGGTGTTAGCTCCTGCCTTCCAGCCTGCTGCTGTGCATTCATGGCAGATACTGAATTGCTGTGTGATCAGGGAGGAGTAGTACTGGGAATATCAGTCAATGAACTGAGGACTACAAAGCCCTCAGGGTTCAGCATAACAAAATTGGTGCATTTCTGGTTGAAACTTTACAGATGGTCTCTAATCCCAGTAAAGGACAGACTGCCTTTAACTCCCCATCTGGCTCCTGAGACTGATCTTTCAATTGGTGTAGTTATTTAACCCCCTCTCCTAGGGTTGGGTGTGGCTTCAGAGCTTGTTTTAAAGCACCTCTATCAAAGTGCACAGCACAGCATCCTATGCCAGTGCTGTTCAAAAGGGTGACTTGCTCGGAGATACCCTCCTAGGGCTGCTCTTGCTGCAAGTCAAGATGAAGAACTGGCACTGGGAGATGCAGTCCCAAACAGAGCAGGCAGCAAGCATCTTGCATAGGCTGAATGGCTTGGTACCTGCCTGAATCCTTGGCTCCTTTGCTGTGTCATCTCTTCCTAGTCTCCTTCATACCTTGTGACTTCTAAGCTTTTCATACAGAAAATGGAATGAAAAGGGGAGGTTGTAGTAGACTGGACAAATCAATGCCATTAGTGTATCCTTTTGTCAGTACCTCAAGTACTGTACTATTCCCAGTTGCTCTTCTGTAACAAGGCGATTAATGCTAATTAGGTACAGCAGCTGTTGTTTCTGGGAAGAAGCTCTGTAGGTAAATTAGGGAAACATTTTATAAAAAAGCTCTAACTCTTAAGCTAGGTCCCCAGGTTCCAGCTCTATTGACAAACCTGCAGATTTCCATATACATAACTGTTTGCATGGTGACCTCAAGTGACATCATTACGTTAAGTGCACAAAGCCATTTTCCTCCCCTGGGAGTACCCATTTCCTTGAACACAGTCTGTACTTTGTATGAGGGGTATGAGTAATGTGGAAGCCAGAGCGCAGTGGCAATATAGCACTGCTGTTGATTTTCTTCATGAAGATAGAACTGCAACCTACCACTCGGAGGTCTCCTGGGGCTTGGGAGGAATTTATTTAAACATTATTTCATGTGTTATTACTCTTTCCATTTATAAGAGAAATTGCATACGCAGATTTATTGTAGCATCCTTCCTGTAGGATATCTTCAGGCTCTTTTTGGAGGGGATGAGAGAGTGAACAGCTGCATCACATTAAGGGCAGTAGGGCTGTCTGCAGACAGAGCAGCAAAGATGAGGGCAGAAAAACAGTTGTGGCAGGCATATTACTGCAGATTAGTTAGAGGAGAAATGGAGGGGCAGAAAGGAAGAGGTGTGTGAGACACTGTAGCTGACACAGGCTCAGGTAAGCAGTAAAGCCATTAAAAGAAACTGAAACAGAGCAATTCACTGCAGTTCAGCAGAGAGCTCTGGGCAGGAGGGAGCGTGTAAGTGGGTAAGACAGAGGGAGGGGATGTACCAGTCTTCAAATCCCAGGAGCAAAGAATGAGCGCAGGAGTATGAGGATGATGTGGCACGGCGTTCACCAAACAAGCCTAGTCTTTCTGTCACTGCAATTTGCTTGATTTGTTATGCCACCCCACCAGGGATTTACTGGCCTTTCCCAGCCTTCCCTCGTCACCCCACCCTTGACAAGTAACTGGGTACCCACGCACCTGGCAAGCTGATAGACACACACCCACTCACATCTTGTGTTGTACATGCCACTCTTGGCTAATATACCTTCACATAAGAAGTCATGAAGGAAGAGGCTATAAGGTAGCTGAATCATTTTGTAGGGCATTATCTGGCCATCCTTTAGCCACTCCAAATTTTTACAGTACCTACAGGTCTGATCATCTAGGAAAAAGAGCTAATCCTGAAGATCTGCTTCTACACAAATTATTTTACTTTGTAATGAGAATGGGCCAAAGCATCTGGAGTCTGAAAAGGGCTTTTGTGCCTTTTTTGTGCCAGAAGCACAAGACCAGAACTGCAAATTATACGTGCTCTTCTTGCACTGACGCACCATAATCTGTCACCTCAAACAGGAGAAGCAGCTCAGAAGGTTGTTAGGCAAAACAAATTAAGCAAGTTATTGAGATTCTCCAATAGAAGGAAGGAAAATTCAGTAATTGAAGTAGTGATGAGAATAAAAGCTACGTGGTCTAGCAAAGCCTAACCTCTGCAGGCAGCATCACAGCAGTGATAGGCTGGCAGTCTATTCAGAGGTCTCATTACACAGTACATATTACTCTCATCGCTGTTTTCTATGAAGTATGTAGAGAGCTGGTTTAAAAGAGAGTGATGTCCCCAAAGGTGACTTACACCTTGTTCCTGACATTAAAAAGACTAACACCAGCTGAGTTGACAAGGCTGCCTGCTTAGGTATTGGCATCTTTGACAAAATCAACACAGAAAAGGGCAATAGTACTGTTTTCTAGATTCTCAGAGCCCTGTGTCCTTAAATGTAGGGTCCACATGATCCTCTGGCCCACCACAGGGGAACATTTCCCCAATTCTGAATTACCCAGGTGTTACTATTTCTGTAATTCCTTCTGATGTCTCCATAGGTAGATGAGTTTCTGCGTGGCACTCAAGGGAAGCAAGTAGAGCCCAGTGTAATTAATGTAAACTAGCTCCAGAAGAGACCACAGCATCCACGGACAGTATTGGATGATGTATTTTTTAAATGTGTTTGATTTATTAATGATAAGCCTTAAACTGTACCTGGCAGTTAATTGAATTTGTTCCGACTATTCAGTGACGTGGGCTCCCCCTTTGTCTTCTCTGTGCTGCACACTCAGCTCTTAACTGGGAAAGGTTACTGTCTGCTTAGTGAGTGTTGGGGCTAAAATGCTCCATCAGCAGATCAGGCTCTATTAGGTAGAAATAACACACTTCTCAAAGGGAAGGGATTTGTGCTGGTACAGGAAGTTCACTGCAATTCTTGTGTTTTTAACTGCTGTCCTCATGCACAGAGGATGCTCACAGCATCCTGAAAACTTTGTGTTGCTTCTCTAAGATCTTAAAGGATCCTTTGGAGAATCAGAGCTCAGAAAAACACACAAACCTTGGTGTGCCACAGCAGGAGAGCAGAATAGATGAGGATGTCATCAGTATCATGTACCCTGTCAGTAACAGGGTACTTGTTAGGTGAGGGTACCATGGTGGTCTTGGATGCAGACCTCGGCTGAGCATGAACAGAGAAACACCCAAGGAGCCCTTCCCCTCTGAACCCAGGGACAGTCTTGGCCCCAAGTATAGCAGGCAGCATTACAGTCAGTTGTGCACAGCAGAGCCTCAGTGTGCCAGGCCTAGCAAGTGATGCAGCTAAAGCACTACCTGCATGGCCAAGGCAGTTAGAGAGACGTATCACATGAAATGGTGGAGAAGTAGGATAGAAGCAGCAGCAACAAATTAAGCACAATTTTTGCCCAGTTAGCAACAGTCAGACTTCATCATGTCCATCAGTTTTGGTCCAGAGGCCTAAGGAGAAGCAATTCCCAAAAGCAGGGAGCAGCATGGAAGAAACCACGGAGGTTTCTTCAGTGGTTCTTCATGGAGAGAGGGCTGACTGAAGCGGGTCATGGAGCAATATGGGCCAGTGCTGGGCACAAGCAAAAGAGGCTGTTGCCTAGGTTGGCAGACTGGTAGAAGCAACTCTACTGCAGCTTCAGCTATTCTCAGCATCTCAGCTTGGGGTCAGAGTTACCACCAGCCTCTTCAACCAACCACCACTGCTTTATGGAGAAGTTTTAGGAACAGGAATTAAGCTGCACTGGAGATGGTGGGCCTAGTTGTGCAAAGAGGCTTCTGGATCTTGCAAGTCCTGATGGGGACTAAGAGGGAGCTTTGGCTATTCCCTGACTGTCCCTTCACCCCTGGCAGTAAGGAGGCAGTGGCCTCTCCAGGAAAGACCACAGCCTGTACCAGTCACAGCCTTTCTGCTCTGCTGGGTGCAGAAGGCCTTCTGGCACCTCATCTTTTCTTTCAAACCTCAAGCTTTTGGCACAGCTCTTTTCTTGTTCAGGCCACACTGAAGGAAAACAAAGCCATTTTTATAGATTGCACCTATTTACTGATAAGATTTTATTTAAGGAGTTGTAAAGTCACAGCAGTAATTGGACAGTCTGATCCCATTTCTCCAGTTGTTAAACACAACTGTCATTCAAAAAGCTTTAATTACTGCCTGAATCATGGCCAAATAGCTTGTGCTGAGTGTATGCATTTATTGCATCTTTCATGGAAATGAGACGGCGCAGTTTGGTATTGTGCAAAATAGCTGTAGTCCCCTTTTTGAAACTTCTTCTAGAAGGAAAACCAGGAATTGTTCATCAGATTTGAGCATTCACCAAACCCTCTAAAATAACCTATAGGCAACATTTGTGTCCTTTCTCCAGGTCCAGGTAGTTACAAGGGGAGGGGAGAGGTAACGAGTGTGTTCTTGGCAGATAGATCGAAGTCTTCATGTATTTGCTGAAAGAATCATCTCCAGTTTCTCCAGTGTAACCATCGCGATCTGTTCATCTCTGCCTCCAGCCTCAGCGCACTATGAGTAGTAGAATTCTGTTCTCTCCGCTCTGCTTTGCAAACCGCTCCTCTCCCAGGCTTCCTCCCACTTTCCATATCAGTGAAATCATCCATCCTCACTTTTTAAGACTGCACTGCTGAGCCATTGCCTCTCACTGACTCCTGCCTTTTTCTTCATGTCCCTTTTGCCTGTGAACTCTGCCCAAACCTTCTTTCTTTTTCTTTTCTTAACTCTGTGCCTTTTTTTTTTTCTCTCTCACTGCTTACCTTGAGAATAGCTTGAATTGATTCACCCTAAGCCTTTGTGAATGGGGAACTGTTTCAACTCTCTGTCTTGTAAAGTACCACTGTTTATAGCACAATAAAATAAGTTCTCTACAGGGTTTTAAGGCAATTCTACTGTAAACCCAAAACCATCATGTTATGTTTGCTGTAACTTATAACTGATTTTTTTCTACATTCTGCTCTAAATGCAAGACAATCCCCACATTTTCCGAACAACCTACATACCCTCTTTTTTTCTCACTGCTATGAAATTGGTACAATCAAGTCAGCAGGTGTTGATGTCTTTTGGAGGAATGATGCAGTTCTTCTGGCTAGCTCAGTAGTCTGGAGCTCATGAGCTTAAAAGTGCTTTCTGCCATGAGTAAATGGTGACCTGGCTATGAGAAAAAAGTTTAATCACACCAGGTGTTTCAGAGCTGCAGGCTGCTGGCAGCCCCTTCCTTGCAACAGAGCTCCCAAGTAACACCAGCCGCTCCATGCCAGAAAACAGCCCTTCTCTGCCCCCCCATCACTACCTGGCCCGAAAGTAAGAGCAGATTTTCAAAAAATAAAGATTTGCTATGATTTATTTTAAATACTGGTTGTAGAAGTAGGAACTTCAGAGAAGAGATTAATAGTACAAGTGAGACAACTGTACTTTGTATAAGTTCATCTGAGAAACCGTGTTTGACATATTAAATGACACTGTGCTAAAAATAGGTCTTGAACAAGGCTAGCGTATTTAATATTTAAAGTGATGCTGTCAGGCATGGGTAGTCTGAGTTCAGAATGGAAGCTGCTTTTAAAATTAAGATTTTCAGGTTTTGCTTACAATTTTTAAAGAAAAAACAAGTATCTTGGGTTTGAACTCCCTAGTAAACCCTAGCACTATTTTTTTTTTTAAGTTCACTAAAAGAATATATAATTGGTTGTTCCAAAACTGTTCACAAATTCATATCTAATTTACAAGGTGGTTTTGGCTATAAAAGGTTGAGGAGGCTCAAGTCACAAAACGGCTGTGCCTTTTTTAGCTACAGACTTTCAGCCAGAACATGGAAGACTCAAGTTCAATTCCTTTTTCTGCCTGAATGCTTTAACTACCAGGCTGAAATGTGGCTTTACAGAGCCTCTGATCTGTGGGGCATGGGGGTGAAGCAAAATGTGAAAGTAAAACTGACATAGTTATTTCTGTGCAGGCAGATCTTGTGTTTTTAGTTCCTCTCAGCTCACATGGCTGACTCACTTCTGCCTATGTGCAGAAGAGCTATGATACACAACAGTCCTTGAATTTGGCTTTGGGTCCTTTGGACAGTCCTTTGGGTTTTGCTATCCTTCATTGAAAGAGGATGATCAGTTACACAAGGATGTGATATTAGCTCCTTTGTTGCCAATGTTCTTCTTTCTATCTGCAATTAAACATTCATGAGTACTTGGGAGTTTCCACCTCCCTAGAAAGTGGTGTTGTGTCTGCATTAGAAAAGGCTATGGTTGCTTTGGGTCTCATTGACTAGGTGGATTGAAGCATCTCCAGGGGATCTACAGGACATTCTCTGACCTAAAACCAGGCTGTAATTTCCTCTGCTTCAGGGCAGAGAGAGAAAGGAAAAAGGAAGGAGTAAATGGGGGAAAAGACAGTGCCAGCTGTCAGCATTTACTTGGTAATGACCATCAGATGCAAGATGACCAGGTTAATCTGGAGAGTTGTAAGAAGAGTGGAAAAGCTTCATGTGAAACCTCCTTTGTGCTAATGAGGAGTGATATCAACATGCTTGAGTTGGCAGTAAATTGCCTGTAGCATCTAGTGGGTACTTCATTCCCAACCTTTTTCTTTTTTCACCTTAATTACCTTAAGGAAATCCTTTTTCACCGTGAGGGCAGTCAAGCACTGGAAAACTTTTCCCAGGGAGGTAGGGCTAGGACATTGGGCTAGAAAGCTCCTGAGGTCCCTTCCAACTTGAAGTGTCCTGTGATCCTGTTCCTAGTTAGGACTCCAGTTATTTTTAGATGTCATATACTTTCTACTCACTACTGAAAAAGCCTAAGTCCTGTCTAATTATTCTCTTGGGTTCCCAAGACAAATAGGGTAGGATTTGCAGAGGTAGACTTAGGTAACTTTCATGCACTGGCACAAAGCAGTCCTATTCCATAAGCACTGGTATGTCCACTGGTAAACAAGAGAAACACAATTGCTACTTGATTTTGACTCCATTACAAATGTTCTTTTTAAATTTTAATTATTGCTCTCTGTTCTTTCCCTTTAATTTACCAAACCTCTTCAATTGTACAGTGATTGAATTTAAGAACATATTAAAACTAGTTTTCTCCTTTGCTTGCATCTCTTATTGACTCCAGTGCAGACAGGGAAATCTCTTCTTTTACAGATGTGTTTCCTGACTTGCATTTTATCCATGGTTCTCAGTGCTGAATGATCTTTCAGTACCAGCAAGCAGCTGATTTCTTATACCCAGTATGTCCTAGCAAAACCAGGGCATTCACAGAGTGTAGTGATGGAATATTACAAAGCAGAACCAAATTCAGGGTGGTTGTGCACATGTTCATGTGGGGTGTAGCATAGGTGACAATCAAGCAGCTGCTAAGGCAGCTGGGCAACACCTCCATTTTGTAGACCAATTTGAGCTCTTCTTGGCATTGGTGATGTCTCAGCCAGCCATTGGAAAAGGCACTTAAATCTTAGATTGGCAGAGGGATTTTTTTTTTGCTGTAATTTGGAATTTTAAGGAAAAGATCATGACCCAGAGGCTGGCTGTCACACACAGATCCCTACCTGCTGTGTGTCACCAATAATTGTAAGAAAGAAGAGAAAGAAAAAAAAGTGAATGAATACTCCCATCCCATGTTTTTTCCCATTTGCATCCCATGCATTCTTTCTGTAGGACAGGGAAATGGATTTTAGGCAGAGAAAGTTAAAATCCATCCTTGAGAATGAGGTCTACTATTTTAATAACTTGAAAAACACTTGATCTTCTTATGAGGATTTCAGCGCAGGAGTGGAGGCAGTGGGCAGATGTTCCAGACTGTTAAAGGTGTGGAGGTTGCCTTGGGAAAAAAAGAACGCTGGTCTGGAGCAAACTGATGTGTTGCCTGTAGCCGAGAAGAAATAAATTCTCTTTCATGGTCTTGGAGTTTGGAACAAAGAGATGCTTCTGAAAAGCTGATGGTTACATCTAACAAGGTTACCGAACAATACTAAAACTTTTCAAAGGTGGGATACACCAGAAAAGCAACTTGTCAGACCTCACAGACCTCTATAATCCAGAGGCAGAATCACAGAATTGTGAAAAATTAAGCAGAGAATATTTGAGGTTCTAAAAATGAAGATTTGTGAGTACAGTTCTTCTGGTCCTTCACCTCAACAAATTATTTGTTCTGGCTTCCTGAGTACTCATCATGTAGTTAGTGCTCAAGAAGGCCCTTACCAGTGGTTAACAAACAGGGCTGTTGAAAGGCTGAGTACTCTGAGCTGTTCTCTGTGGTGGAAACCGGGTTATGTTAGGTGGGAGGAAATGTTAATTAGTGGCATGTCATGATTTGTAAACAGACACCACTGTAAAACCTGTTCTTTGGGGCAGTCCTTCAAAGCCTCTGGGGTTTGCTACATAGGGATCCCTGTACCAGTCCAGCAGTGTTGAAGTCACCCAAGTGACTTCAGGTGGTGGCCTTGGTCCTCAGAGATTTCCAGAGGGAGAGTGCCCCATGGGCACCATCTGTCCAGGCACTGACTTTTGCCTTGTTCCTTCACTTGGAGACTTTTGACTTCACTTGGAGACTGTCAGATGTACCTGGTAAACACAAACTCTTTCAGGGTGCTGCCTTGCCAGGTCCCCAGCACCTTGCACTGTCATTGGCAGATGCTGATTGACCTTCACGAGTTCTGTTGCAGATGATCAGATTATGGAGCCAGCAGTGAATCCTAAGTGTGTTTTTTCACAAGGTCATCCAAAGTAAGAGGAATGCTTTTGACACTGCAAGTAAAGTAAGAAAACCATACAGTCACTGTCCCAGCCACTGAGGCCTTTCCAGTGAGCAAAGTGTGTATGTTTAACTCCCAAATTTACCTCTCTGTTACTGGAATTTGCTGTTGCAAAGCACCCTCACCAGCACAGAAGCAGCAGAGGCACTTTGTTGGGGTTCTCATTTATTCCAATTCACTGCTTTTAAGCATCAAATTGATGCAATTTACAGAAGAAAATACTTTTCTGCCTCTGGTTTCCAATACTGTCCTCTCCAGAGGGATGTGAAAGAGCGATGGCTCCCCTTGCCTTTCCCACCAGACACTGCTGCAGAGGTGACACCATCAGAGCTGCTCTGACAGCTTTGTCACAGTGTGGTCAGGAGAGGAGAAGCAGCTTGCTTTCCCTTATATTTTACTGGACCCTGGAGACCTGGTCGGAAGAAACCTTGTTTCTGTCATTGGGCTGAGCCAATGTGACTTAAGGTGCCCAGGGAACAGATGCAGGAGATAGAAAAATGCCAGCTTGAGTTGTTCTTCTGTCTCTTCTCATTTTTCATCCCTGGGAGCTCCAAGTCAGGACACATCCCCTCAATCAGATGGCTTTGCTGGGTTGTGTATTGGGTGATCGGAAAATGATGATTCTTCCTCTCGTTCCCCAGTGCATGTGCTGCCCAAGGAGAGACTCTGTTGAAGACAGCTCAGCAGATCCCAATGCCCCCAAATTTCCAAGTTTTGGCTTAAGTGCCATCCCTGGCAAGGACAAGGCTGTCAGTCCCTGGGTTTCCTCCACATCTCTACTCGTGCTGACCTGAAGAGAAATTACAGTTTTTTTATTCCCCAAAGCTTGGCATTGCCCTTCCATTCACCTCGCAAGTGCAAGCGGTCACAAAGACCTGTTGAAAGCAGAGTATTTTCTGCCACCCTTTGCTCTGCTCACAGCTTTTCCTCATCCTTTTTGAGCACTGAGTGTGCCAGCATTGGTGGGGTGGAGAGACTGTCAGGAAAAAGATATTTCTGTTTGGGTCTTGGCAAAAGCCAGGCTCTTTCCAGCACATTGTGCGTGAGAAAGAGATTCCAGGCTTGAGAGACTCACTGAACGTATGCGCATGTGTGTGTGTGTGTGTGTATACACCACAGCTTCTTCATCCTCCCTGCACTTGCTTGAACTTCTTGCCTCGGGGGAACCAGTACATCATTCCTACTCCCCGTCTCCTGCAGACGCCCCAGCCCATGTGTTCAGAGAGAGTTTCTGATGTTGCTTCACACTGAAGTTGTCTTCAGGACAGATAATCCCATCACCCTTATTTTCTGCCCCCGCGGTAATTAGAGTTACAGTATGACCTAAAAGTTGCTGATGCTTGTACAGAGAGAAATAATGAGGAAAAAAGATGACAGTTGATACTGCTAGCCCTGCATGCAATTGGTTGGCAATGGAAATCTGTGTTATTGATTCGAAACGGAAAACTAGTTTCTTTACAAAAATGCATAGCAAAAAGAAAATGAAAGCAAGCTTGTATCTCTGCAAAGGCTCTCTGCAGTCCCACCATGCCTTAAGATAACAACCCTCTGCTCTTCACTTCTTTCGCTCTAAATTGGAGTCTGTACAGTGTTGCTTGTTACACATCCTGCTGCCTGCTCCATCGGCAGATGTGCGGTACCCACGGCCGTCTCCTCTTCCCTTCCCTTCACCTCTGCCTGTCCACCCAGCAGCACCACCTGGCTGAAGGGCAGTTGGGTCATTTCTTACAAAGTCCTTTAAAAGAGATTGGAATTAGCACAGACTCTGGCGAAGTTTTTTTCAGGAAAAAAAAGCTGACCCTCCTCACTCCACTTTTTTAATCATTAAATTAAAACCACTTTTGCTGTGCTCAAGTATCTATGAATACAAGTTAAAACTTGTTGTAAGTCTTAATTATTGAAAGATAATTCAAACTGAAGTTGGAACCAAGAGGAGCTGTACGTCACTGAAACACCTACCACTTTAGCTCCCTGTACTCCTTGTGCATAGTCTGTTTTCTGGCTTAATTTCCTCAGGCATGTCTTCCGTATATACTCACTAGTCCCTTAGCGCTACTGCAATAAAGTCTTGCTTGCTGAGACCCTCAAGCTGTTTCTCTCCTCTTTTCTTCTACTCTTACAACTCTTCTGTTCCTCTCATCTCACCTCCAACTCCAGTCAGGCAGCCAAGCAGGTAACTATACAATAGTAAGCCGTATGTTTGTATGCAGTTGGCGATTTTAGCTCACAAATATGTATGTTCCAAGTGAAGCTGAACATGCATGCGCTGTGGCCCAGCACGAACCTGACCCAGGCGTACAAGGGGCACAGAAATTATGATAATTCTTGTATTGCTTTTGCTTGTCTCTTCCCTTTTCTCTCAGAAATGCTGTAGAAAATCCTTAGCTAATGGTTTTTTGATAAGCAAATCCAAGCTGGGATTTTTCCTCCTTTCAGTGCATACAGCTGGCCATCGAGGAGGGAGGTAAAAATGTTAGTCTGCCAGAATTTCTGCCTCACTGGGTCATTTTGGAGAGCGGGTCAGATAGCGGGGACTTGGCAGCTGCAGCGTTGCCAGCAATCTCATTTAGTGCTATGGTGTTGAGAGCAGGCAGCTCGGAGCCTCCCTTGCCTGCTCTTTGGTGGAGGTGGGCTCGTTTGCCAGTCAATGGGATCTCATCAGGCCTTTAGCTGCAGCAAGACAGAAGAGCATGAGTCTTTGCAAGATTAGTAACGTGTGGAGTGAGGCGAGGGGTCAGACATTCAGGGTCTAGGTTTTACCTGCCTCCCCTTCACCTAGGCTCCCTTTTACATTCCACCCAAAAGCAGTGTTAAACCTTGCTCAGGCCAGCACCTGAGCCTTATCACCCATGCTCTCTCCTTTGGGGCTGCCTGTGGTCCGGCAGTGAGCAGCACTGGGATGGCAGTGCCATAACCACAGCCCTGAACGAGCACGCCAGTGCCTGACAGCTTGTGTTAGCAAACGGCTTCTGAGCATCTCTGCCCCATGCGCTGTCCTGACAAAGGGTAAGAAAGATGTAAAATACGTCAGCATTAAAATACTAAGCCATGCTTCATTGACATCAGAGTTCTATATTAAGAACCGTCATCATCTTTACCTGTACATTACTGCTGTCTTCAGTGTGAGTCAGGCTTTCCCTGAGTCCCTTTGAGCTCTCCCTGCCACCCGAATTGCTGTTCCTTTGACAGAGGCTTCAGCTCAGCAGTGCACACGTCTGATTTCCAGCTGCGGGGGATCTGCACTTTGGGATGACATCTCTCATCCCTCATCCCTGCTTCCCCTCCTGCAGCACTCAAAGCAGCTGCAGCCAGCAACCTTGTCTTTCATCTTGTCTTTTAAGCCCCTTTCTCAGGGGTTTCAGCAGGGACATAAATTTTCTCTGGTCAGTCCTGTTTCCCTCTGCCATTCAAGGCATGACTGTGTTTTGCCACCAGTCCCTTCGAGAGGTGGAAGGAGAAGGCAGCTGCCAAACCCTCAGGCCTGCACCTGGAAGGAGGAGGACGTTAAGGAACATAAAATAGCTGGCAACAGCATCCTAACATCCCCTCTGCCATCCTCTACTGGCTAACACTGGCAGATAGCAGCCCTACCTGAGAAAGCAGACAGGGGATCCCTTGAGGATGGGAAAAGGTTTAATCATTTATGATAGTTTGGGACTAATTCCTGAGCCCAGTTCTGATTTGTCTACCAAAGCAGGGTCCAAGCTGGAGGAGGAAGGTGGCAGCATCCTTCCCCCTCTGCCAAGGCACCCTACAAGGAACAGATCGCAGCACCCAGTGAGCCCTGTCCTTCAGAGCATGTGGCAAAGGACAAAGCCAGAGATGAAGTCACGAGTTTTCTCTAATCTCTTTGCAATGAGAAAGAGGAAAGGAGTTCCCGCTCCTCCCTGGGGTGGGCCATGCATCCAAATCCAGATGAGAGCAGCATGGATATCAAAACAACAGGCTAGGCTCTTTGAAACTGTACTTGTGAGGTCTGCGGCTGCCCTAGATAAACCCTGCCTGCCTCTCTCCTCACTGTCTGGTGAGACTTCGGAAGAGAGGAGCGCGAGTCTTTGAGCTGCACCAGGTATAACGACTGGGCAGCTGAGCAATGCTCAGCTGTCCCCAAGGGCCACCATGCCCTGGTGATCTGGCAGCAGCCCCAGGTGCCACCCAAACAGCTTTTGCAGGTACCTCTGCAGCAGGAGAGAGAAGTGTTGGGGCATGCCGCACACAAGGGCTCACACAAAGATTCCCAACCCTGCTCCAAGAGGAAATGTATTAAATTAGGCGCCACTATCCCTCTGAAATAGAACTCCTGCCAACCTAATTAACGAAAGCTTAATCAGCAGGCTGGTTAGTCATAAACTTATTAAATAACTAATTGAGCTCTAAGGCTGTTTGTCAAATTTCCAGACAATGGCAATCTCACTAAGGGAGAGATTAGGTCAGTAATCCTGTTAAGGGAGCAGGTTTGCTGCACGGGACGGCCCTTTGGCTAGGCCACTGCTGATCCAAGTACCCGGGGCTGGGGCTCAAAAACTGAATAGCAGGAAGAGGCACCCTGGGCTGTACATATCCTGTTCGCCCATAGAGAGTCATAGTAAACAGTCAATTAATCTAGTGAAACAATGTCTGAAAGTCCTCTTCTGGGGAGCAGCATATTTGGAGGGTGACATGCTAAGTTAGTAACACTCTTTCCCTTTTCCAGGGGAGAAAACAGTAGGTATCATACTGCAAAGCAGGGATGTCTCAGAGCATGGTGGGGTGAGGAATATCCATCCATTGAGTGTGTTAACCAACCTGGTTGCCTTTCTCCATCTGCTTTCATTTTACTGGAGAGAAAATACAGAACTTTGCTTGAAATGCATAGGGTTGCAGAAACGCAACGCAGCAGATGATAAAACAGAATGAATTAAATGTATGACATTTTGCTGATAAATCAAAGCCAGAAACACAGCTGGGACTTCAGCTGCAGTCCAGTCCTGGGAACAAGAAAAGTCCAAGGGTTTTTTCCAAGCAGGATGCCGGAGTCAGTGAGCTGCGAGTCTCTTCCAAGCTCACATGCTGCCTGTGACATTAGCACTTCTGTCCTTATTTGTTTTGGCTACTAGATGGGAACTCAACAAGACATTCCAAGCAGTGGTATCTGCAAGCCAGTGAAAGCTTTCCCAATTACAGCATACTAAGAATAAATTAAATCTGTAGTTTATACAGGCTATAAAACACATGCTCTCTGCCATAGATCAATCATTCAGTGTGTATTTTAGAGTTGTGCAAGCATGGACATTTGACTAAGTTCTATGCAGTTCAAGCCTACTTATGTCAGACTCTATTGAAGTGTTTTTTATACAAATATGCACTGTATGATGATCTCCTGTGTAACTGAAGGCTACGAGTATTCAGCTAAGCAAGTTTGTACTGTTACTCTCCTGAATACACATCACACTTACTACATGCATCAGTGACCTTAATGCTTCTTCACAGAACATCAGGACCCATAAAAAATCTGTTGTTGCCAATAATATTAACTCTGTTTATCTGGTACATTATGCCTTTAGCATAAGTGATGCTTTAAATGAAGAGAGCTATTTAAATGAAGAGAGTTAAATTGCACTTGCACCATACAGCAGGGTCAAGCAAGTGGCTATGACATAAACCTGTGTTCAGTTGAGTAGAAATGATGAGGGGGCATTTGCAGAAGTTCTTTCCAGGTGAAATAACTTAATTGTGTCTGTCCATTTAAAGTATGTTAAGGGAGAGAGTAGCTCAGTTTTATGTATTATATTTTGTAGAGTTCGGTTTATAAACAAACTTTTCAGCTGGGCTTGTCAGGATGCAAACACTTCCCCTGATATCTAACTTTGTTCTTCTGGCTGGCAGGAAGAATATTCATTGTAAAGTACATGAAAATACCAGATAAATCCCTTTCCGAAGGTAAATGTGAAAAAGTGGGGGGGGGGGATAAATAAATAAAACTGATGCTGTTCATATATTCCAGTTCTGACAGTGATAAATGAAATCTTTATATGCAGTATTTTGCAGCCATTAGGAATAAAAGTCTTAATCCTTAAAAATTAAGTGAAAAAGCACAGGCTGAATCACAACAAAATGCCCTTGTGAGCTGGGAGCTGCAATAATAGATGCCTTTGAAATCAGTACAGAAAGATGTTCAAAGATGAAGAGAAATGAATTGCTGCCTGCTGCTACATAGTCACAACCTGTCTAAATAAAATGGCTGCAGAGACAGCTCAGGCAGAGGAGTTGGGAGTCAGGAATCCTGTTCTGTGCTCCCCTGCTGCCACAGAGGCTCTACGTGGCTTAGGGTAAACCAGTTAAATAGTTTCTCCCAGCAGTAAAATACAACTTACTGTTTTACAAAGATGATTCATGATTATGTCGTGCCATGAAGAGGTAAAGTGCTCTGTGTTCAAAGTAGTATTTTTTTCCCCTAAAGTGTACAGCCATAAGGTTTTCTTTGCTAGATGGCTAACTCCACTGGATGCCCTGCTGTCCTGCATGTCAAAGCCCAACAGTAGATATAAACAGGGAAGTCATTCCTTCCTATAATCACATGAGGGTCAGCTAAATGAGCTTTGAGGCTGGGATAGTGTGGCTAGGGAACGGGGATATGCTGCTGGAACATAAAGCCACTTCTGGAGATCCTTGTGGTATAAGCAGATGATAGCTTTGGTCGCGACTGGAGCACTCATTTACCTGACCTCCTTTGTGCTAAGGAATAAGCATGGCACTTCAGTTTGGTGTGTGTTTTCTGAAGGGAAGTGCAAAAAGGAACATCAGCCAGGCCATCAGAAACCTCTCTGTAACTTGTTCAGGCAGCACTTTAGGTGAGCGTTACCCCAGAATGAGGCTTGCATTGCTGTGCATGCAGTGCACTGACGGCTGCTTGTAGTAGCTCCTATACAAGAAGTTAAGAGCTGCATCCTTGAATAAAAGACGCAAACATTGTCTTTGTACTACCTAGGTAATTTACCAGTTCTTTGTCTGGTCAGGCCTTCTTGGGAGCTGAAGGGAGCTTAAAACCACTCAAAGGCCGTTGGTGTTTGTGCCAGCTCTCAGCCATGCCAAAGGGACAGAGCAGTAGCCAGATCAACAAAACATAAGGAAGTGCAGCTCCTTGGATGTTTAAAACCTGGTCCAAGAGGGACCTTGCAAGATGGATTTATATGCCTGCTCTTGCTAGCCAGTTCTCACAGTTAGGCGTAGTTCACTGATTTCCCCAGGTTTGGCTAGGTCAGCAAAAATAATGTACTTCAGCTAAAAATACTGTGTCTCACCAAAGTTGGTAGCTGGATGACTTGGCTATCTGACCCTTGCTTATCTGAACAGTCTTTTCTGAAGCTGGGTGAAACAATCCTGATTCAGGTGGCCTGTCCTGAATAATCAGTGCTGATGCCCAGCACGTATCAGCTTGATATTGTATTCCCTGTGTTCAGAGCAAGGGCTGGGTGCAGACAGATCCTTTTGGTTCTGCTTCCCCTGTTTAGTAAAAATAGCTTTTCTCTTGCCTTTCTTTACGATGCAGGGAAGCACAGCCATCAGCTGCACTAATGCCACCCACGTGGTTGCACTTACACTCTCCAAATCTCCCCGGGGAGCACAGCCCTCACCAGGGTCAGCGTGGCCCCAGCACACTGCTTTCTTATACCTCCCTTTCTATACAGCCTGCAGCCAATGTCCCTGTTGATGTACATACCCTGAAATCTCTCCAAGAAGTGACACGGTCCTTGCTGACAAATACTCTCTGTCAGAGGTGAAAGGTAGTGAAGGTTTCATTGTTAACTAGATGCATGCTAATGGCCCTGAGTGAAATGATGCAAGTGAGCTGAAACCACGACTCGGGTTTGAAGTGGAAGTTCTAGTCAGCACTTCATTCTTTCTCCCTCCATTTGCTCATGACCCTGTTCATCATTCAGTGGGATCTGAACAGACAGATTAATATTATTTACTGTGTAATTTAAATTCTCAGCTTGCTTGAGAAGGTAGTATTCATCAGGGAATCACTGCAGTCCTCAGCCTCTGAAATGGCGCAGCTGACCGTGGGGGATAGAAAGGCAAATACATCCCACATTCTCATCTCATAGACCTTGAAGATGGAAAAATACAACTCTGTCAGACCGGATTAATTTCTCTTTGTCTTCCCACTGCAGCAAATCCCATGGACCCACACTGCACTGTCCCCATAACAGGAAGCTCCATCTCCTCCTGATCAGGCAGGTTCACAAGCAGAGTTAGCAAGGTTCAGCCAGCAGCTCTCAGCAAAGAGACAGGAGCAGTCAGCATCTGTGTGCTTCCAACCCATGGTACAAAGGAAGCAAATCAGCTTCGTCGGCCACTGAATGGTGTTTGTGCCGATCAGGCTGCCTCAGTTGAGGGGGACACACGTAGTGAGGGACAGTGGCAGTAAGAGGCAGTGGCATCCTGAAGCACTCTCCACCCACCACTGTCTGACCATAGCCAGAGTCATTCATGTTCTTGGGACAAATGGGAACTGTGGATTTGGGGGGTCTGACCCTCCAAATAGCTCTTCAGCATAGTACAGGGTGATGTTCACCAAATTCCTGGGTTGTCTGCTTTGCATGATATCGCAAAAGGAGCAGTTCTGCAAGAGACTGAAGCATATGGCTACTTTTGCCATTTCTGGTTTGGGGCAGAGTATAAGCAAAACCAATGCCCTCTACATAGCAACATGTACCAAAGGAGCTGTTAAGCATTTCATTTTTTAAAACCCAGAAAACATTATTAAAACTGGTTAAACACTGTTTTAATTTAAACTCTAAAACCAGAAGAGTAATTGTAAAGATTTATTCAAGTCTGATTTTTAACATAGACATATTCATGTTAAATCCATTCTGCTTCACATGCTCCATTACTATTTTCCCTCATCATAAAGCAGCTAGACGTCCAGCCAGCCAGCTGAACAGGTAACCATTTTAAATTTTACTAGGTAATACAGCAGTGCTTGAAAGCATTCATTAAGGCCACAGCTGTTCCCAGTGGTAAGGAGAGAATTCAGCCCCTCTTGACTTAGACATGACTTTCTCTGATGGAGGTTCCCTGGGAATGTGCTTCATTTGTCAGCATGCAGTTATTTGCCCATTCTCTGACATATCCTAAATCAGGCAGGTGAAAGCACACCAGGGCAGGGATGGTTTGATGAGTGCCTAGCATGCTGGGGCACCATCTTATTGAGGACCCTTGCATGGAGCTGTAATACGAGACCGTTGCCAGACAGGATGCAAGGCTGGGCCAATTGTGGTCCTGATTGTGTCTGCAGCATGCATTTCCTTTGCTCTTTTATACTTGGGTGTTATTCCTGCCTTACTGAAAGCTCTGTGGGCTTCTGTGGTTGTTGTCTTGTCACCAGTAGAGCTTACCTTGAAGCAGCACTTGAAACAGATGCTAAATGGCTTGGAGTGAGCGAGCAGAACAGACTAGTGTGAGGCTAGCATAAAGGTAGCAGCTTGCTCATTGAGCAGATTCATCTTCTTTCTTTAAATGATTTTAGTATCATAAGGGGACAAAGTGACTTGAAGATGAAATGACAAGGTGGACAAGAAAGGAGGGGTGAGATGTGGTGTGGTAGGCAGGCCCAGACAGAAGGCTGTCTCGCATGCTGTTCAGAGCAGTATAGTGGTGTCAAAAGGATCCTGGACCCTCTCCTCACATACATACACACACACACAAACACACACACGTGCCGCTCCATGTATTCCTTTTCTGACACAATGTCCAGGATTAGCTTAAGTGGAACTGGTGCAGCCAAATTCCCCACTGCGTCAGGCTGACAGCACAGCTGTCTATGTTCTGTGAGCTCTTCACTGAAACAGAAGCTAATGCTGCTTTGCCCCACTCAAGCATGGAGCCAGGTAGATTACCTGTGGTGGGTTGACCCTGGCTGGACGCCAGGTGCCCACCAAAGCCGCTCTGTCGCTCCCCCCCTCAGCTGGACGGGGGAGAGAAAGTATAACAGAAGGCTTGTGGGTCAAGATAAGGACAAGGAGAGATCACTCACCAGTTACTGTCACAGGCAAAACAGACTCGACATAAGAAAATCAGTTTAATTTACTACCAATCAAACCAGAGTAGGATGATGAGAAGTAAAACTAAATATTAAAAACACCTTCCCCTCACCCCTCCCTTCCTCTCAGGCTTAACTCTACTCCCAGTTTTCTCTACCTCCTGCCCCCCAAGCTGTGCAGGGGGATCCCCGGGGAATGGGGGTCGGGGTCAGTCCCTCAGGCCTTGTCTCTGCCGCTCCTTCCTCCTCAGGGGGAGGACTCCTCACTCCTCCCCTGCTCCACCGTGGGGTCCCTCCCA
>JANXJC010000078.1:74156834-74169222 GCA_027564655.1 Leptodon cayanensis
AAGGATTTTTCAGCTTCTCAAGCCCAGCCAGTGAGAAGGCTGGAGGGGCACAAGAAGTTGGCACAGGACACAGCCAGAAACAGCCAAGTGCATGCCTATGCCCTCTGGTAGGACCGTGCCCTCAATGTCTCAAGCTAAGCAGTGGCCTTGAGGCTGGGGGAGACATGCAAACACAGGTCTCATCTAAGTCCAATGGGGAATACTTGACTACCATATTGGAAAGTCTGAGATGACTCAGAAAGAAAGAGCATCTTAACTTTTCATTCCTTGAGAATTGCCCAGGTGCATAGTTGCCAGGTTTCACACAAAGGTTAGCACAGCTTGGTCAGTGGAAGGTTGTGATCTTAGGATTCATGCTAATGTGGGTATAGCATCAGCCAATATGGGGCAGACTTTAAAGAAAAATGCCATTTACTTATCAAGGCTAGGCTGTGGTTCCTTCTCTCACCTTGTCTTTACTGTTCTGGTTACGTGTCTGATCGCAGATTCTGTGAGAACTACTTTAATTTGTGAAGTTACAGACTTTTGTTAAAATGTTGGACCCTGAAAGTAACATCTTCAGAAGTGCCTAAATCAGTCACATTCCTAAAAAGAACTCAGTTACTTAGAGTTTGGGAAGCTGGCCTTCAAACAAACATCTGGGGGCAAAAACCAGATGAGCTGGAAGCCAGGCAAAGAGCTCACTACCTGGAATTAGTGTTCACAAACTCTACCTGCTACACCAGGGGGAAGCACTTATGCAGAAACCAGGCACTGAAAACCTCCTTCCCCAGTTCTGATTGACCTGATGGTTGGTGTGTGAGACTGGAGTTTATAGCCCAGAATTACTGCAAGAGATTGGCACCTGAAAGCTCGCTTGGGTGATGGTAGAAGTAGCAGTAGTTCGTAATACTTGTAAGGTTCAAATACTAGGTTTCCTTGCCTCAAAGCCTGATATGACTCATGCACTTCTCCACCAGCTTCCAGGAGCTTGTGCTAACACACCAAGGCTGAGTAGGCCTCCCATTCGCCCTGGAAGCCATCCCATTTTGGCCACCAGACTCTCAGTATTCATAGCATCCCGGAGGGAGATGAACTGTTGATTCATGCCTAAGAAATTTGGCTGGGGACACAGGCATGGATGTTCCTACTGCACTTACATTGCATTGGGGTTGTTCACTCCAAGCCACTAAATAAGTGAAAGAAGGGGTTGAATAGGAAGTCTTGTATCATTCAGACCAACACGTTGCAATAGGGCTCAGTAATAGCATAGAAATAGTCATGGAGAGACCTACTTCAGGAAGAAGACACTTAGCAGCTAAGTCCAGATTCATCAGCTGAATGAGTAATCTGAGTTGGAGAAGACCATTAGTGCTTGTACCAAGCAATCGATAGAAAGCAGAGAGCAATGGTCCATTTAAAAGGCTCAGGCAGGCCTCAGCTGCCTTGACAGAAAGAAACCTGTAAGCTTATTTTTGAGTCAGGTGCCTTTTGTGAATTATACAGCCTCTTAAAGCATTGGCAGCTTGTCTCAGCACAGTGTATTTGTGGTCAGCGCTGAGCTTCTGATGTAGATGGGTGGAAGCTGGGTTGTATTTAGGGTTGTAAACATTTGCCTCCATAAACCCCCACTTTATCCTTCTGTTTCTGAATAGCAAAATTCACGTGGCCTGCAAAATACCAGCCTTTTATTCTGGAGACAGAGATAACCAATGCATTTGCAAGTTCCAGTCCTAAGGAATTACCCTAATTTAAGGTTTTGACTTCGATCCTGTACCGGTGTCTTTGTTGCTCATGCCAGAGAGGTTATTGATCTGATCCTTTTCCTGCCAAGTTCAATGAGCATTTATTCACCTCCTCTGTCAGCAGGAGCAGGGCTGGGCATGGTTTGTAGGAGTATGTACCCTTCTCTGCAGCTTCCTCAGCCACGCTCATTATCACAATATCTAGGCACCTCTGCTGCTTATTTGTCCCTCAAAAAAGGCAGCCTTAGGCATGTGTCTCCCTGCTCTTACCTGTGTGGAAGGGATAGAGTTGGCCCACCTTGCACTTGCACGCCCTGGTAGGCACGCTGCTTTTCCATGACAAGTGGGAAAAGGTGCTTTTCTCTGTAAGAGGTATAAAATCTGCCAGAGAGAAAATGTATCAGCACATTTCACATACTACAGGGGAAGCAGAAGCAAAATTAATTCACTATTCAGGTTCCCTAGCAAGCAGTCTGGTAAACCCCTGTTATTCAGGCAAGCCACAAAAATAGTTCCCAGTAGTTCTCACACTCTGGAGAACATTTTTAACCGGTCCCTCTCCTGCCTTACGTTTTCCCTACAAGCCTTGCCTGGCATTGCAGGATGAGATTGGGGCAGTTAGCTCAACTTTTGCAGCTAAATGCTAACTCAACCCAACTGATTGCCCACAAGAAACAAGGAAGGACTTTGAATCACAAAACTGAATACCAGTTTATATGAAAACACATCGTCTGTGGGCTCCTATCCCTGCTGGAGGCAGGGCCATATTAATACAGCACAGACATTGCATACCTGCAGAAGGCTTAGGTTTAGGACCTGAATTCTAGTTGTGATCCTGTGGTGAGAAGTTATTAAGAGAAATAGTCTTTCCTAAAGGAAAAGCTAAGTTAAATCCGCTTTTGCACTGAATACATAAAGAAAGCTTGACGTACTGTCTGTGTTTTAAGGTACACTTCAGCAGCGAGTAGAACACACTCTGAAAATTTAAGCAAACAATATATATTGTTTAAAAATACAGCTGCAAAATGCTTCACTTTTTTTTTTTTTTAAACAAAGAAAGCAAGGTCCCAAGAAGCAATACGAGATAAAAGAGAAAGACACATGGGGGACATCACAGATTGCTAGGAGGAGAAGCAGGGAAGGCAGCAACGCTTTCTGCTGTAGGGTATGTTAGTCTGGTGAGTTGCCATCTAGGAAACAGTAATAACTCAAGCCTGGTGTCAGGCTAGGCTGGACTAATAATATGTGATGGTGCTGCTTTGATGGACACACTGTTCTATCCCCACTGGGCCCCTCAGCAGCAGCCCCAGTAGGAGGAGAAAATGTAGAAGGACAAATTCCCTTGCTCGGCACAAAGCACAGTCTTAGGGTCCATGCAGCAGTCAGGTGCAAGTAGAGGCAAGGTCTCTGCTCTTTTTCTGCCTCAGCTGGGTCTCATCCAGAAGCTCCGTGACCATCTTAGTGTGGCATTGTCAACAAACTGCTGTGAGTCAAGGTACATTAGGTTTAGGCCCTGGTGACCTTGGATGCAATGGGACACAGCTCATCCGGCCTTTGCAGTGTCCCACCTTGGGTCACGGAGAGCTCATGTCCTTTGCTATTAACTCTGCTACACCTTTTGCTGCTATCAAATCTGTTTCTGCAGCTGTGTGGTGGCCAACCAGGCTGTTGCCCTAATTTTGCTTTTCCCCTTTGTATCCCATATGCAGAGAAGCAGAGGGAGCTGGCTCGGAAGGGCTCCCTGAAAAACGGCAACATGGGAAGCCCAGTTAATCAGCAGCCCAAGAAGAACAACGTGATGGCACGAACAAGGTAAAGGACTGGAAAAGCACTCAGCTGTGCACTAAGCTGCAATTCCTAATGGCCTTAGGATGGGCAAGGACAACATTCATTGCCGTTTGCTTGCTGCCAAACATGCTGCGAGAGCAGTGATGGCCCTTCCCAGAGCTGGCAGGCCCAAATGCTCTGTGCTGTGTCGTGTACCATCCCCTAGGGAGATGCAGGGACAGCTGACCCCAGGACCGGTGACAGTGCAGCCTGCAGGAGGCAGAGGCAGCCCAGCCTGGTCGAAATCAGGGGTTTGCTGCAGCTGTCTTGCATGTTCTGGGTAGCCTCATGTAACACATAATCCTGCCAGCTGGAGAGGTACAGTGCTCCTTCAAGTAATGCAGACTGGTTTAGAGCTTAGTTCTGCCTTAACTGCTTTTATTGCAGTAGTTCCCCAGCTCCTTTTTGATGATGACCCCTTCCCCATACTGATTGACTTAATGAAGGCTTGTATATAATCCACCTCTGTGTGCTTTGCTATACACCTCCTCTGCACTTTGAACAGCAGGGTCGTACTTTGCTGGAGCTGCTTTGGCACATCTCTGTATGACAGTATCAAGACTGTGCTACAAACCACTGTAAACAAAGATGTTCCTAGCTGAATACTTTCTTTTAGAATATTTCTATTTTTAACATGCAAGCTTCCGTACACCAATGTATTACTTACCTGCATTCAGGAGGCAAGAAACCCCATGGGCCCAGGGGATTGCACACTTTGCATGTTACTAGAAAGGTGGCAGTTTTTAGTGGAAGACCTCACTTAAAATGACAGAAGAATCTGTGTGAGTGCTGGGTGTTTACTGATGAATGGGAAAGTTGCATGGATTACCATATATTAAGTAGAACAGGAGGTGCAGGTGAGAGCCTCTCTGTATGCAGCGCATCCAACAGATGAGGTTCCTTGTTCACATTAATTCCCCAAACCCAAAATAGTCATAAATCATGCCAAGACTTTGTCAAGTTTTATTTGTAAGCTCCTGCAATGTTGGTGGAATACAATGCATTGCTCCTTGCTCTGTGTTTGATTGTTGAGACCATATAAAGGAGCCAGGGCCTTCGTGGCAACAAGAAATTCAGCAGATGCTCTCAGCTGGGTTTTCCACGCCCACTGTTCCTCCCTGTCTTGCAAATACAAGCTGGAAAGACTTGGTTTCTTTTGGCAATAGGCTGCATGTTAGCTTCCCGAGAGGAATGGTAGCAGATTTGCTGCTTGAGAGATTTAGAAACACTGAAATCAGCGGAGGAAGATGGTAAGGGAGAGGAGATGGCATAAGTACAGGTGCCTACCTGTAAAATTAGTGACTTGTGCTTGGAGAGCTGCCGGTGGAAAGAAGAGTGATTTGCGTGGGGAAGAGCAGAGCAGTGACACCTATTGACAAAAGCCTTTGAACAGCCAGCTCAGTTCTATTCCATTTGTGGATATCTGAGCACTGTTCAGAGGATATGTGGACCCCTCCACAGCCAAACATAGCCTGCCAGCAGTAGAGTTGCTTTTCTTAGTTACTTTTCACACAGCTTTTGGATGCGTCCCTTGGGATCTGCAAAACAGAGGTTTGCAGCTATTGCTTTAGTAGCAGATGTAGCCAAGCTCCGTTGTTCCCATATGGCTGGGACGTGGGTCTCACTGGCCCAAGTCCCTTCATCCTCCTGCTCCCTTGGCTTTCTAGGAACCAAGCTGCACCACGAGCACAGCCCTAGTGACACCTCAGAATGGTTTGGTCTGTCTTGCCACAGACCTGGCAACCCCAGAAAGGCAGAAATGCCGCAAGCTTGTTCAAGCAGCGTCTTGTCACAGTGTAATGGTTGCAGTATAATGGGAGATACTCCAGTGGGATACACTGCAAAACGTCCAGGTTATGGTTTAAATCTGAACTGTTGGCTTCCTCTGTCTCTGCAGGAGGAGAATAAGCTAAAGCCATTTCCCCCTTTTTAACAGTTCTGCTGTTCTCGTCAAATATGTTTTCCTTTGTTCAGGCAAACCGCTTTGCCTTTCCTAGTCTCTACTCCAACTCCTCCTCTTTCCCCTGTTCTTCTCTATTATCTGTATGAATTTCTGACATCCAGCCTCCAGTACCAGATTGTCTTCACCATTTGGTCTTCTCTTGGGGCAGAGGCACAGCCAGCCTTAGAGGTGAAAGGATCTGGATCCTTAACATGCTCAGTCTCCCTAAGAGCAACTAAAATGTGAACAAGGTTGGGGCGATGCTGGAACACTTGCTATGAACACAGGCAGAGCCCAGAACACCATCCGCACCACTTGGGCACAGACAGATATTTCAGTCAACTCTGAAGATAACCTAAACTTGGATTTGTGTCATAATGTATTTCATGTTAAGTGAGCAAAAACACCAAGAAGCTCGTACTGGGACAGCTGCAGATGAAAGCAGCTACGACTGCTACCAGGCTTTGTTCTGACGATGGTGGAAAGTGAAAATAAGGACAATCAGGATGCGAGGGAAAGACTTAGTTCGGGGCAGAGACATTGTCACAATTTTCATCTGTTGCAGAAAAATTGAAGTTCTGTGTTATTAAGAGAAAAGACATTTCTCAAGAAAAAGATGTAGTGATTTTTTTTTTTAATTCAAGTAAATAGCACCACAAAGGGTTTTTCTCCTAGATCCCCTGATAGTGCTTTGTTCACTCATGATATAGTAACAACTGTCAGTGAGTGTATATGGAGCAGTGACTCGAAAACTGGAGAGCAAGAATGGAAGTCAGTACTTCTGATATCTGTATGGGCAGGCTGCTGCTGCCAGATCACAGCTTCAGTTCGAGACATCTTTGCTTCTTGACTTCCTTCCTACATGCTTCAGAAGCAGGACTGTCCCAGTGCTATGAGAAGGGATATTGAATTTTGCAAGTGGATCCCATTTTCTCCAGTCCTCTGGTTCAGCAGGTTGGAAATTCTGCATCGGTTTTAAAATTAACTTCTTTAATCTTGCATTTCAATGAACCCAGTAAGAAAATACAGCTAGTCATGAACGTATATATCTGCTTTGTGTTAACATTTGAAATATTTTACTCTCCCTCAACCTGGCCATCTTCAGTCCCAGGCAGGCCTTTGTATTGCTAAAATTATAATGGCTTCCTGAGATTTTCTAAGCAGAAACAGAAAAACGTTTCAAGTAGTTAGAGAGCAGTTGGAGCATGGATGAGATGGATTATCATCTTTAGATTTGTATTTCCCAAACTCTTAGTGAAGCATCCTTGTGCATCATTGTGTGTTGTTAAAGACCACTTCTTCATTTGGGAGAAAACCTGAGCTAACTCACTGAACAGCATGGATTTTCATCACTCTTACAGTTCCCACCTGCTGAACATAGAATCTTACTCCATTTGCTCGATTTGGTTAATCTTGTTTTAAATATGAAACAAAGTCTTTGTGGAGTTTTCTGGATGAAAGAACTCTGTTGTGAACTAGATCTCATTGTATTAATGCTTTTTCCTTATCCTAGAAGCTCTGAAGCCTGTATTCCATTTCACAAACTCTCTCAAGCACTTAAAGGTGAAAAGTCATCATCAGCCTTTGTAACACTTCTGATGAAGTGAAAGTCATTATAAAATAATGGGATTTAAAAAGTGCTAGTCTGACTGGGTTCTTAGACTGCACCCACCAGCTCATATTTCTCATACTACTAAATTTAGGACTGAGACCTCAGATGTGTTGTGTTGGGGGGCTGGGTAGGGACTCAGGCAGAAAGACCTCACCCCTGATTTCCCATCGTAGAATAGTAGGAGCACTGTGCCTCTGCCTTCTCCTAGCCTCCTCCTGTTTACTTATTGCTAGTGTCATGTACTCATTCCTAGGGAAAAAAGCAACACAAAAGTGAACAATCTGATACAACAAGCAGCGTTAGCCAAACAGGTTCACCAGAATGAAGTGCAGAGTGTCCCAAGATTTTTTCTTCCAGGGAGGAGCATGTTCCCAAGACATGTCCAGTGTTCATCCCTGTGAAACTGCTCTAAGCTACGCAGAGACCCAGCTTACTCCCTCTGAATTGCACCCATTTAAACGTCTTCACCGATAAGGGAAGGCTTGCAAGGAAGTGAAACAGGGAAAACCTAACTATTATACAGCTTTGCCCTAGACTATGTGTGGCACTGAGCTTTACTGTGTTGTTAATGGACAAAATTTAATTATTTCAGGCTCGTCGTTCCCAATAAGGGCTATTCATCATTAGACCAGAGTCCAGATGAAAAGCCACTGGTAGCCCTGGATACAGACAGGTATGCAAAGTATTAATAAGATGATATACATTACTGTGCAAGCGAGTTTTCACGCCACAGTGCAGCACTGAAGCTAACTCCTGCTGAAACCGCTCTTGCAGGCTCTCATGCTCTTCCTTGCTGTGCGCATTGGCATATGCCATAACTGGTCTGTGTGTGTAAACAAGTAGGAAGCCACATAAGTAACAAGCACTGTGGTGGAAAGACCTGAGGGTCACAGATGAAAGTTGCTCTCCAGGCTCCCTTGATGTAACTTCTCTGTGCCTCATGGCATGAGAAAGATAGGGCTAACCAGGGAATACAAGTCTCTCTAACTCTTTCCTTCTTTGCTATATCTTGTCCTTCCCTGCAGTGATGATGACTTTGACATGTCGAGATATTCCTCCTCCGGATACTCATCAGCTGAGGTGAGTTATACTCTATCCTGCCATCCTCGCCATGAATGCTAATAGCAGAGCAGCCAGAAACAGCTTAGAGTGGCCTTGTACTGCCAGAAGTGGCTACAGAACGAATTTACCAGTGGTGTAGACTCTGTGAGTCTGCAAGGGGCCATAGCAGAAACTGTGCCATGTTTCTTTCTTCCCTGGTGATCCAGTTGGCTCCATCCCTGTGCTGCCGTGGCACAGAGATCTGCCCGTCGGCTGTTTTCACAGCTACCTTTGGCTTCACTCAAGCTTCTCCCAGTTCTGCTTAGTCCTGCAGTGTTGGCCCATGTGGTGGAAAAGCGTCAGCTTCTCTGCCGCACCAGCTCTGCAACTGTATGTTTGCCAAGGACACAAATAAAGGATCTGAGGGTGTGCTGTGATTTCCAGTTCTTGGGGCGGCCAGGGTCACCTAGTGCGTATTTACTTGGAGCAGGCAGAAATTTCAGGCAGGACTCGCAGATACGAACCCTTGCCCTTTCAAAGAGAAAAGGGAGGAAGCTCAGGCTTTTTAATCCCTCTGCATTGCTTCTGAATATATTCCCCAACTCTCTCCTGAATTAGTTCCTCAGCCTCTGGCTACTGCTTCTGCAGGATCTGATTTTACATCCAGGGTGCTGAGGAGCCATTCTACACACAAGCTTCTGGGAGCTCTTACCCCTTGTATCCCTTCCTTGGGCAAAATACATCTGAAACACAGAGAAAAGGCCAAGAGCAGGGACCAGATCAAATGATCTGGGCCATGTCTGGGCCCTGATGAAGTGGTGTTTACCCAGATCTTATTAGAGAGCACTTGAATCTGAGATTGCAAAAAGCCAAGAGGCTTTACCACCTTTCAACTGCTATAGAGTGCCCAGACTGAAAGGAGGGACTGCCTGACTGCCAGTTGGTTTATTAACATTATTATTACATTACTTTAAATGAGGGCTTGTCTTCATGGAAAGATTATTCCAGAATAAAATAGTGTATCGACTTGCTACTCTGGAATATCTCACTCTAGATATTCCTATGCTGGAAGAAGCTGGAACAGAAGGCAGCCCTCAACTGTGGTCAAAAACTGGGACTCTTACATTGGTGGGGCAGCTGCTAATGGTGGGGAAATATATTCCAGAATAAGGGACCTCCTTCATCTTCCAACCATCAGAAGTAAGAAGTCTCAGGTGTTTGACTGTTTGTCTCTTTGTCTGTAGCAGATCAACCAAGACTTGAACATCCAGCTGCTAAAGGATGGGTACCGGTTAGATGAGATCCCAGATGATGAGGACCTCGACCTAATCCCCCCCAAATCAGTCAACCCTACCTGCATGTGTTGCCAAGCCACCTCCTCCACCGCCTGTCACATCCAGTAGTGAGGCCGGCAGGCTGTGATCAGTGCTTTCCACTATAACTGTAAAACTTAACAGCCATTGCTTCCTCCTATGGTAGGACGTGCACCTCTTTGTGTTCATGGAGCCAGGAGAAACCAAAAAATTCATTTTATGATTGGTTGATAAGTTATTTTAAACTATGGTTAAACAAAAGAGAAGTTGCTCAAAGTGCCAGGCAGTGCCTGGCAGAACTGACTGGTCTGGAGAGCGAATGCAGGGGTGTCCAGAGATACCTCCTTGGTTTGTGTAGGCACTGGGGATGTTTTGTAAGGTGTCTTCCAGAATGGGAAGGGTCAGATGAGGCTGCAGGAAATCCTGCCCACCAAAACCAATCCATCTGGGAGATCGGGGATGAGTCTGAGGTGTCAGGGAGTTTTACCAGTGAGAGGAGGTCAGTTCTTAATTCATTCACTAAAGCTGTTTTGCATAACCAAAATGATGCTGTAACTGGGGCACAGGAATGGGACCGGAGCAGGGCATCCTTTCTTATAGCAAGGCTAGCTGGGACTAGCATGACACAATTCATTCACTTGTGAAGAGGACAAATAGGTGACATTTCACTGTGAGTCAGTACTAGCTAGAGCTGTCGTGTCACATATCCAATGCCATCCACCTTTAGTTCCACATTAAATTATCACCAAACACATCAGATTCAATCTGCAGTCCAGCCATCTTCTTCAGGGGTTCAGTCCTTGCCCAAGAATACCATACTCCTGAGTTCAGTCCAGTCACATATACTAACTTCAGCCTATACTGAATTCCCATGAGACCCATCTGCTTCCAAAATTCTTAACTTTGTTTAACTAAGAAAAAATTAGTCCTACATGAAACAGGACTAGATCTGTACAGTGTGAAGGTCAGTGCCAGAAAAGCTAGTTGAAGGAAGCACGTTTTTACAGTGCTCCACTGTTGATGTTCTCTTGGCACTGTGTCTCTTGGTGCCTGTGGGAGAGATTTGTTAACGCTGAAGGCTTCTTGTGTGGTGGCGTCAGACTTTAGGGGAGTTTTCACCAACAGCAGGATTATGAACAGCTTCAGCTGAAAAAAACCATGAGAGGAAACTACTATTTATCCCATCCCTGCCCACTTGTGAAACAGGCTTGGTCTGTGTTAGAGCTGTCCCATGTGGAGAGCAATTGTGTTTATTTGGTGCTGGAATAGTCAGGAAACCTGATGTTACATTAAGTCACTGGACTGAATTGCCAGTTCACCAGCAGATCGTTTTGAATGCAAAATCATTTCTGGAATTAGGAAACGTGTCCTCTCCCTGGCCAGTCTTGCACTGCTGGCTTCAGCATATCTGGGGCTCAGGCGAGAGATGGGCTGGCATTTTTCTTGGTGTTGAAATCTTTTGCCACAGTCACAACGGTGTGTTTTCCTGCCCTGCCAGGAGAAATGACCGCCTGCTTTAGGTCATCACTTGCTTTATAGCCTGGGGAAGAGAAAAAGCAAGGGCAGTTCTAAGCTTCCCATCAGAATTCCTGAGGCACAAGGCAGAGCCTGAGCTCCATGCTGACAGACAGATCCCCCATCTGAAATCTGCATGAAGTAAGCTGAGCCTTTAAGAAGTCCTCTTCATGATTAGGAGGAGATTTATTTAACATCCTGGGGTTTCACTCTGTGCAGTGCAAAGCACGATACCATCTACAACATGAGCAAAAGAGCAGGCACGCAAGATTCCTGGACTTTATTATGCACTAGCTGGTATTGACAACTGTTAAAGCTATGTTTGCCCCCCCCGTCCGTAAAACAGTGTGCTGCCACCTTGGCTCCAGGCCATAGAAAGAGGACTGAGTGGTGCTGTTTGCTGAGCAACCCTGCCTCCTCATGCAGAAGTGCTGGTTAACTTGCCAGCTCCTCTAGGAGGAGTGTTCCTCAAGTGGATTCCTCTCCCTTTCTCACCACCTGATCATGCTGAGGTGGAATATTTCCAAAATATTTCTACAGAAGCACAAAGCATCAGGTCTCCAATTCTACACTTCTTCCTTTGTGTGCCTGCTTTCCTCTCCAGTGCTAGCTCCGGTTGAGGTTAGCAAGTTTTCTGGAGGTGAGGGAAGAGCTCTAATAATGCTGTGCAGAGAAAAAAGATAAAAGGGAAAAAACATTCCTTAAGGAGTCCTTTTTTTAAATGGGGAATGTAGTCAAAACCTAACAGAAACACCATGGTCAAACCAAATCCTGAAGGACATGACCAAGTCTCTTTAAGTCTTCGCTCTTCTAAAGAGGGACTTTGCAGTTCAGCATTGGTACCATGCAACGCCTTCGTCGCATTTATCCTCCTGGGTCAGTCTCTGTGCCTTCCAGCTGGGCTGGACAAGTTCAGCCTTTCCCACAGCCCTTGCTCAGGAGCTCAGAGCATTTCAGTGTGCCTGCTAGAGCAACAAGTCATCTGTTTACGTGGGTCAGCCATGGAGGACTGCAGGTCCCACAGGTTTCCGTCATGCTGCCATCATGTTTGGTCTAGGACAGAATGAGGCTTGCTGACACTGTATCTCCCAGGGTTAACGCCTCCCCTCTGAAGGACAGACCTTCACTGATAACCACTGCCCCATGGCACCACAACCAAGTCTTTTTATTGCCCCTGTTGCTGTTTTTTGCCTGCCATGTGCCCAGAGGCATTCCTCAACCCTGCAACTGCCCTCAGCCATTTGCATTGTGTGATGTGCATCTGCTTCTAGCATAACCCTTGCGGGAGGGAGAGAGATGAGTTTAAATGTTACACCCCGTGCTTCCTCCAAATACAGACCGAAGCACAAGCCAAGTGTTGTTCCCTGCACACAGAAGGAGTCGGTTGCACAAATAGGTGGTTTGGCATGACAGT
>JANXJC010000078.1:74223655-74241745 GCA_027564655.1 Leptodon cayanensis
AAACTTTCAAATGGACAGTCACTGCCAAGCAAGGAAAAGAAAAAACCAGCACAGATTCTGGCATGTTTAATAACAAAACCAATAATAAAACATATGAGAAAAAGATTTAGAGGAGCAACCTACAGAGAGCATAAAAAAACTACCAACAGAAACTTTCAAACATATCTGAAGTATGAACCTGGTGGGAGTAAGGAGGTCAATAAATAACTGGTGTAAACATAAGGACAACCAAAGCAGGGCAGTGTAGAAAGGCTGAATGGATTATTGGTTCCAGTGCTCACTTCAGACATGGTCAGGGAGGTACTGGCACAGCAGTCACTCTGTGCAGTCTGAAGAGTGTTTTCAAACAAAATTGTCAACAGAGGAAGTTTCAGGAAAAAAAAAGATAAATAATGTGTGGCAGATGACCAGCCCAGATGGCATTCACACTGAGTTACAGGAAGCTAAAGATGACATTTTTAAAACTTTTAAGGAGTATGTAAACTCTTATTTCAAGCACCTTCAGCACCAAAGGACTGCATTACAGCAATTATGTCCCTCTTAAGAGGGATCCTTGCACAGCCTGGGGAAACACAGGCCACTAGGTTGGATTTTGGCATCAGGCAAGTCAGTAGAAACAAAGAACAGAATTTGCAGACAGATAAATACGAGAAAAGTCAATACAGCTTTTGTAGTGGGAATGCCTGACATCCATGATGGCATCAATTAGCATATAAATGTGATGATTGGATCTAGAACTTGTGCTTGTGTTTGCAAAAGGTTTTTGATAAGATTCTTCCACCAAGGCCCTTAAGAAACTCCATTCTCATGGAGTAAGAGAAAGACTTAGCCCACAGGCTGGAACAAAAGAGATGGAATAAGTTGACAATGATGACAGCAGAGTGAAGGTATCAGCAGGTGCCAACAAAGATCAAAAGGGGTGAATAATGAAGTAAATAAGTTTGCTGATGGCACAAAATTATTAAGAATAATCAAAACTGAAGCTGACTGTGTGGAGCTGCAGAAGGAGCTCATGATACTGACTGACCAACAAAATGGTTTTTGAACTTCAGAGTTGAAAAATACAATGTAGTGTACACGGGCAAAATAATTTTATCCATAAATACCCAGCAATGCTCTCTTAACTAGTTGATACATTTAGGAAGGAGGCTGCCGTCCTTGCTGTCTTGAGTAAGCTCTTTATTTGGCTGGTTTTTACCCTCTTCCTGTACTAGCAAATGCTAATGCCCAGTGCTGGAGACAGGATACTGGGCTCAGCAGATATTTCATCTGACACAGCACAGTTCTCATGTTCCCCTGTTACATATTTATGCAGCTCTCAAATCATTATTTGGAAATGGGTTTCTCCCAGTGGAGATGAAGCAAAGAGGTGAGAATCCTGGATTCCATGTCCTATAAAAAAACATAGTGGGGGGATTGTATTCATCCCTTTGGATTTTCTAAAGATTATGGGAGATTATATATGAGACATTTCTCCTGCCTTTGGAAGTTGGCAGAAACTCAATCCCAAGGTGCATTAAACATCTTCCCTCCATCAAGCCCTCAATAAGGGGTAAAAAGGACAGGACTCACGAGTTGTCCATGGATCCCCCAGAAATTTAATTTCCACTTAGGCATGTGGGCTTGGCAGGAATTGCCTGAACTGGTGGCTATCACAGGTCCATGAAATTCAATATTCTAGCGTGGACACAGCCATCCTCATCTCAGAGCCAGTACAGGAGTTTTAGTGTGGTTTCCGGCTGCCTCTCCCCATGCATTCAGGCTGAGCAGAAAGCCCTGAGCTGTTTATGATTTAACAACCCCCAGACACTATTAATCTAGCAGACCCCTAGAACTTCCTGAGAGAAAACATAAGAGCTCTTTTAAGCTATTGTTCATACCCTTGGTATTGTGTACCGACTTCTGTTTTGACTGTCATTAGTTTTTTCAGGTACTGAGCCAAATACTTGCTGCCAGGGAAAAGTATTGTTCTTTGCTTTGGGAGGGGAAACTCTGCAGAAATAGTTGTTTAGGTAAACATCAGTGTTCTTGTCTAACATCAGTTTTAGGACTCCTCTTACTCTTTACGCTCAATACTGTATGCTGATAGGGCTTTTATAACTCTGGGTCCTGGGGAAAAGAGGAAAAAAAAGACTGCAAAAGCTGGGAGTTACCATGTGTTACTTGTAATTAAAATTAAAATTAAAATATTTCTCAGAATGTGCAGAAACTTGAAACTTTTATTTCTATCCCTCTGCCTTAGGCATAAAATACACAACAGAAGGTACACCCACATCAGTGACAGATGGTTTAGCATTTAACATTTTGCTCAGAATGTTCACAGGCCACACCTGATGATTTTGTACTGAAAACAGGGGCATTTGTCCAGCTAACAGGATGATATCCATCCCAAGTTACCAGAGATGTTGGGACCCATTGCTATTAAAAGCAATTACAGAAATTCCTTCAAATTGTGTGTCTGCTGTGGTGGCTGTGACATCTCTCTCTTACAAAGGGATTGTTAAAAATGGTACCTTCATGCCTGGGGAAGCACAGACCAATGCCAGCTGTGCTAAACCCAAGTTTATTCCAATATTTAGATGAGCTGTGTCAGCCAAGTACTTCCAGACTTCTGATGGGGTATGGTTTTATCCTGGTGTTGCTGTAGTATCACCAGAAGCCACTTAATGGAAACGGTAGCCCAAGGTGGCCCAATTGGCCCCAGATGAATAGCACCTGGAGAATTCAGGAGTTTCAATTGCTGTTTTTGTAAGAAAGATTTGATCCAGATAGGGGCAAAAAAACCCCAAACCATCCAATTATTTTGGAGGGAGGAAAGGATGGGTACCTATTTAAAGCTATAATCCGTTGAAATATTGAATTAAATATATATAGGTAGATATTTCACAACAGCAAAACTTTTCAAGGATAGTGAGTTTTTCCCCATTAGTTACATGGGTTACTTATGTCATTGTTATTTTACTCTAGTATTACTCCTGGCTATTTGCACACCCTGTATTTTAAAGAAATACCATTCTGGGGAATTAGAAACCTGGGGGTACTGTTTATCTGGGCATGCACATCCAGGAAAGGACAGGTGGGTTATGTCTCCCCTTCCCCAGGCCATTTACAACATCTAGTGCTCAGAAGATGCGTTTGCCTCAGACATGCACAGTACTAAACCGTGCTCTGATTGTACCACAGTAGCAGAGGGACAAGGCTTCCTCATAAGGAACACCCGCCTGGAAAAGTGCATTAGCGTCTCCCGCCACGAGACCAACGGCATCAGCCTGACTGACTGCAAGGCAGACTCCCAGCAGCAGCAGTGGAGCTGGGACTCGGCCACCAGGACCATCATCAGCCTTCAAACGAAGCAGTGTTTGTCAGCCCAAAAGACCCAGAAGCATGCTGTGGTCAAGATGGAGCCCTGCGGGGACTGGGAACGCCAAACGTGGTCCTGCAGCAAGAAGGGACACTTGACTCTGCAGAGCTTGGGCTTCCACCTCAGCACCAAGGAAGGAGGCCACCAGGTCTTTGTCTCAAGGGAGAAGGACAAATTCAGCAGGTGGAAGACATTAGCAGATGAAACCATCTGTGCGGCTGCGCAGACAGCAGCTCCGAGGCCCAGCAAACCAAGGCAACAAGCTGTAGACACACGTGTGTGGATCTATGAAAGTAAGATGAGGTAGATTCAGCATCAGATAACATCTAACCTTACATGTCTTCCAAGCCACCTAACACCAGGCTTGCATCCATCATTCTAACTCATGTTCATTTCAGCCCCATCTGGAGAGACACCAAATGGCTCCAAGTCAGCCCAAGTACTTGTTACTACTGGTTTCCAGTAGTTGCTGTTCTGTGCTTTCCAGAAAGCACGCAACAACTTACAGGATCAGGTCTCTAAACCCCAGCTGCATTTCTGATGACAGGCAAAAGTCAAGTATTTTGGAAAGTTCATCTGAGTCAGTGCCCAGAGCTAAGAATAGTTGGAATTGCTTGAGCCTCTGAAGTCCAAAACAACCAAGGAAGTCCCATAAAGTCAAGCACTTAAGACTTTGAAGGGGCTTTTGGTACTTTGTACTGTGGGATGTCATTTTTGGTAACAAGAAAACTGAAGGCAGCTGAAAACCTCTTTTAAACTTGTATGAATTATTGAGAAGCAACTATATTTGAAACGAGAAATTGTTGCTTCAGTTTCTAAGCAACATGTTACAGACCCCAACAGCGCAGCTTTCACTATTGAAACCACAGTTATAACCTTCCTCCCATGCTCTCATGATCCTCAAAAGTGAACCCTTCTCCTGGTGCCTGATGTAGCCATAGAGTAGTGAACACAGCAAGTAGTGGGAGGTAGTTAAAGCACTGCCCTCCCTTTGCATTAAGAAAACCTAGAAGATGACATCAAAAATTATAAAAAATCTCTTTTATATTACCAGTTTCATGGCCTTGGCTAAAAAGAATCTAATCTCTGCTGTCATGAGTGTTCACTATCCTCTGCCTAGACTGGACACAAAAAGGGTAGAAACCCTGGTCCTGTCATAGTTTTAGGTGTTGGACACCAGGCTAACAGACATCAGGCATGGTAATTGCACCAAGATGTGACTGTCACCATCTGTCAGATGGCCAGTGAAGCCCATTGCAGACCACTGATCATTCATGGTCCAGCCTGTTTCCCTCTTTCATTTAGTCCCTTATGCAAAGGAAGGTGGTTTCAGGACTTTTCTTGTATAGTTGTGTGCAGAACTGAGACCTGAAAATCACACTCAATTCTTCCCCTCATCCTCTCCTCCTCTCCCTTATTCCACTCCAGGGACTAGAAGAGACCTGGCGTTCATAATGACTTTTCTGTGTTTGTTCACTCTGTAGGTGATGAGGTTACCAACCTTCCTCAGGGGAAATTATTTCCCTTATATGAGGCTATTCCTTACCTTAAGGCTTGATAGCCCCAGTGAGATTTTCAGCTTTGCAGAAATGACTAAAGAGAAAATGTGATGAATCTGGTTGGCATAAGCAAATGGATTATGAATATAAACTTTTGACATACAGAGGCTACATGTAATTTGAAATAGAAAGAGATACAACAGCTTTTTTTGGCTGTTATGTGCAGTTAAGATGGCCTTTTTACTGAGGTTTTTAATTAGCCAACTAGAAGGTTAACACGTAATTATCACAGTAGTCACAAGTGTTAATGTTTGTTTAACATGAAGGTAAAAACAGCCAATACAAATTAGATACCATAATAAGCTAGTTAAATATAGGCTAGGAAATGCATGGAACATTTAAGATATGGGAAAAAGGCATGTGAAAAGGGCGTTTTCATTCCCCAGGGCAATGTTCTTGGCAGCCCAGGGCTGCCTCGGAGCCAGGCTCCCCAAATAAGGCTGCAAGGGTAAACACAGAGCAGGCTTTGAATCAGGTTGTGCCAGTTAGTGTGTCCTGTGCAAACTGATAATTTTCCTATCAACCCCGTGAGTCTACTGGAGGGAACCTCTGACTACTCAGTAACAACATCAAAGTCCTATGTGTTTGTTTAGGCCTTCCTTATCCAAGTTTCAGCTGACCATTGACAGACAACTTTTACTTTGGCAGGTTATTTGCTCAATAAATTACATCCATGCCCCTGTGGATGATTGTGCCACAGGAAGGGATGGGGTTGGGATAAGCAGCAGGGAGCCCTGCAGACATGGGTTTCTTGATCTTGCCACATGCATCAGTGCAGGAGAGGGGTGACTACTGCTGCCACAAGATTTCCCATAACCTCCCCTCTAGCAGTAATTGCTACCCCACATACCCTACTTCTGCAGTAAGACTGGCAAGGCAAAGCATGCTGTTGAGCCTTGCAAGAGGTATGGACTATTTACCACTCTTTTGATCCCTTTTCTTCATCTGCTGTGTTGGTAAAACCTGTGATGCTTCCACTTGCCTCTTCTTCACACCTCATCCTTTAACAGCTGGTGTTGCACCCGTACTTTTCACACCAATGATCTTATTTACCACCAGAAAACAAGCTCTGCTTTGGCTGTGGATTCCATCTTGAGAGGTTAATTTCATCTTTGAAATCTGTGAGAATTGAAGGCCCCTGATGCACAGGAGGAGGTGATCACTATTGCACCAAGACCTGTTTGCCTTGCAGGGTAGAGGACTAACATAACAGGGCTGGGTTCCCTTCACTTGCCAGGCACTAAGCGTGTCCAGGTTTCTGTACAAAAAGTAAATGATAATCACGCACATCTTCGCTTTATTTCCTTCCAAGCTAAAACCATTGATTCATCAAAGATCGATGCCATGGACAGAGAGTCTTCTGTAAGCTTGACTGACCCACCTCTGGCTAACAAATTTAACAGCACAGTGTCTCCAGTGAAGACCAAACAGCCATACCTCCCAGCAAATGAGGGTGAGCACTTTTTTCTTCTGAATGCATATGTTGAGAACAGCACGAAGGAAAGTGTGGGCGGCATCTAGAGATTACTCAAGTATTTCCAGTGGGGGTAAGTACCCAAGTACTTCTGAAGAACTTCCATGTGTACCACTGACTGGTTCAAGGCTTTGCTCTCACACATGTTGAAGTGCTTGCCTTGACAAGTGGTTCAGTGATGCAGCCATAGTCTTAACCTGGAGGCACAGCCATCAGATGTTCCAGGAGAAAAAAATATCTGTGGCTGGGGAACGCTGATGAACAAGAAAGTTTCCTTTCCGTTCCAGCTCCATACAGAGGGGATTTGTAGTTACAGTGCACCCCCAGGAAGAAGTTGGAGCTTCCTCCAGTCCAACAGTAGAAGCTGCTAATCTGAGTGTCTCTTTTTCTTCCCCCAGATTCATCCCACAATCACTCTAAAAAGCACCATGGAAATCGAGGGAAAAATGCTGGGTCCAGGCTTGCAGGTAGGTCCAGGCATCAGCCAGAGGAGGAAGAGACCAGAAGGATGAAAGTTCACCAGCGCCCCTGACCTTCCCATCAATACAGTTACATTCCCCTGAGTCCCACTGAGGATGCTCAGTAGGGAGCAAGGGTACCAAGTTACCTGTCAAAAAAGCTCCTTTTAAAGATTAGACAAGTCTCCCCAGGCCTGGAGTACAAAAGTGAGTAACAACATGCAAACACTTTGTCCCTGCTCACCAGGAGACATAGATACCCACTAGCACCGGTGCCTTCCCCCAGCCCTTCTTATTTTGTATCAAGTAGCTGCAGGGTGGAGAAGCTTGAATAGTTATCATCTTCCTAGCAAGAAAGAAAACCTTTTTGTGGCCATTTTCAATAGAGGGATGCTGTGCAGTGTAAAGTAACTGCAAGGTGTTGATCTTATGGACAAAGCATTTCTCCTGTTACCTGCTAGTCTTCAGGGACATTACAGGTGTTTTTTGTGGCAGTCATGGCTATTGCATAAGAACGGGAATAGGTTCTTCAGTAAACGCATGGTTGTTTTCTATGACATCCTTTCAGGCACCAACTGGAAGACAGCCATGCTGGTCCTCAGCCCCTTGGCATTCATACTGGGATTAATAATACTGACACTCAATGTTCATTACAACAAGTAAGTGAGATTCAGGTTCATTTGGTTTGCCACTTCCCTGTCCAGCATTTCAAAACAAAAGTCTTGACCTTGGCATCCTTCCCCATCGCACACCTGAAGTGTCTGGCTCTGAGCAGATGGGTCCACTCACCCATGATGTCACCCTTGATGATTTCTCCTCTCTGCCACCCTGCTTCTCCCTCCCACTTACTATCCCGTGCAAATGCAGCTGCTAATGTTGGCTTCTCCTCTCCTACACACCTCATGCCATCCCTGAAGGTTTAGGGAATGTGGGCACCACAGTTGCTGAACCAGTTGACATGGGAAAGCAACCAAGTGACAGGCAGATTCAGTTACGTACCTTCTTCTCTCTTCTGCTAGGAAGAAGAAAATCCTCTCTGCTCTGAAGAGCTCCCCAGCCAACAGCAGCAGAGCTGACTTACGGGAGCCATCTCCCTTACGCAGAGGTCCCCAGCCGTACCTTCCACCATCTCGCTCCCCTTCCTTGAGGCATGGAGAGATCCTCATTGAGTGGAAAGATGGGACTGTCACTCCTCTTTTTGATAATGCCAATTATCAAATGGACTAGCACCGAAATAACGGAGCTGTTGTTCCATCCAGTGTCACTCTTCCCACCAGGAAGAGTGCCACCATAGCCAATCTCCTCCCTACCCGTGCTGTTCTGACAGGGAGTTGTAAAGCACCGTTTGGGTTTTTTTAACACTTGAGAACAATCTTGCACAGCAAGAGGGTGAAGCAAGCAGAGCAGATTGTTTGGTTTGTACAGGCACACACTGTTTAGCTCTTCCAGAGCTGATTAACCCATAACAAAACCCAGATTTAGCTAAATGAAGCCGAGACTCTTGCCAGCTGCAACTGCCCATTGCCCTGAAATTCTAGAGTTACTGAGCATATGGGAAAGTAAATCCTTGGAGACAAGGTGTAAGGTGCAAAACAGAAGTCCTGATGATCCTTAAATCCTTTTTAAGATAAAACTAGCTGCCAACAGACACAGAAGGCTGTCAGTTACTTTTTCAGTGTGAGAACATTAACTAATAAGCACTGCCATCAGGACTCAAAAAGATTGAAGACTCTCCTCCAGATATCTACCAAAATACTTCCCCCACTAAGTTATCAATTAAGTAACATCAAGTCATTTTTCTAACTTAAAAGGTAGCACTCCATCATCCTCTCTGCACCACTGCAAGAGTCCTGCTGACAGAGTATGTCTCTCAAAATACTTCCATATTTAGGATGTATTAGACCTTATTATCATACACATCCCCTTTCTTTATGTAGAATGACAAGTAATGTTGGTGATGCTTGTCAGGGATGTTACATTATCCAGCCATTTTATACCAGCTTCAGTCTCTGATTTCCTATAGTCATATGGAATAGTCAATGAACAGATATTTTGCTCCCATCTAGAGCAGTAATACAGTTTTTTTCTAGAAAGGAGTAAGGCACTGTTTTCAGCCTTTACACTTCTTGTTTGAGCATAATTACCTGCAACTGTCACACTCAATCATGATCTTTCCTCAGTGAAACCTGTAATGGCTTAGTGCTTTCCTAATATTCATGAATTTATGCTTTCCTTCTCTCTGATCTTGTGATGATGTAAACCGTAATCACGGCTATAAATCAGGAATTATTTGGAGAAAGAAATACTAACATCAGGAAATCACAAGTATGAGCTGCATCAGTGTATTTGTTCAGTAGAGCAAGGGAAACCATATCCTCATCTGTCTCTTACTCAGACTTAACACTTTTCACTTTACCTAAATTAAGTTGTTGTGCTATTTCAGTGGAGCTTGTACTTCTCTAGAGTTTGTTTTTATTTAATGTAAGGCAGAAGTAAGGTCTCCAAGGAATTTAAAGTCTCTGATTTCTTTTTTTAAATTTATTTTTAAACATATATCCACAGCTTGATAAAAAGTTAACCGCCACGAGATACTATTATGACCAAAAGCTTAGCTGTTCTCAAGAAAGAAAATACAAACCTTATTGGTTCAGGGCATAAAAATCATAAAGGTTGGAAATAAATGACTTCCCCAAGCAGATTATTCCATAATTATTTACTGGAGGGTTTCCCACACACTCCTTGGGAAAGTATTTTACTACTAGACACGGGCAGAGGAAGAACTCTTTCTTCACCAGTGAGCAGTGAACACTAACAAGAGTCAGAATTAAATTCTGATTTTCCAGTGTTTCCACTTTAAAACAAATCCAAAGACTTTCAGGTCACATTTCAAAATGCGTAAGCACCATTTTACACACAAAATTTGTGGGAATACATTCTCTACATAAATTGCTCAAAATGCATATGCAGTGCCTCACCAATTATCACAGCTACATCCCTTGTACATTTTTCTACCACAATTAAGATGCCCGCCTTTGAAATTTTGTCCAAGGAGCACATCACCTTACAGCATTTGTTACCCTCCAAAACACTGACACACTTCGGGAACACTATGTATGCAGTGCCATTACAATGCGAATACTTACTCGGAGTTCAGTTAATGTTGTGCTTTCCAAAGCAACAAGTACTTATGTTCACTACTGCTGAATGGGCAAAACAGAAGACTTGTTAATGACTCTATAATTCATACTTAATATGCTAATCTTGCTCATAAACATGAAGGCAGTAACACCATTGTTTACATAGCACTGATTAATGGTAGCTCAAACAATAATGAAAAAATAAGACTGTGAAGCAGCACAGGCTTTTAACTATTTTCTTCCCCTCTCTTTTACTGGTTGTTATCTTCTAGTTATTTCTCACTGGTTTACCTACATCAAATGCTAGAGACCAAATTTTCCACGGTGTGGACAGAGGAGCTGAAGGTGTGAGTCTTTATCACAAGAGGTCTTAAAAAGCACATTAGCCAAACATCACCCATCAAGGAAGACTCCAAAATAGCTGATTCTGCCTTAGGGCTGGACCAGGTGGCAGTGGGAGACACCTTCCATCCTCTGCTCTAAAGCTAGCTGAGAAACACTCAGAGCAATCGCACAACCTATGTGCTGTTCACTCTCTGCCATCACCTGAATGCAGTGCTTCTAAACAGTATTCATAATCAAAATAAAAGCTGACTGTAAAGTGGAGGAGCACTGCAATTGTTTATGGGTGTGTAAATATATTAAAAGCCCCCTTATAGTGCATCCTTGTGTATGCACTATAGTGCATCTGTGTGTATGTGAGTGTGTGTATACACACACACACACAAGATGCATTATAAGGGAGGTTTTATAAATCACTCTACAGGAAGATAACAGAGTGATGAACAAGACACCAGTGTCACACTGGTACTAACATTATTAATGTATGCTGCACCAAAGGATGAGTGCTGCGTAACTGGAGAGCTAACACAATAGTAAACTGCCGCCCATATTTCCCAGCACAGCTATGCTGCACCTCTGTTATTGCAAGTCTTCTCCAGGGCTAATGCGATGCTGATGACCCTCGCTTCGCTCCTGCAGCAAGGAGGAAGACAAACTGGAAGCAGAACCCACTTTCTCATACACTTATTTGCTTTGCAAGGTCCAAGTGCTTAAGCAATAAAGACTGGAGGAGATGTAGGGAAGAAGGGACACTTGTTCTCCCCCAGAGTTGCCCGGGATTCAGAAATCTCATTCTTCACCTAAAAATTTTAATAATGCCATCACGCTTTTTTGGTATTTATGTTCCAAAACATCCAAGAGATTATGAACCATTACTAACTGAACATGCATAATCATACAGAGTGCTAACAACCTCAGCTCCCACCAATGTCAATGACAAAAGAGAGGTCCACAGGAAAGCTGATGCAAGTGAGCTCATCGGTACCACCGCAGGCTTCTGCAATCATCCAGCCTGTGTATCTACAGCACAACACTGGCAGTGCACATAGCCCTGCTGCCCACACACGGGTGCAGGCTGCAGCCACAGAAACACAGACACTATCAAACAGAAGCAAGATTGCACATTTGCTTAGACATTCTGTGCAGAAAATGCTATACTAGGCAGATAGATTTCCCTTTCCCAACCCCATAAATAACATAAGCCAAGGTGTCTGTTCGAGAGCAAAGAGGTAAAGAAAGAGGCAAAAGAAGAATTTCAAGTTTACCATTTAAATGCTGTGCATTAACTGTTTACTAAGACTCTTTGGATGGAAAATGTTTTCATAACAGTACATTAGTTATGTACATAAATTCATGATACAAACAAACAAGACCTGAAATGATTTGACAAGTTACCACAGCATATCAGTGGAGGAGTTGGGAACAGAAATACTGCTTCTCCATTTGAAATGCAAGGTGCAAGTTCTGCAGTAAACATTTTGTTATTAAAAATCTCCATATGCTCATTTTCTCAATTCTGTAGTTCTACATCAGCAAGTCAAGAAAAATCAAGTGTTTTGATTTTTCAAAAATATGTGTGGTTGTTCAGCACTTCAAAGAAATAAAAAAGGAACAAGAAAAGGTGACAGGGATAGAGGAAGTCTTTGTTAGCTCTGGGTTTCACTTCAGAGATCTCTGGCTCACGGTTCAATCAGACCACACTTTTTTATGTTAGCTAGGGGAGACACAAGCTCTTTAAAAGCTCTTCACTGAATTTGTATAGATTTTAAAAAAGAAATCTATATTTCTGCAGCCATGTAGTTCTTCTCCTGGTTTAAAAAAAAAAAAAACAAACAAAAACCACAGGCCATGCTTCTTCAGAAATTCCCCTTATCCTTCACAAAAGCATTTATTCTTTGGAGCAGAGAAACTGATGCACTTCTTTCAGCGTAGCTTGCATGTCTTCATATTCTGCAAATTTGCAAGCATCCTCCAGCTTCAGCCATTGGAAAGCTTGGTGCTCCTCTGAGAGCTTGATTTCTGTGTTACAGTCCTTCATTTCTGCCAGCCAGTAAATGACGGTCTTAGGTTTGCCACGGACAGGATAGTGCAATTCCTTCTTGTACCCCTCTATGAGGGTGAGCTGACTGGCCTGCAGACCAGCCTCCTCCTGCGTTTCCCGGAAGGCTGTCTGCAGGTCATCCTCTCCTGGGTCCACGTGGCCTGTTAAGAAGGTGAAAAAGTAAGTCTCCGAGAAGGAAACTCAGATTTTCTTTATTCAGTTGACAACTAGGAAACATTGGGAGACAGAGATGAGAGTACACTCTAGCTGATACAGAATCAAATGGAAACTGGAGAACAGAGATTGCTTTTCCAACTCTTATGTCTTGATTTGTCTGTCTTGTGGCTTTTAGGACTGTTGTTTATTCAACATCTTCTGAAACTCCCAGTGGCCTGTCAGCACTACGCATCTTTTCTTCCCAGTCCTCTCCTCTTCTGGATCAATCTGCACCCGTAATGTTCCACCTTAGGTCATACTGAGTACTGAGTGCCTCATGAATGTTTTTCCTTTATCCAGCTAGAGGGGAGACTGCTCATCTGCGAGAGTCTTAGTCCTCTCTCAACCCTTCCCTCCAACAGAAGCTTAAGGGTCATTTCTGCAAAAACTCTTACTCATGCCAACAGCCCAGAAACAACGGGACCAGGCACCAACAAATGCCATTTAAAAGGTGAGTTTCAATTAGGCAGTTAGGGATATTTTTATTTCTCTCCCATATTCCCCTCTGAAATGCAGCAAGCCTAAAAGCCAGTCCTTTCACCAGCTGCGTAGTTCTTCTAGGACACATCATTTATTTTACATTGCTCAGAATGAGAGGTGCCATTACAAACAGCGGATAAATATAACACATCCCCAGCTGTTTGTACTTTTGTTGAGAAATGTCAGATTTGGGTTTCTCATGAAAGCTCCAGACCAGAACATAAATAGAACAACCCAAGCAAGATCTCAAAAAAGCAATATAGCAGGAGTTGGGAGGCTTCAAGAGGAAAAAAAGGTTAAGCTTTATTTTGCCCCTGGTGTCACTATTTTCTGTGTGGCTGGCTGCAAATAGCCATAACTTCGTCAGAGAGAGGAATCCTTCCTCAGGGCCCAAGAACCCAAAGCCACCCTTTAGTACTAGAACTGGGGTATCTGGGAATCCATTTTGCTTTCCCAACAGCTCTCACTCACTTCTTTGCATATCAGCTTAAACACCTCTTACTTACAACGTGACATCACCTCAAACGTGAAATACACTTCTACTTCAAGCAGCAACTGTGTAGAAAACAGCATTTGATGTTGCACTTGACGTCTCAGATATTTGAGATCAAATACGCTGAGGCTTTAAGTAAAAATATTTTCCACCTGAGTCTCAGCACTGCAAGTCAAGCTGTTTCCTTTTTGATGAAGTATGTATTTCCATAGCTGGGACGTATTACTAACAGTTGAGAAACAGAATCCACTTGGCCTTGCACAGCTGGATTACCTTTACAGTACCCCCAGCAAATGCCCAAAGAACATCCATGAACAGTAAGCAACCACTATTTTTTATGATAGTCATCATCCATAGTCACCAAATGTGCAAAGAGTTGAGGTATCAATAAAGCTGGGGGGCTGAGATTCAGTTTCAACTCAAAGGACACCAGTGCAACCTCCTGCTCTCCAGCACAGTGAAAGGCAATCACCTTACCCTGCTGCTGATAACCTCAAATCTAAGCTCGTTACTGAGCTCATTACTTAGTTTCCAACTCTGCACAGCACAGTCTACCTACCAGGCGGAAAAAGGACTGCTGGCAGCACCTCAGACCACAGTTTTCAGATCCTCCCAGCTGTTGCACTAATGCAGTTCCAGTATGCTGACGAGGAAAGTGAACCCCGCACCCCCTTTCCATCAGCCTCGTCAACTTTAAAGTCACAGTTCTAGGAGCATAGATGAGGCTCAGGAAGCTCATGTGGGGAGATCCAAGCAAGTCCAGTTTAATCCCATAAGGGCTGCAGCTGCTTAGGGTACGTTTAAAACACTAGTGTACAGCTGTAGCTGTAAATTGCCTTTTGCGTGCTCTTGGACAGACGATTACAACTTCTCATTCTGGCTTCTGCCACATTAAATCTATGTCTGCATCATATACAAGTTATGTTACTGCATTGCACAACCTGATGCTGCCTTTGAAGACCACTTATATCGCAGAGAATACATAATGTAATAGCTCCCCTTCATTCATTGCCCCCAAATCTGTACCAAGCTACTATTAAAGGCTGCCATCAGATTGTGGCTTTTTTATGTGCCTTTTGATCTATAAAACCTTAAACAATATGTCAATGGAGATGATTCTTCTCCTCTACTCCACTCTGGTGAGGCCCCACCTGCAATACTGTGCCCAGCTCTGGAGTCCTCACTACAAGGAAGACACGGACCTATCGGAGCGGGTCCAGAGAAGGGCCACAAACATCATCAGAGGGATGGAACACCTCTCCTGCGAGGACAGGCTGAGAGAGTTGGGGTTCTTCAGCCTGGAGAAGAGAAGGCTCTGCCAAGACCTCACTGGGGCCTTTCAATACTTAAAGGGGCCTTAGGAGAAAGATGGGGACAGACTTTTGAATAGGGCCTGTAGCGGTAGGACAAGGCACCATGGTTCTACACTAAAAGAGGCTAGATGCACACCAGATACAAGGAAGACATTTCCTACCATCGGGGCGCTGCACCACTGCAACGGCTTGCCCAGACAGGTGGCAGATGCCCCATCCCTGCAAACATTCACGGTCGCGTTGCACGGGGCTCTGAGCAACCTCATCTACTTGAAGACGGCCCTGCTCACTGCTGGGGGGTTCGACCAGATGGCCCTTAAAGGCCCTTCCCAACCCAAACCATTCTGTGATTCTGAGTGCGTGAGATGTACGCCTATGAGTCTTTTCACTCCCTACTGAAATGCCTACGAGTCTTTTAAAACACTTGTGCAGAATTACTGTGCTCCCAATGAACCTTTCCACATAGGTCTCTCCTCTCACGACAACCAATCCTGTCCCAGCACATGTTTTTTAGCTTTCCAGTGGGCCGCGAACTCTACTCTCTTAGGCATTTGGTGAGGTGGACAAAGGGGGAGGTTTGGAAAGTTTTGTTCTTTCCCTTAATAGGAGAGTGTAGCTGATGCTGTTACGAGCTTTTTTTCCAATTTGCAAATTCCTGTTTACAAACTGCTCCTGCAGTATGTTTTAAGAGCACTGCATTTTACAAAATGGGAAGCAAATACTAGCAGGAAGAAATCTCAGAGGGTAAAAAACAGCATATAAGAAGGTCTACAAGGAATGTGAAGTATATGTGTGCTGCGCTTTTGCTGGTACCAGGGCTGTGACTATGTACTACCAAACACTGGCTCTGTCATGTGTCTTTACAGACAAGGTGTTGCTATATGTCTTGGCGCACCAGGCTTGTCTTCTCCTTTGGGGCCACACTGATGAGCAAGGATGGCTTAGGTGAAGATGGCTGATAAGGTTACTTCTCCTAGCTGCGCCTCTCATCTCTGCTGCACTAGGCATGTGCTCTTCATCAGTAATCTCCTGAACTTAAAGAAATTCCTGCATCTTTTAAGAAAGGCGCTTTAAAGTAAATCATCACCAATTTCAGTTTGCCTTCTAATGTTGCACTGCAAATTGTGACCCTTCTGTTTATACATGGGTCAACCAACTGCGCATTGGCAGCAGTGCTATCTGGCGGAGGGTCAGACCTGAGTGAGAAGGTAAAAATTTCTGTAGTTACCTAATTTCAGTTGTCTGTTCAATGTCTGCAAGAAACATCGGGTATCTGAGGAGCACGATTGGGTGACACTGCCCCCCCACCCCAACCCCAATCAGTTGTGCCCAATAATTTATACAGTCACAATTTGCAAAGAATTTTGGCCACAAAACTCCCCACTCAGCTGCACAAACAGCACAGTCAGTGGTTACTGTCAACTGTTTAACTGCCCCTCAAAGCTGACCTTAGCAGCATTCTGCCGAAGTTCAGTCTGTAATCTCAGTCACTCCCAACACAAACGATCTTGAAGTGTGTTGTTATCAGAACAAACATCACCTTTGGGTGGGGTCCAGTGGTGGGTCCCATACGATGTCTGAAGGAGAAGGTATTCAATACTGTCAGTGACCTTAGAAGACGGTGCTGACTGCAGCCTCCTGTAGATGATCAAGCCACAAGCTCTCACAGCCATGTCCCTCTGTTAACTGCACAGAGAGCTGTGGAAGAACACAGAGGATCAAGCAGGAACAACATAAAACGTGGAGCTCAAACAGACTAGTTGTATTTAGCCAGCAAACATATCTCAGCGTGTGCTAAATCGTCCATTCCTTTGAGTTACTACACAATTAAAATGCATCCTATTAACTATATTTGAATTGTAAGAAAATTCAGCCCTTTCCTTTCAAAACAAGGAAACAGGAACCTATATAAAAGCTTAAAAAGAAAGTTATCAAGAAGCATGAAATATGACCTGCATGACACTTCTTTGCTGCTGATATATTACAAACCACACTGTAGGGAGAAAAAAATAAATCATAAAGCAAGAGGAAAGCCAACGATTAACACTCTGAAGCTTTTTCACTGCAAAAAATTCAAAGGCCCTGTGCAAAGACAATACCTCAACATTACTGAAAGTGACATAGAGAAATAATTCCCCAAGATAGATCCCCTGCAGCAGAGAACTCCTAAAGATAACAGTGGCAGAGCTGAGAAAATGAAGGACAACGGACAGGCTTCCTGCTCTCTGGGCTAGAGATGAGACTGTTATACAAAACTAAAAGCTTTTTCGTGTATGCTATAAGCACTAACTTGATGTAAATAGAAAGGAACACACCTCTTAAGTGACAAATATTAAAGTTAATAAGCTATGCAGCCAGGACAACTGGTCCTACACAGAAAAAAGAGAGAAAGCAATGGAGATGAGAAATCCATGTTATAGAGTACAGCGATTCCCAGTTCCAGGCAAAGCTTTGCATTTTGACAGAGCCACGCATTTCAGTGAGTAATATGTTTACACAACACTGTTTTTCCCCGAGACGCCCAGTGGCACCTCCAGTTTCCAAACCGGGAAACCACAGCACAGAGCCCTTCACCACCAACCAAGCCCCAGGACGGCGCCCAGCTCTCTCGGTTAACGCCTCTTTAACCGCCTCAATTCGTTTCTGACCAGCCGTGCCAAGGATAACCCACCCCTACTGCCAGCCACCAAACCCCCGGGCAGCCCAGGGACCGACCCCACCTGATTTGGAGCCAGGAGGCCGTCCAAGGCGGGAGGCCAGCACCCTCTCCCGTGCGCGCCCGGGAACGCCAAGCTCGCTCGGCCGGAGCCTGGAAGGACAAACCTCCCCCAGGCCCGCCAGGCACCCCGGGGACCGGCTCCCCTTCCCTCCCTCCCGCCCGGAGGGGGTGGCCCCCCGCCGTGTCCCCAGCGGCCGGCTCTTAGCGGGCAGGGCCCTGCCGGTACCGGGCCGAGGTGGGGCGGGGGGACCAGGGCTGACGGCCCGGGGGAGGCCGGGCCCTTCCGGCCGTTGCCATGGCAGCGGGACAGCACACACACACCCCCAGTGCAGGCCGGGACACTGTGGGAGCCGGACACAGAGGCTCACGGACCCGGTCACCCCCACCGCGGCGGCCCTCACCTCCGCTTCCGGGCCGGAGAGTAAGCGGGGCGCGGCATACGAGTGAAGGCAGCCTCAACCAATCACAGCGGCAGGGGCGCTCGAAGGAGCCCCTCC
>JANXJC010000078.1:74241842-74277312 GCA_027564655.1 Leptodon cayanensis
CCCCCTATTCGCTGGCTGCGGGCGAGAGGCTGCGCGCGAGCGTTTGAAGCGGGAAAAGTGTTGTTGCCATGGAGACGCGGCCTAGTCGCTGCTGCCGAGCGCTGGTGAGTGGCAGCGGGGGCCGCGGGCGGGGAGGGCGCGGCGGCTGGCGGGTGGGGGGCGCCTGCCCTGAGGTGAAGGGGTCGGCCGCGCCGAGGCAGCGGGGGAGTTGTCCCGGGGCCATCACCCTCCCCGGGTGGCGGGGCAGCGCCGCGGCTTCTCTCAGCCCCGGCCCGGCCCACCGCGGATGCCAAGCCGGCTGCGGTGCCGTCTGCTGGGCCGCCTCCTCCTTCGGGTCCCGCCCGGCCCCCAATGTGTGCGGGGAAAAGAGGAAAAAAACCCGGGGTGGAACAGGGAAGGATGAGAGGAGAGCCCTCACACGGTGGGGTGCAGGGGCGAGGCGGCTGCTGCAGGAGGATGCCGGCAGCCGGCTGGGTGCGAGGCCCCCACCTCAGCCCTACGCCCCTTCTTCCAGGGGGTGAAGCTGTACAGTTCCTCAGTCTGGGACTAACTTCGGCGAGGGAAGCTATAAATCCCTATGGGTCTAAATTCAGTAACCACGTCCCCCCTCAGTCGTACAGTGTCATTCCAGATGCGCAGTGGTTTGTTTTGATACCATTATAAAATAAATTTTGAAAGCCATTTGGTAAGTCTTACTGGCAGGAGAAGCTCGGGCACAATCTTCAAATAATCAGCATCCCAATATAACTTGTAGATTATTTTCTTAGCTTGCGGTTGAATATTAGACACTTCCCGTTTCCACGCAGCTGTCGTTTTAAGCAGTTGTCGGGGATCAGCTGTAGGATGGAGTCTCTTCTGCTGAGGTCACCAGACTATACTTAGTATGAAGGGCTGATGATAAAAAATAACAGTCTCTTGCCAATTGAAAAATACTCTGTTGGAAAACAACCCCCTCAACATTTATTTGTTTTTCAGTCTGTTTCAAAGAGCAATGAAATGCATTGCAGTTTTAGTAACCAACTCTCTAGCAGGTATGTCAGTAAGTAGCAAAGGAAGCAGGAGTGTTGCTGCAGGGAGAAGACCTGCATCATGGTCCAACTGTAAAATAGTTGGTCATTTAACTTTAAAAGTATTCCCTCCTCTCCAATTACTTTTACTATACTGAAACTATACGTGGTTATCTATTGCTAGTATTCAGCTTTGTTCCTCGTGTCTTCAAAACAGGCTGCTAGAACACTTGTTCCAGTGAGCAACAGAATATTTAATACCATGTTGTGTACATGCACAGGGAGTTGCATAGTGTAATCCTATGATCTTACAAAGGGATCTGCTGCAACGTCAAACACGCTTTCATAGATCCCTAACTACTGCATTAAACTGAAATCATAAACTCGTGTTACAGTACAGGTTTTCTCTTATGGAGCTTGTGTTTATAAAAGTGCTACCACACCCTGACCTCGTTCTTCACAGGAATAACCTAGTTTCCAAGGAATGGGGTCAGAATGATTAAAGGCAAAGCATTTTGTGTGGTGCCTTGGAAAAGCAAATTAGCCATTCACTTCTGGAGGGCGAACTCAGATTTGGCTTTGGATCACAGTTAAAAAAGAGCTTAATGTTCAGATGAATAAGAAATAAAAATGGATGACTGGTGGCGTTAGTTGGTAAGTCTCCCTCTTCTTGACCATATGATTGCCAGCTTGGCTTCATTCTGGTCTTCTGCTTCTATACTTTAAAAACCAGCAAACGCTTTGGCACAGACAAAGCCTGTGCGGCAGACTTGTTTGGAGTAACATGATTACAAGTAATGAGTACAATACACTGCTATAGTTGTGGTCAGGAGAGGAAACATACCTACTTGCTACATGCATTTACAAATTTTATTTACAATGTTTATCAGATGCCCTTGAAGATTGTGCCTAATAAAATTATTTCATGATCAGACCAGAGTTTATGATTCAGAATGATTATCTTAGATTATTTGCAGGATTAAATGTATAGTTGCATTAGTTTGCGTTTGTAGGAGTGCGATATAAGATTTCTTCACTTTACCACATCTTCATTTCCCTAGTTTAAAATACAGATATAGTGATACTTGCGTCATGTCTTGGTGGTGGCACTCAGGACTATCAGCGGAAGTCGGCTAAAATTGTCAGGTAAATGTGAGAAAGCTACAGTGGGATAACAAGGCATGTGAGCGTTATTCAAGTGAACAGTGCACTGAGATCTTTGATATATTAGAGGTTAATAAGGATCAAGATATAGTGGCCTAAGGCTGCTTTATTCTTAAAATAGTCTATGTAGGGATTTTACATAATTTATTTTATGTACAGTGACTGACACTCACTAAGTATCTTTGAAGGCCAGCCTCTTCTTCACTTTGAAAAGTGCATTGAGAATGAGAAGATCTGTGTAAGAGCTAATTAATAATTAAAAGCATTTTAAAATGGAGGATCAGCTCCTAGAGCATAATTTTGTGGTAAGTTAATTTCCTTCAGAATATGTAAAATGTAACCACTCATTACTACTGTTTACACCTGACTTTTTGTTTTTCCCCAGCTTTATGACCTTTAAAAAACTTCTATTACTGAAACAAAGGAGGAGTTCTCTGATGACAAGCTGTGATCTTATTCGTGCTTTGAGTTGGTCCCCTTATATAAAATTCTAATGCTTTTTTACGATAAGTACTTATCCATTACCAGCATGTGGCAGCCTTTTAAGATCTTTTAAAACTTCTGTGCATAAAGAGTTCTAGAGAACTCAGGTTTGCCACATAAAGATGATAGGCTGACTAGTCCCTTGTTCAGACATGTCACATGTTCCAGTAGTAAGGTCTATCACCATTAACTGTTTCTCCCTTGTTGCTAGCCTACGTATTAGTAAAGATGCTCTGGACTTCGTTGACTTCACTGTTTCACTGACCAGCTTCAGCATCTTTTTGTCAGTGGCAAAGCAGGTCCCTTGTGTGAGAAGAAAGTGAAAATTTTAAAGTGTAGCTGAGTCTGTCTGCCAGATAAAATGAGAAGGGCAACCACTGAACAGCGAAGAATTACAAGTGATGTTGTAATAGAGATTGAGTGAAAAGTTTTTCTTGGGCCTGAGACTATCTGACCTTGTAACTGGGTGCTCGTGGAGAATTACACCTCCATACTGACTCACTTCTGCCACAAAATACATTATATCCAGCTGTTTAAGAATTCTTAAGCTTTTGTCTCAACTCTGTTTTCAGTGAAGCCCCTCATAGCTTTGCAGGGAACAAGACCTGGGCTTTCATGTCAAGTTACCACACTGAAGAATGTTATATATTTCTGCCCCAGGACACAGTGTTCTCTCAGGTGAACGAACAAAATTAGATCCTGACAATAACTGAGGTAGTGCTGGCTTTTATTGTAAAAAAGTAAAAGTCTTCTCTTTTTTTGCCAGAAGATGGCATTATCGTTAAAAATTTAGGTTTCTTGAAAACCTACCAATACTACTCTTATTTCTTTACAAAGCTAATTTATGTTGAAGGATTATATATCTGTTTTAGAAACAGTGTCTTCTGACACAAAGAACTCTACAGTGTTGGACAAATAAAGTATTCTTTTAATGAGGAGAAAGGTACTCCTTTCTTTTAGAGCATCACCAACTAAAAGGCCGGAATGGTTTCACTGAAAACAGCTCTTTCCCCTGAATTCTCTCATGTACGAACCAGACGAAATCTTTTAGAAAATTGTCTACTCTTGAGTTTTGAAGTAATTAGAAATGCTGGAACCCATACCATGACAACTGCTTATTTTTTTCCATGGTTAATTAATTCGTTACTCCTTTATTTGTCAATGTTCAGTTTTCCTAGGCTGTGAAATTGCTGTGCCATGAATGGAGAGACACTGGAGTTACATCCTGAAACCACGTATTTCCAGTAAGATTTAATATATCTGGGAAAGCAGAAGCAGTTATATTACTTCCTGGGCCAGCTGTCATTAAGAAGCCAATTAGTTGCTTTCATATGGCACAGAGCCTTAGCCAATAAGCTGTGCAGAGCTGCTTATATGTCTCAGTACTAAACATCGTATGTTCTGCAGTACCTATATTACTTGAATTTTCTGTATTTTGAGAATCCTACTCCCTTGTTACCCCAGATAATGGAAACCTGTCTGTACAATCATTTCTACCTATTTAAATATATTTTGTTTAATTTTTAATTAGAACCTTGACCTTAAAATTCTTAGTTATCTCCCCTTGTCTGTTGCTCTTGTTTTGGGAAGTGTCTCCATTTTTTTTCTCTTTTGTCCTCTCTTCTCTCTCCTGTGTCCAACACTGTAATTCAGACAGAGGTCAATACTGAATTAGTTCTTGCACTGGTCTTTGGCCACTCTGTATTTAACTTAAGCATATATAAAGATGTAGGTGTAATCTAGGATACAGAGTGAGAACAGACAAAAGAAATTTGCTGCATTGTTTTCATCTTTAACAGATTCTCAGTACTTTGAGACTTGTATCTTGGCTTTGTGTTCTAGCTGCTCCTTTCATCAAACAAAAGAAGTTTCTCATGGCAGTGCATACAGACAGTTACACAGGACACGTACTAATTCTATACTTTAAGCTACCTTATGTAAGATAGGCATTTTTTCAAAAACACAACCCTTCTTTAAATGAAGTTTGAAGTTCCTGTAGAATTTCATCTGTTAGAGAAGTTAGCAAATTGTGAATGCTTGTGAAAACCCGTGCACGTGTGTCTTAGCCCCTCTGATCTTTGAGTTTGCTCTCCTCTTTGTCAATTTTGATTTCCCCCTCGTAGGATCTAACAATCCCAGCAGTGGCTCTGACTTTACCTCAAGATTCAGAATTATGTGACATACATATTAAATAAGACCACCTACATACCAGTGTTTTTGTCTTGAAGCTTGTTGCTGCTGAATCTCATAATTCTCTTATGGCTAACTACTATCTACAGCTTAGACTCTAGCTTCTAAGTCATTTTAGACATCCTCTACTGCACCTTTTGGCCTCTGCAATATCTTATAGAATCAGCACTTCAGTATAACCTTTATTGTTTTGTTGTTATTATTGTGTCAACATAATATGCTAATTAATGATATGGAATCAAATTGGGGTGATATTTGGTGACCTTATTTTCTTATGTAGTGTTATTGTAGGGATGCTTGAAAATCCTGTCAAAGAACTTACCCTGAATTACAGGGGGGAAAACTTAGTCTTAAATAACTTGGAGTTGTTGAATGTTATTGTAACCTCCAAAACCAACTAAGACCTGTATTTGCTAAGGTCCTAGACTGAACAAAGATATAAGAAGGCAGTGGGCAACAGGCACTGGAAGTGCTATCATTTTTCTATTTTATGGAACAAGTAAAAATATCTGCAGATATTAATCCATCTGGACACAGACAGCTGCACAATGCATTGCTAGGGAGACATGAGTGAAGGAGTTGGGGGTTTTTTGGCATACCTTTCAGTGATGCATGTTGCTTTTTCGGGTTTCCCAAGCATGCAAGTGTGGCGTTCCAGTAGCATATATAGATTTAGAGAAATTCTGTGTTTCACATTTCGCAGAATGTTTTGGTTATTCTATCAAGGACACTTAAATGCTCACAAGATTCATGACATACAAGAGAAAGTTACACAACAAAACTACAACTTTGCTGTAGTTCATCTGTAAGTTGAGTGGTCTTAGTTATTCAGCTTGAGGTGAGGACAAATGCAATTTCTTCTCCTTTGGTTAGTTAACCAGGGATAGCTGAACCACATTAGACCGCATGCCCTGATATTAAATTAAGTGTCTAAAATTAGGCATTTTACATTCTGTAGCTTGAGGACAGGGTTTCAGTAGCTGCGGCATTCGTCAAGTAGACATCAGGCGTGTAGGAACTCTGCAGCAGTAAGTAACACTGCATTGTGCATTTCTTGCACATTATTGTGTATTGTCTGTAATTTTAAAATATAGTTTCATAGATAAAATATTTGTTTCATGTTTAGTTTATTGTTGTTATTGCTATGTTCTGTAGTGTTTGGCAGTCTAGTGTATTGTAAACTTGGAGTTAAACAAGCTTCTAGCCTAACTGCAGGTAATGGCATCAGGAAATGTGTAGTTTCTTCATTAGTAACTTTGTCAGATGTGATGTTTCATATGATTCTAATATTTATTTTGTTTGGTTTCTTGTAGACTTTAACTTGAAGATGGCATCATGCCTTTATGAATGCCTTTGTGAGGCAGAACTTGAAAAATACTATCCCCATTTTGCTGCCTTCGGTCTTCAGAAGATTGACGAGCTTGCCAAAGTTTCCGTGAAAGATTATACCAAACTAGGGGTCCATGACATGAATGACCGCAAACGGCTCTTTCAGCTCATTAGAATAATCAAAATTATGCAGGAGGAAGACATTGCAGACTTAAGCAAGCAAGATTTTCAACAAAGTGGCCTTTTTGTTCAGCCTCAGGTGACCAGATCAGGTCCCCGTAGACAGCTGCGTTTTGAGTCCTTCTTTGAACAAAATGATGGAACAGTTAAAGACTCGGAATCCGAATCATATGGTTCGTCTGATTTCAGTGCTAATGAAGAGAAGAACAGTGTAGGGGAAATGTTGGGACACATTCAACCACATGATTCAGAGCTGATCAGATTAACTAGAAGAGACCGAAGTACTTCTGGAATATGCACAAAAAAGGACCTGAGCTGTCCAACAGTTTCTGATGATATTGCTCCTCTCCTGGGGGATTCTGAAGCTCCTATCGTACAAAGAATAACTCATATTTCAGGGTATAATTATGGACTACCTCATTCCTGTGTCAGGTAATAATCAGTCACCTTTATTTTGCTATATTTCAAGTTGGTCGTAATTATTTCTTTCTTCTTTGTGGAGGAGAATCTGTCTTAATCACTTCCAAATAAGCAATCCTACCACTACGGAGCAATGCAAAATCTCATAGAGAAGAGAGATATTAATAAGCACTTGCAACTATCCAAGTCTGGTAGAAGGAATCAGTTGAATTTCACCAGCTGCCACTCATCAAGGTTGTCTAAGAATAGTCATTATTGTCTTTCAGGATATAAGGCTTTGTTTTCTTGGTGTTTTGGCCAATCTTCTTTCTCTTTTTCTTTCTATGAGACTATCTCGCAAAACATTATTTTTCCAAAATATGGCATTGTCGAGTTTTTCCCAGTAAAAAGGATACACACTGTAATGGCTATATTTCTTTATAAAGAAGTTTCTGAACTGGAGCTTTAAAAAGAAACAGAATGAATATTACAGGGATGGGGTATAGACGTGGTGGTGAGAGGGATGCCTTGCAGCTGTTTCCCAAGCACATGATCTGTAACTTTCATACTTTTCCTGGTGTTTGGTAACAGAGGTGCTATGGTTATCTTGAACCACTGGTAAATCTACCCTGGCAACACTTCTAAAGCACAAAATATTTTTTTTCCTGATTCAGCAGCAGAGCACATACCCCTTTTCACACATACTACCAGCATCTAGCTAATTGCAATGCAGCCACGGCAGTTTTGTTTTAAAATGCAGTGAAGGCAGGTAGCTATATGAGGTTGGGGCTTGGTCTGGGAAGGCTGTGGGGAAAGATTTGGTATATGGGAGGATCCATGGAGTCGGAGTGTCAGTTACAATTCCCATTGAGCATGCATGTAGCCTGGAGGGATAGATGCTGTTGCCACAGTGGAAAAGATCTAAAGTGACATAGTAGTTAGAACATTTAAACTGTGAAATGCAAGACAGAGGTTTGTAACTCCCCTTTGCTGGAAAAAAAGATTCCCACATTCCAGAGAAGTGCACTAACCACCTACATATATTGGCCTCTTAGTGCATTCTCTGTCTTTTCTAGAAGCTGAGCCAAGGTGCAACCGAAAGGGCAGGATTCATAGTGCTGGCGAGTAAAAAATGGTGAAGTATAACCTTATGGCTTAGCTAGGGAAGTTCAAGATTTTTAATCCTGTGATGGAGCCGTGTATCTCCATTGTTCTCACTTTCTTTCCTTATTCTTCTCTTTTTCTAAGCACATTCTTCTGTGCCTAGCATTATGGTTCATCTTGTGGGCTTTTTGCATCCTCTTCCGGACATGCCCAAGTTTCTCTTTCTCCTGTTTTGACCACAGAATACGTGTTGTGCATTGAAGGCTTGGGCCAGTCTGCTGACATTTGGGTTTGTGATTCCTGTTTTCCAAGTGCCTAACTCCTTCCCTGAATCCATCCATCCCCATGTCATCTTGTGATTTGACCACTGCAAAGGCTAATCTAGTCTCATCTATGAGAAACATTGGAAATCACTGGCGTGATTTCAGATGGCAAAAAGATAAAGAGCTCCTTTCATATGTTTAAATTTTTTGCACTTGCCCACAGCAAATGGCTTGATCTTGACAGTAGCAGACAGGGCATAGTGATTCTTCTGACTTATTGACTGATCAGGTTTCTAATGATCTGTGTCAAGATTTTTTGTTTTTCCAGTAATAAAAAAAATCCATTTTGTNNNAAAATACAATTTCTATTTAAGAAAGGTTAACAGAAAATCTAAACTTCAGGTTCAGCATTCAGAATTAAAATGCATTCTGTTCCCATACTCTGTACTAGAATGAATTTATGCCTTTTCTCTCATAAACAGAGCCTCTAAGTCTTCAGTTTTTCCTTTCTCCAAATCTTGCAATCAGTGTTTCCTTCAAGCTCTTGGAGCACAACAGGCTCTTTCTGTAGGTCACTAAATCCATCCTCTGACATGAGATTAAACTTCAGAGCCTCTGATCATCAGTTGGACAACATTTGGTGCCTAGTGAAATCCATAAGCTAACTTATGAAGCATCTTATTTCAAGTATCATTGCCTTTCTTTTCAGGGGAAAGAATTTTCCATCTAAATGCAGGGCCTGATCCTGGTCTGCATGGGAAAGCTGTACGAAAATTAAAGGGACTCCGGTTACAAGTAAAGTTTACTTGTGTGTAGTCTTCGAAGACCACATCTTGAGATTTATATCTGCATGTCTTATGCTTCTGAGGGATCATGCAGCACAACAGCAATGATACTACAAGCTTATAGCTGTAATGAGATATTGAGTAACTTGTGGGTTTGATTTTAATTTATTAGAGTACTAGAATACGTTAGTTTTCAGCTGCTACATTAACAGATTTTGGAAGGACATTTGGACAGCATGGCAGAAACACTACTTTTGGGCAAGTGGGGCTTGATTAAAATTATTTTTTTCTCACAAATTGACATGCAAATCCAGGCTGAAAATCATTACTTATTTGGCTAGAGACAGCTTGAAAAAGGGAAGGGCGGGATGAATACATTTTGGTTGAAGTCAAGCATACTCTGTATGCTGCATCACAAAATGCTTTGCACAGTAGGTTAATCAATGAAACACAAAATGACCTCATGTTTCTGAGGTGTCTAGAAGGGAACTAAAGTAGACTTGCCAAAACACAAGAGCACAACTTTGCCTGTGGTCGGAAACACCGTGATTTTTTAGGAAAAAAAAAACCAAAACAGAAACAAAGGGAAGACAATGAAGAGATCAGTATTTCAATTTTCTTTGAGCTGACTAGGAACATGGTGATACTGTCTTGTTTCCCAGTTTGAGTCATTTACTTGTAACTTGTTTGACAGCCTATAACAGGAAGAATGAAAGTCAGCATAAGAGGAAAAGCAACTAAATATTATACCCTCTCCTTTTCAAGATCTGTTCATACTTTTATCTGTACATTATTAAGTGACTAATCATGACTGCAAATAATTTCAGCAAGATTAAATTTCATTGAGTTAACTTGCATATTATGCCAGCTTCAATCACATGTTTGTGGACAACTGAAAATATGCCAGTTCAGCAACAAGTTCAGGAATATAGCTGTATAAACACAACTATTTTTTTAATGGAAGTGCACAAAAGGCATCTGTCTATTTAGCAAAAAACAGCAGAAAGTTCACCCTGTAATAATGAGTGTGTTTTGGGTTTTTTTTGATAAGCCATTAAAGACAGAAACATTTTTCTGATAAAGCTAACACTTATGCATATTCTAGATTCTGTAGTAACCTGATTTTAAAATGTAAACCTACATTATTGTTATAGATCCACTACTTCTGAGAAAGAGACTCCATGGACAGAGAGTGAAAAAATCAGAGTGTGTGTCCGAAAACGTCCTCTAGGCCCGAGAGAGGAGCGACGTGGGGAGGTTAATATCATCACAGTGAAAGACAAAGAAACCCTACTTCTTCATGAGAAGAAGGAGGCGGTTGATCTCACCCAATATATTTTACAGGTAACATGGTCCACTTGAATGTTGTGTTTATGGGCCAGTCACTTGCATAGATGGGATAAAGCAAATTGTGCTTGGTGTTTCCATGAGGGGAAACAGAAAAGGTCTGTCTGCATTTCTTGCACTGAAATAGTGGTGGGCTCTTCTATGAGCTCAGCATAACTATGTTTGAATTGCTTCTGCCAGCCTGTAGCAGAAAACCTGAGCCTAGAATTTTAAGCCACAAAAGCATATCTCTTGCAGCTTTCTTTGCACGTGGCAAAATAAAACTACTGCATGCCTTGCTGCAGGAAAATTGCCTGCTGCAGAGTCTCCTGATAGCTTTCCAGGGTACTTCAGTGAGGAGTTCCCTTTTCACTATTTCAGCACTGTAGGTCTGTTTCAATGAATCACCCACAGCCTTATCCTCTCCCTTCCTTTGTTCTCAAATGCTTTTGAAAATTAAGTTCCCTTTTGGTCTTTGTTTCTTAATCCCAAATGCCTTGTACTGTCATAGTTCAAATTCTCACTTTTGACTGACAGGACCAGGAACAGAACTGATTTCTAGAGAGCAGCAAGCCATTCTCACTCTACTGGGTGTTATTTTTACAGTCTGGGTCCTAGGAACAACTGTTTGGAGTATCCAGTAAAAATTCAGTTTGCAGCTCCGGGCCTGCTTCATGTACCATCTTTTACTGTGTGACACATGCAGCAACTCCACCCCACTCCCTCCATCTGGCTACCTATATTTGGCATTTATGCGGTGATTAGCACCTTAGTATCTCAGTGCTGAAATAACCACTAATTAATTTTGTTATGTCAGTACAGACAAACGAAATCTTGTTATCAATCAATATAGTCCAAACAAAAGTATGCCATGGTAAAGGCTGTGTCTATTCTATAGCACCTAGGAGAACTTCTTTGCTTCCAAGTCTGTCTACTTGCCCTGCCTCCATCTCTGGTTCCTATAGAAAGGACAGCAAGGGATACAGAGCAAATGGGAGGTGGTGGGGCATATTCCAGCTCCACAGCTGGGGGACCCAAACTACAGGCCCATCACAGAGCACATCTGCCTGCTGACCTGAGTGTACCTGCTGAGACTCCCTGGTTTAATCTGCCTGTGCGCTAGTGTGGGGTTTTGAGCATCATTGAAGATATTCTCAGCCCTGGACATCTACCACTTAATTCACACTGCAGTGAATTTTTTAGAGTGCAATGTTAGACACCAGTCCATGGAGGCTCTTTTGAAAACGTGATGTTTGTGACTGTCCCAACAAACACTATTCATAACCTAGAAGGAGCCTATAATGAATTCTGTTGCAGTGTGTCCAGACACCCTGCTGCTTTGGGTCAGATATGGAGTGTAGGACGTTTTGGGTTTTCTTGCCCTCTTTCTGAGATAATACAATCCAGCTTATGTTAGGAATAGCTTCTGTTTTCTCTGGCACAAAAAGTTTTTAAGTCTGCAGAACAGAGACAATCACAACTGAGGACTAATTTTGAGAGTCAAGAGTTGACTCTGAGTTCTTTTTTACTGTTACAGTCTTACTGTACATCTGTAGGCTGATTCATTTCAAGAGTAAGTTTTCTTTAATTAGTGTGGGGTTTTTTTCTTGTCAGAAGGCTGTGATATGTTCTGCTCCAGAATGATGGGAAATTAAGGCATCTTTTTTTTCTTCTCCTACCCTCGGTCTCTTGATTAGTCGTAATGATGTGTTCCTGCATATGTCGTGCTGCATGGTAAATGTGCTAGATCACTTTGTACCTGATCCAAAGCCATATGAAGTCACTGGAAAGACTTCTGTTATTTAACTTTAGCTTTGAATGGGGGTGAAGGGAAAGTGAAACATATTCATTTTCATGTAAAAACCATATTTATTTTTCAGCATGTTTTTTATTTTGATGAAGTCTTTGGGGAGTCATGTACCAATCAGGATGTCTATATGAAGACAGCTCATCCTCTCATTCAGCATATTTTTAACGGGTAGGGTGTCAGTGCTTACATTTGGTTTTTTTTGCCTTGTTGTTTTCCAGTTTCATATATTGCTTTAATTTTCTGTTACGCTTTTCATCTTCTGAAAAATACATTCATTTCACCTTTGCGACATACCTTCCCCCTTTTAGAATGTCTCTGATTACAATTTAGACAAAATAAATCAGCGACAACTTTCTTCACATTTGGTAAGAAATCTAAATCACAGAGGAAGTTAAAATTGGACCTCAGGTGCAATAAAGAGACAGCATGGCTAGCCTAGAATGAAAAAATGTGCGCAGGATTTCTGAAGTCTAATCTCCAATCTAACAAAGGTGTCTGTGTCGTATAGCACACTTATCTGTAGAGGAATAATATTACCTCTTTAATGAGACTGCTGTGAGATATTTTTGCACATATTTGTGCAGTTCACAGGGCAACAGAAATTATTAATAACCTTGTGATTTATTTTTATTTTATTGTTTCATATTTGCTTAGAGGTTTAATAATAATTACATACTTTGTGATTAATGGGAAATTGATGGTGGCTTTACATAAGTGATCTTACTTGCACACAAAGTAACAAGTTTGAATATAATTACATTTTTGAGTCTTTGAAGGAAAGGATCATGTATCCATGTTGAAAATTAATAAAATGGAGCATTCTGCTACTGAAAATCTCCAAGTACCATCAGCAGAGATAGAGTATCATGCTCCTGAGAAAAGGAAAGTAAAAAAGGAGTGAGGCTCATAGCTTGCTGCGTAATAATCACTAAAGGCACAATTCACATTACAGCTAATCTAGTAATGCCACCAGAAGAGATGTCACTATTTTTTCTCAGCTTTCCCTAACTTTTCTGCTAACTCCTGCTGCATCCCCTTCGCTGGCATTGGTCTAACCTGACACCATGGTGACCTAATTCTGCAACCTAACGTGGCAAGAAATTGTTCACTGTGCTTACTGCAGCCCTACGTTTCTACCCATTTCTCTGCCAGGGTACTGAGCCAGCTAAAAAGTCTTTTTTTTTTTAAGGTGGGGGGAATAAATAATTTGTTCTGTAGTATTTATTTTTTGGCTCATTCAGTTCCCTAAATCTGTTCACATCGTACTTGTGGGTTCAGCGCTTGTACAAGAGCAATGATGGGGAAGGAGAAGTAGGCACACAGTAACCTCAACTTAGGTGGTCTTGAAGGGCATTTTATGTGCATTGCCATTATAATGTTAAGGTGATATGATGACAAAGCTGGAATAATCTGCAATAAGCCAAGACTGTGGTTTCACTAGCTCGAGTGAGTGAACCAAACGGCTGTCTGCCACTGAAAGGGGATGATCTTCTTCCTTACCCCCCACTAGACACATTCCCATAGGTTACATGAAGCCAGTTTGGGCGTATTTTGTGATCCTCTGTGAGGTACTTTAATTCACTGAAACAGCAGAAAATTAGCTTGCAAAAAAGTGGAAAGCCTTCTGTTGTTTCAGTGCAGTGAAGTCAAACATCAGAGCCAGCACAGGCAGGGGTGGGTCAGTGGGGTAGGCTGCACAGCTGGGAGCAGAGGAAAGGTAGAGCAAGACCTTCCCCTAGGCAACAACAACTCTTGTTGATTGACTTAGCTGTGTGCAGGGCTGCAGCCTGGGACAAAGTAACCTTGCTCAGTAAATTACAGTGCTGGGGTGTTAATTTTCATCAAATACAGCATGTTTTAATACAGAACCTGACTTGTGGCTGTTTTGCATCTCATGTCACAGTCATTTTTCTCTGTGATTCATAATCCGTAGGATTGCCATTCATAATCCTACGATACTTCTGCAGCATCTAAACAGCTGGAAGAATGATAATGAATTCTTAGTTTTCTTAAATTCATTTTTGGCATCTGTAAGAAAGGAAGAGAGCCAGCACTATGTGACACGCCAGATCTCCATAGGACATGCTTGGGAATCACTGTTAAGTGTTTTGCAGTTTCCGAGACAGAATAGCAAACCAAACCTCGTTGCTAAGAGGCCACTATAGATAGATATTGACATTGCAGGATCTTTTTTAATAGATATGAATAAATCAGCTGTGACACTAAAAATGCAAGTTGTCTTCACAGAGGCAATGCAACCTGCTTTGCATATGGGCAGACTGGTGCTGGCAAGACTTACACTATGATAGGTACTCACCGGAACCCAGGACTCTATGCCTTGGCTGCCAAGGACATCTTTAGACACCTGGAAGCACCACAGTCAAGGAAAGATCTCCTTGTTTTGATCAGTTTTTATGAGATCTACTGTGGACAGCTTTATGACCTCCTAAATGGAAGGAAGAGGTAATTAAATAAAAATATGTCTTACTATAAACCTATGGTTAAGAATTAGTTGGTTACTGTTTATAGATTGGTTACTGTTTCATGCAATTACATTTAACTTATTACCATTTACAGTAAATGTTCTGTATTTAATTAGGGTTGTTCCTAGGAACTACTTAGAGAGGAAGGCAGAATCTGACACTAAATACTGTGGCATTGATAGGGGCTCCTAGTTTTTATTATTTTGGGAGTGAAACAAGTAAGAACAAGGACCTATGGTTGACATATGAGCTCATGCTGTTTTGCTTACACTGTAATAATATACTAGCTGAGCATCCATAGGTAGAGAAAGAACCTTCTTGTGGCCAGAAGTTTTTACGCCAACCATTGTGGAGTCCCTGTCTTTCCCTGCTCAAACATGAACTTTGGCTGTCCCTCCTGCTGTGCCAGTGGGGCTTTGCCTCTTGTCACTCTTGTCTCTGAAGATCCTGTTGATCTCCCACTTACCATGCTTTACACTGCAGAGTCTGCTCACCTTCTCCCTGCGCGCCTTTACCTGGCAGCCCAGTGACTCAACCAGAGAAGGCCTCTGCAGGTGATGCTGCCATCACCCTCAGTAGTAGCACCTCAGCCCCAGACTCATTTGGATGGATGTATAATCCTACAGGAGCTCTATCCAGAATGGAAATCGGGACAAGTCAGTACATACTTAGTACAAAAATAATCACTGTGGTCTGAAGTCTCTAAATAAAACAACAGTCAGTTAAGATCTCAGCAGTGAAATCTTTTCAGAGTGATCTTGAAGGGACATTACCTGTCAGCTGGAGGCCTTTAGCAGCCTTAAGAGCACTATCCTTAGAGCACACTGGAGGGCTCAAGAGGGAGGCTTTCTGCCTGGGGAAGTAAGCGTCTGTTCACAGAGGAAGAACCTATTTCTGTGCATGTGTGTTCCCTTTCTCCAAAACAGTCTTTAAGGAGCAGGTAGTGTAATCTGCTATGTAAGGAGTCAATTTACTAAGTAAGAAAGAATGTCCTTATATTCTCTGCATGTCCATTAGCTATCTTACATGTCATCAAAGGAGGAAATCCTCTGGTGTGCATCATGTCTGTATTCTTCCTGTATGCTGTAATGCTTCTGTGTGATTCGTAGCAGAGGTGCTCTGAAATCTGACTCTATGGCTATGTGAGCTGCTTTAAAATCCTGAGCAAAAATCTTGAGAACTTGAACAGAGCATAACTTACAGTCTGAACTTGCTAGATAAGCCTGAGATGCAGTTTAAAGAGGGACAGAGACTCTAAAATATAAACATGAAAATTTACTTCCCTGCTTTATTATATTCCTGAACTAGAAGAAATGTATTGCTAATGTCTTTTTAACAGTGAAATGTCAGTGGTACATGTTACAAATGAAATACCTCTTCAGCTCTGAAAATAAATGAATGACAGCGGTGCATCTCCCCAGTCAGTAGCCTTGATTGCTTTTTTACAGTGTCATAGCACTGAAATGTGTTTTCATTGCTGCTATTTGACATTTCAGAAATCTCCTTTCTGTACTGTTTCATTTTCAGACTTTTCGCAAGAGAAGATAGCAAGCATGTCGTTCAAATAGTTGGACTGCGGGAGGTTCAGGTGGACTCTGTAGATTTACTGTTGGAGGTAATATCTATGTCTGCGATTATTTTTTGTCTTCTACAGCCTGATTTGCTGATTTGTAAGTGTCCTGGTTTTGGCTGCGAGTGGCTGTGTGGTGCTTAGTTGCTGGCTGGGGTTAAACTGTGACAGTGAGATTGTTATTTGTTGTATAGTATGTGTGTACGTTCCTGTTTAAGGTTCTGAAATTGGCAACCCCAGCAGAGCACTAAGGAATACTATTAAAAGTGCCTTTATTTAGTAAGCTTCTTGGGTCACTGTGACTTGTGTTAGTGACATGCAAGCTGTTGATTTACAGCTGTTGCTTCTGCTGCCACTCCTTATGGAAAGATCTTTGCCAAGAAATAGACTGCTACCACTATTCCAGAAATTAAATAGTGTCCCAGCAAGGGACCCTGAAAGCTGGATAAGTGTTTTCTCCCAGTGTGGTTTCTTTGGCTTCTATGAACTTAAATTTTCTACATTAAAGGTACGTGGATGTGGGACAAAAGATATAAATGTGAAAATTAACAGAAGTAGAAATTAGAAAATACTTAAGATTGAAATATTGATCTGAATTAGGATTAAGACACTGCTTAGATAATGATGCATGATAACAGCCAAGTAAAATTAGGATCATTAAATGGTAGCTGACATTCAGCACAAGCAAGAATTCAGTTTTCCTTCCCTGCCTGGCTGAGCCCTGAAAGGGCACTGGCAAATTTTCTGCATTGTCCTGCAGCAAGCAAGCTAGTTAAATCTGCTCTCTATTTAGGCTCACTTTGCATACTTTAATTCCTTTCTCAGTAAGGAAGTGTAAATTACAAGTGCCTGATAGTGTAATTGACTCATTAAAACTGGCATCGTGTTGCCCACTTGTATTCCATTTAATTTTGTTCTTCATCTTCCCATTAACTCCAAGCTTCAGGACATGCTCGTGATGCTTCTGCAAATTAGAGTGTAAATTTGCTATATGGCTGATTAACACATTCCTCTCTATTATCACATTCCACATTACAGAAGAGCTATTAAATGACTTTATTCTTACAGGTTTCTCAGCAAAAAAATAATTTGATGTTGTCCACAGGCCCTTTTGAACATAGAAATGTCACTGGCTTGACTCAGGCTTTTGAATAGTCTGCAACAGATATATGGGAAGAGTCCTGAATACATCCCTAGTTATTCACTATTCATTGACGTTTGCTTTGGTTCAGGAATTATCTGCATTTAGCACTAATATAATGCTTGGGAGCTGCAGCAGTTGGTTATATTGCTGGTTGAGAACTGGTCACTGAAAGGCGTGAATAACGCACATCTAACAACTGAGAATGTATTGATTTTGCTAGATATTATTTTAATTTATTCTTACAAGCAGAAACAAAATTAACAACTGTTTTATGAATGCCCTGCTGCAGTTGCTGCTAGACTTTCTGTGACAGTCTTTAGAAGTTTTCAAAAGAGAATTACCAGATTTGTATTTTGAAGGGGCCTTTATCTTTCTGCCTTGCCTCTCTTCCTTGTTGTCTTATGTTATTGTTGTATTGGGTATAATTGATGTTTTAACTTTGTTCCTTACTCTGGCATAATTTCTTTTAGTTATGGAAATGGAGAAAGGTTTTGGCACATTGTATTTTGTGTGTAACTTTCTGGATAACAGTACCACCTATTACATGAGAAAGTGAAATTTAAAAGAGGACTTCAAATTGTCAATCTCATGAGTCTCTTAGGTTATGTCTGCAGTCCTACTTTCTTTCATTGCTGCCATACTTTTGGTTTTAGTTTTATAGTTTGGATATTTTGCAAATCTGAATGAATGTGCAATGCAACAACTTCTTACCTGCAGTATGCTCTCTAAGCTCTAGTGTCACTGCAAGCAAGTCCATATACAAAGTTCTGAAAGGAACATTGGAAGGGTTCCAGTTTAACTTAACATCTGCCTTGCACAAAATTTTAAGGCTGTAATGAACCATTCCTCCTAATGTTTCATCATCTTAGCAGGACAAGATCGCTTTCTGACAGGTTGTGTTTTTATTTACAATTTGCTTGGATGTTGTCCCCCTGATTTTGCAGGTGATTTTGAAGGGGGGAAAAGAACGTAGCACAGGAGCTACTGGAGTCAACTCAGATTCCTCTAGATCTCATGCTATCATCCAAATCCAAATTAAAGACACAGCCAACAGGACATTTGGAAGGTAAGACTAGAAGTGGGAGTGCTAAGGGCTGATGACCAAGTCAAACCCAGGAACATCCAGGAGGCAAACAAAGAGGAGGTGTTGAGTTAGTGGACAGCTGTGAGTTAACTCAGAAAGTAGATCTCAAAGAGACTTTTAGAAGTTTCACAGGCCTTTCTCTGTTCCCAGGGAGAGCACTCAAGGTACATCTGTGAGAGCTTTGTCAAACTTGATTGTAAAAATTTCCAGCGAAGGGGTTTGGCAATCAAGTCCATCCCTTCATCTTCAGTGTTAGAAAGTTTTTCCTGTCTGATATTAATCTGGCTAAAGGTAGATGTCTGCAATGGGCACATCCACCTGTGAGCTCGTCACCTTTAAAGTCAGTAGAAAGAAATAGTAATTTCTGGGATCCCTTTCATGCCATTCTGCAGAGTCACCTAAATTAGGTCAGATGGATTTACCCCTCAAAGCACCTCTGTCCTGTAATTGACTACAGTGGGGGCCTGGGATGACTAGCTCAGGTGGAGATGATTCCATTAGAGATGTTCGCCTTTGGTCAGAGGAATCGTAGTACCTCACCTAAACCTCCCTGATAATTTGAGAGTGTGACACTGATGCTATCTGCAGCAGACAAAAAGAGAAGTTTACTTCCTCTTGTAGCAGCCATTTTATGTATTTGAAGACTGTAATTGTGCCTCTTCTCAGTCATCTTTTCTCCAGATTAAACAACCCCAAGAAGTAGGTCTGAGGATAGAGGTCTAGGTATCTATATTACTGCTGAGTGTCAAAAAACCATGCTGACGCACCATTCCAGCAACAACCACGCAGTCTTGCTTCCCAGGATCTTACTTTAAATACAAGGCAAAATGGGAGAGCCACAAATAGTGGAGAGAGGAAAAGGCAGAACAGACAGGCTTAGAAATAGAAGTGTATGTGGTTATGCAGGTGTGGCACGTCTGCCATTTTTTTTGTTAGGGAAAGTGAGGTGGAGCTGGAGTGGGGAAAGGATCCCAAGATACACTAAAAAGAGAAGTCAGGGCTGTTGCAGGAAAAGAAGAGGGGCACAGACAAAGATACAGTGCAACAGTCAGAACAGCAGCTGGCACCCAGAGCTAGGGAATGTGAGAGGGAGTAATGGAGTTTTGTGGAAGGAAGGGACAAAGAACACTGAAAGCTCGGTGTATTACTTACTACACTGGAAATTTCTGTTCATATTGCCCTGACTTCCCATTTGACAGGGCAGTTGTCTTTTTTACCTGGAAGGAGAATCAAGAAATTTACAGTTTCTTTAACTGTGTTCTAAGGAAGCTGCAAGCATAGTGATTATTTGGAGAGATGAATGTGTTGCACTTTAAACAGCGTATCCATTAAACTGCGGGGCACTCTCATCACATGCAATTACACTTTCTATCATGATTGTGTTAGTGCCAGGATGCCTTGACACTGTTCCTGCTGCTATGCTTATTTTGGTGCCTCAGATATTTCCAGTGGGTATTTCTTTTTGTTCAAAAGTAGTTGTTGCTAATCATTCTTCTGAAGTCATGTGTTGCAGCCTTCTAGTTTAAAAAAGAAAAAGGCGGGGGGGCAGAAAAAGCCCCTAAGATAAATGCAACTTTGTTTTTTCTAGGATATCATTCATTGACTTGGCTGGCAGTGAAAGGGCAGCTGATGCCAGAGACTCAGATCGACAAACAAAAATGGAAGGAGCAGAAATAAACCAAAGTCTTTTAGCAGTAAGCTACTAGCATGTCTGGGGAAGGTTTCGTATTTAATTATTAGCATGTGTTTTAGGATAAAAATGAACCACAGAATAATATATGTATGTATTCCATGGAGGGGAAAAAAATAACCAAAGTACTAAGTGTGTCCATTTTAATTTATCTCATGCCTGAAAGATAATTTCAGAGGGAAGAGATTTTGTGGTGAAAATAAAGTCTTTTTACTTCATTCTTACAGCCAGCAAGGTAAACACAGCGTGGAGAATGTTAGGTATAGTATAATAAGTGTCCCATATTTTATACAGAAATTTTCATCCTTTTTACTTTTAGAGAATATTGGCTTGGGATTGCCATATTTGCTTCATAAAAGCACATGTGTTCCTGCTGGTTATTTTCACCACTTGAACTCAGATTTTTCTTTCAAATCAGGAGTAAAGACTTAAATACTCAAGAGCATAGAAACTAGCAGCTCGGGGCGGAGGGGGGGCGGGCAGGCCAGGGAAGGAACAGGAAGAAATGCACTCTTAATGCAAACTGTCTTTTACAATTATATACAGTTACGTGAAGAGGGACAAGGAGCAAAGAAATGCCATCTAAGATAAAGCAGAAGTGCCTCTAAGTATAAACTGTGCAGAAGGCTTTGCACCTTCTTTAATTCAAATGAACAAAGCTCACTGGTGACCAAGGGCTTCCCTAAGTGAGACCGAAGGTGATAGGCAATCAGTACGAGTCAACAGTGCAGAAGTTAGTGCGCACAACCCATACCTCCTAGTGTGCTGTAAATAGGAGGTGGCTTGCTCTCTTTTGAGAATGTAGAATGTTCTTTTGCACACAATATTAGCATTCATACTGGGAGATAGCCTGCAAAGTGAATATTTTTCTGTAGTTCATGCTTTCTTGAGTACTTGCTGGTGAGTAACCGAGTGGCATGCAGAGTCAGGACCTGAATAGAAAGGATTCCTGAGAAGTGAGGCTTAATGTAAGCTCATGAAACTCTTTTAAAAGGAACTTCAGAATCAGAATGTGTGTATTTTTGGTATTGTGTGAAGCTGAGTAAATACCTAGGCAGTCTACAAGTAGTAACTGAATTAATTATAAAAGGCATCTTTGGCTAAGTCTACATGACCTGCAGCCTGTAAAACCTAGCTCTGTCGTCAATGATCATAACACTCTCTTCAGGCCTGCAAACACATGAAGTTTGAAGTTTGCTGCTGGTTTGAATATTCATGTTGATTTCAAGTAGAAGATACTCAGATACTGCAATTATGAGAAGCAGAATAAAAAATGAGAATAGTTTGATCTCTTACTTGTAAAGGTGTGATTTTTAATAAAATGCAGTAAAAGTGAGAAATAAATGTCATTTTAAGTGGGTCTATGTAGAATGTAGTAAGGCTTTAAATATAGAAAGGCTGCTTCAGGCTAGTATCACCATGACAATGCTGTAATCTGCTTATTTTTCCTTCAATATTTGCTCTAAATGACTTGTCTCATGGCTATACAGTCCATTTCTGCCAGTTTTAGAGAGCAGCCACGCTTGATATGGAGTCTGATGCTATTGTGCTTATTCCAGTGGAAACATGGCAAAAAAGTGTACATCTTTGAGTTTGAACATGACCTCTTTTTCCAAGGCTGGTAATAAATCAGGGGATGTTTCTTCAAGACTACAGGCTACCTCTGTTGATGGTTATTAACAATACAAAGATCTATTGAGATCTGTGAAAGGCATAGGTGTAGCTAGCTGCTCATGTTCTGCCAGTTTTAATGAGATTTCTATGGCTCTATCTCCACTCCCTGGATAGTCTGTTGTTTCATTCTCAGTGTTTTGTGTATGGTTCTTATTAGCCTGTCAAAGGTCACAGTAACATGTTCGTTTAGACAGATGGGCTGTATCTATAATACCTTCTGAGCATGGGCTTGAACCTGGACTCGAACCCAGCTCCCCTCACAGCTAATTTTTTGGTGCTGGTCCATGCTCTCCCCTTTGGTTGGGTTTGGTGCATTGCACTGGTGTGAAGAGGAAATAGCTTGAGATCAGCTGCCTTCTAACACAGCCCAGTGTACCCACGCATAGATGGGACATCTAGACTGCAGATTATAGTCAGTATGAGGAGGAATGTGGATTATTAGCTTGTGCCATCTCTGACAGAGGTATGAAAATACTGCCAGAGTGGCATAAGAGATTTGCACCGCTGTCGTCTAAAGTGTTGGGGTATTTTCGGAAGAGGAAAAGCTTCTAAAAAAGAAAGAAATTTGTAAGAGATGGATCTCAAAAAGCTCTGTTCTTAGGGTACACCTGCACTACAATCTGCAGCATAGTCTGGGGTATACCTAATCTGGCTTCAAACTAGCTAGCTGTGGTGAAGGCAGCAGGAGGCCCACAGTAGTGTGGAGCTCTGTGTATGCTAAATGTGTGTATTTACCCAGCTTCTTGGGTTTTGTTTAGCCCACAGAGCCATCAGGCAGGTCTAGCTGTGCTCTGTGCTGCAGCTTTGCTCTCTTTGAGTGCAGCTAAGCTGCTGCTGCTAACTGAACTCGCTGAAGCTGGCTGTTCGTGGCTGTGGCAGCAACAAACTCCCCTTGAAGGGGACATCACACAGTAGGAGCAGGGGGGAAATAGTACATTCATAGGTTAGGTTTGATGCAGTTCAGTTCCTTGCCAGTGTGTGATTGATATGTTTTTCCCTCTCTGTTTTTATTTTTTTTTTTCTCTTGATAGCTAAAGGAATGCATTCGGGCGTTGGATCAGGAACATACGCATACTCCTTTCCGGCAAAGCAAATTAACTCAGGTAAAATGAGCAGACAGGCAACAGCAGAGGTTTCCCTGAGGACGACAAAATAAAATAAAATAAAAATTTTTAAAAGGGCATAATTCAGTGCTACTGAACTCGAAGAAAAGAGAAATGTGTAATTTTTGCAAATGTATTTTTGCAAATTTAAAGGTAATCAGAGAATCAAGGCCAACTGCTAGTTCCCCCAGTCAGTACATGAATTGGTAAGAAACTTATTTTTTTTCCTTCCAACCCTAGGTGCTAAAGGATTCTTTCATTGGCAATTCCAAGACGTGTATGATAGCAAATGTATCACCTAGCCACATAGCTACAGAGCATACCCTGAACACTTTACGATATGCTGACAGGTAGGTGATGAAACTCAATCTTGCCAAGGTGAAAAACACAAAGGAAAAAGTAATGTATGATGTTTGTGGTTACATTTTATGTTGGTTGCATTGGAAATGTTGATTTAGGCAAGAAATGCAATTTTCACAATACAAATGAAATCCTTACCTGTTCCAACTCTTATATTTGGTCTTAAAATTCTCTGGGTCTTGCAAATCCTTTCTGATGACAGCTTTTAGTGATGAAAATACCAGTGTGCTCCCTGTAACTGCAGATTACTAACCTCAGCAATTTAAAGTTTTGTTTTAGTTTTGTATTGCAGCTCTGCCTAGAACGTATGCAAGTCCTTCACCCTCCCTCCTACACAGGAGGAGGTAAATTACAGGCTGTGCAGTGCTGGGGTTGAGAGGACAAGAGATGCTTAAGGGGAAGAGTAGTAAAGGAAACAGTTGAGGGGATTGGATGATAACAGTTAAAGCAGTCTTCACAGTTGCACTGGTGAGTCTGATCCAGGAGCACTGTAGCTCTTTACACATATCACCTGAGCTAATTAGCCCCACTGCAACTATTCCAAAGGCCCTAGTTTGTGTCTTGTGGGACTCTATGATGTGCTGTAGAGAGTACTAGCTTGTCTGGAGCTGGCACTGTGCCATGCTGCATTATAAAGTGTGGAAATGCAATCCCCTTAAATTGAAACAGAGGCCATCTTCACTCATTTGACCTGTTATGCACTGGTCAAGGAAGCACTTGGCAATACCTTTCCAGACGTTGAGGCATTTTTGCAGAGGGGATTTGATGTCTGCGTGGATCACTGACAATTAAAACAGAAATCATGACATTGACTTTGGTGTTTAGCCTTAATATGTGAAAGCACTAGTTTATACTGAAGGCATTGTTCTTTATCTGAAAGCATGACATCTTCTAAAGCCGGCCTCATTTACAGGGTCAAAGAGCTGAAGAAAGGGATTAAATGTTCAACCCCTGTCACAAACAGGCATCGGATAGCTGGAAATGTATCTCCAAAACGTGTCCAAAACTCTCCCTCTTTGCCAGCTGGGGAAAAGAGCTCTCCAAAGAAAGTGAAGCTAGGCCTCCAGCATCCCTCAAGTGCTACAAAACCAAAGGCTTGTCCTGCAGCAATCCAGCCACCAAGTGTCCCTTTTACCTCTACCTCCAGGGGAATTAACAAAGCACATGCCTACAAAGGAAACCCCAGCTCATCGTGGTTCCACCACACTAGCCCAGTTAAGGGAGTCCTACGGATAGCACATCCCCTAAAGAAGAAAACTCATGATCTGTCCCCCCACTCTGAAAAGAACCCCACTGCAAAGGATTTCATCATCAAAAATGCTGCCACTGCAGAAACAAAAGAGAGTGGCCAGAGAGACAAGTACATGCAAGACAGACCACCTGTCCAGTGCCTGAAAGTCCAGACAGTGGAACCTGTTCAGAAACAGCTTGTTTCTAAAGATGATTTTTCCTTTGGAGATGGAAATCTGCCTTCCGATGGCAGACAGGAATGGGGAAACGCCTTTACTAAACAATGTGTTGAACCCTGGACAAATCTGCCTCCATTTCAGAAGGAAAGGGAAGAGCATTTACGTCTTTATCACCAGCAGTTTCAGCAGCCACCTATTCTACAGCAAAAATTGAACTATCAATCTCTTGAGAGGTTTTTAATGCAATACAAGCCCCAGGAGATTCAAGTGAAGCAGGAGCTGAGCCGTACTCCCACAGAAGTACAGAGCAAAGAGGGGATGCAGCTGGAAGATCTGGATGACAGTGACTTCAGTGAAGATTCTTTCTCACCTGTCTGTAGTCAAAAGAGCGTGAAAAGAAGAAACACCAACAAATGCAGTCAACATTCATTTTTCCTTCATCAAAGAGAACAAGGAAATGAAGAAGAGCAAAAAGGCCAAAAGCGACAGGATTTATTTTTTAAATACGCAATACCCACTCAAGAACATGAACCAGATGACAGCTGGGATTGTAGTGAGGGCAGACCAAAGACAGAGGAATCCATTAAAAATGCAGGCTGCAGCAAAACTCCATCAGACTGGAGCTATGACTTAACTAGTGAGTCCTCTCCAAGCAATACTGCAGAAAAACCTTACTGCCTGCAGGAAGATCCTGCTTGTAACTGGAAAAATGGCAATGATTTCCTAGCTGATCACAAACAGTACAAATCCAAACACAGATGTCTCATTTACTCCAGTGAAGCCACCTTAACTCCAGAAAAGGATGCTTCAAACTCATATGTTTCTCCTATATTGAAATCAGGAACTCCAGAGTGCAAAGAGATTGACCTCCAGCATGAAGCAAAGGAAGAATCCACTTTGGATAGACAAGCTGCCCTTGCAGGAGATGTAAAATGGAAAGCTCAAAAAAATGGAGTTAACCATTGTAGATCTTCCAGTTGTTCCTCAGAATTCACTTCTGAGCTAATGGCCCCTCTCATGGTATCCCTTCTCAACTACAAGGAAACAACTGATACAGAGAAAGTGTCTCCTAACCACGAGAAGTCCCCCCGCGTGAAGCAGATGTCGGACAAGAACATACATGGCTCCCAGAACAGGTTTGAGGAAGAGGGCTGGCAGTGTACAAGAAGCAGAGCTCTGACGGACAGCATGCTGGAACTGGGGGAGCAAATGCGTCGCGGTGGAAGACACTGCGCCCTGCTGCGTTCCCCACAAACAGCGGAAAAGTGGCTTTCACCTGCCTGCTGTGATGTGAAGGCATGCTGCTGCCTTCTGGGCTCAGGTTCATCAAAGCAAGTTGTTCACAGTTTATTTGTTGGATGTGACCCAACAGAAACATCTGCAACTAAATCCATGGGCTCCAGGGGAGACAGAGAGGGTGGTTTGTTTCTCAGTAACTCAATGTGCAAAGAATACTCAGGTGGCAGACACTGTGATGCTGATGTTAAAGATAATACTGGTAATTCAGGAGAATCTAACTCAAATCAAGGACCTAGTGTTGAGCCCGTGGCTCAGGAAATAAATGCTGATATACCTGAAAAGAGCTATTTTTCAGGTGCATCATGCTTTCTCAGTGTGGGCCATACAGATTACAGATTACAGTCCCCGTCTCACGAAAGCAGCCTACTGTTGCAGCCCAAGTCAGGACTGAGGAATGAGGACTTCAGTCATTCTGAAGACCCAGCCAAGTCAACTTTCAGCAGTGAGGAGATAGGGTTGCTAAAAAACAAGTTAATGCAGAGTATTTTCACACAAGAGACTTTTGCTGCAGATTCAGGATTTGCAATCAAAGATAATAAGCCATTAGCAAATGTAAAGAGCCCCTCAGGCATGTCCACCAGCAGCTCTCCGAGTGCTACATCAGAGATGGGAAAATGGCAGAGGGAAGCCCTAGAAAAGGCACAGTAAGTCTTGTTCGTCACTGAAGTTTGTCATGAAGCTTAGAAATTCTAGACATGTGATACGTTTGCCTTTATTTGTATATCATACTTGTATGTACTTTAAAAACTGACAGGAAATCAATCTATGAAATAATTATTTAATAAGATTAATGGTAATTTATAGTCATTATCTTATAAATACATGATTGCTTGTTATTTAGTGATATTTTAAAATCTCACAGGAAGCCAATTATTCTATTAGAGCTTCCTCGGATAATGATAGAGGAATGAATATTATAATACAAATTGCAGCTCTCAGTAACTAATTGGCTTCTTATAAACTGTAAAGTACCTAGAATATACCAAAAGCTCCCATAAAGAATCTAGTGATAGCTGTTCCATCCCTATGGAAGGAAAAACAGCTAGAGCAGCTGGGCAGTCACTGAAGATGTAGGCATAAAGCTTCACAGTACTACGAGCTGCCACTGTCAGCTCCCAAAGACTGCACTGCATTCACGTGACTGAAAATATGTTGTTGGTCAGAGAAACTTGCTGAGAGGAATGAACAGCAGCACTGCCTTCCCGCTGTGCCTGTTTTTCACCAAAATGACCTACAACCTCACAGTTGTAAGCCATTTCACCAATTAATTACATAATTTTTTTGCTCCTGGATTTCCCTATGGTAAAAAGCAGAATGTGCCCCTGTGCTGCTTATGCTAACGAAAGGCTGTGGTCACTCCTCTCTGAGCAATCCTGTCACCAAGGTTATCTTTAACCCTAAACCAGTACAGTCCACTGGTGCACTGGTGTGCACTTTCTAAATGCCAGGGACACAGGACAGCAAGGCTTCTTCTGGGGTATTCCTCCTTCTTCAAGTTTTATTGAGGCCAACAGTAGTTATAGGTAGCACAGCAGGCTGTGTAACCAGTGGTATATTTTATGTTAATCAGGCAGGCTGTAATTCAGGCCCATCGGCAGCAGCTGGATGAAATGGCATCCTTGTGCTTCAAGGAAGAGTGCTTGATAAATCAGATAGCAGCAATGGTAAGATGATGATTTCAGTGCCCATTGAACCTGCATAAATTAATCTTCATTATTACTAACTTGAATTAGTGATGTGACATTCCTCATCAGTTCTTCCTCTCACTCTCTGATGCCTCCCAGAGTCCTAGGAGAGGCCACTCATTTTCAGTGCCTATTGTGTCTTTGCTAGTCTTCACACTGCTGGGTCCTTGGGGGAGGAGGAGTCTGGTGGGCCAACTCTGAACCACTTGTCTCTGATAAAACAGCTTTCTATTATCTTGCATCATGGCTACCAGACTGTACTAAACAGGTGTCTTTCCATGTGACATTTTTCTCCTTACAGGCTGGAGCAAGTAAGTCAATACCACAGAGAACAGCACACCCCTAAAGCATGACACTGGGATGTCGCAGGTGGTGGCCTAATGCCACATTGCCTCTTCCTTCTGGGAGTCACTTGCTTACCACACTGCAGATGTGCCAAGCCGTGGCTCCACTCACTCCAATGCTCTAACCACTGTGACTTGTGCCCTCACAAGCTCTTGACTTTTATCACTGAAGTGTTTCTTGGCTTATCCTTGTCTTGGATGGCAGTAGTGTAGGCTAGACTAAAGACTGCCACCTGCACAGCCCCACTGCTAGCCAGGCAATCCCAGGTCTCTGTTTCTCCTGCATCCAGACAGACACGTCACAGCTGTGTGAGTAGTCTCATCTCTCACCCAGACTATTTTAACATTTCCCAGTGAGAACCTCCTGCCTTCCCAGTTCCCTCATCTTATCAATAAAGCCAAACTCCATTACTGCATTACATTATCAAACCATTTTAATTCCTATCACAGTTCAGATCTGAAATACATTTGCAGGGACTCTTGCCTCAGGGATTTCAGAATGGAGCCACCATGGGGCTTATTTGTTGTGATTTCCAGCAGCATGTGATGTTTTACCAGATAACATATAGAAGTTCACAAAGCAGCACAAAAGCCATAAACTGTATTAGTTTTGTGGCAGAGAATGCAGTGATACAAAGCAATCTTTTATTTTTTTATTTTTAATTTCTTTAAAACCTTTTGAGATTGTTCTTCCTAAGTCTGTTAGTCATTGGACACCAGCGACACTCCCCGCCCCTGCCCTCCCCTCCCCCCCAGTTATTTGCCACTTGCAGCAAGTAATCATTTTCTGGCTAGGAGAATTATGACAAGCTTGCCAGGCCTCCCAGCAGTGTGCATGTAACCTATATCCTGCAGTGTTATTTCACAGCATGACCTTTCTTTGGGCACTGGACTTCCCGTATCAGTTGTTCTCCTTCTACTTTCAGATGGCTGCATCTTCTCCAGCCATGAAAATCTGGCTTCAGGAGAGACTCCTGTCAAAACCAGCCACATACTGAACCAAGCAGTATTTAAAGTGCTTAAGAAAAATACGCCATGGCAGCTGGGCTGGTCTTCATTACAGTCCTGATGTCCCTGCGAGACAAAGATACAGTGCAGGAGATAGATAGCTGGACTCCTGCCAAATAAGCTTTTCAATGATTGATGTTCATGCGGTGGCAGCTGAAGTCCCTAGCCCTGAGGATGTTGACACCTCCCAGCTTCCTAGGCACTAACCTGTGAACAGAGGCACCAAACTGTTCTCAGCTGGAGAGCCAAGCAAGTCTGAGGTCCTGCCTTATTAATACAAGCCCTACTTAAAAATAACTGCCTCCATTTCAGCTCTAATCACAGTTTCATATCACTTTTTATCCATGTGGCAGGTTGCTATGGAAGGTATAGCTCCCTTTGGCCGAGTCTATATATGCTGCTGCTATTTCTCATGTCAGATCTAGCAGACCTGTGGCCATGCAGGAGTTGAATGTGCACTTTGACCTGATGTGAAATAACCCCTTCTGTCTCCCAGGAATGGGCTATTATGTCTGATCAATCCGTGGCCCAACTCACCATTTATTTTCATGCTTGCTAGGTCCAACACAAGAAGTGTCAGGAGCAGAGTTCAGTACATTGTAAAACTGCATGTCAGATGACCAGTCCCTACACCAAACATTTGAAAAGCTAACCAGTGTAGAAGGGTGGTAACAGGTGCTTTACATATTTTTATTTTTAAACCATGGTATTAGCTGTAATTTCACCAACAGATAAAACTATCCGAGTAAGTTAACCTCAGTATTTAGAGGCATTGACCTCTGTGAGGGTCAGGACTTTCATAAGGAAACACTGATTTAATCTATTACACTGCAGAATGGAAAACATGCTTTTATGCACTGCTGCAGTGCATAGAATATGCTGATTTTCTTCAACCTGCTGCTACTGTTGTTCCCTAAACTTTCCTTTTGCTTTCCTCACCAGGATTTTCAGAACTTCATGACCAAGCTGGATGAAATCTTGGTACTGAAGTCAAAGTGTATCCAAACGACACGAGCCCAGCTTCAGCTCTATTTAGCCTCTCTTGGCACTGACATGTCCCTGCAAGCACCTCCGCCAGTTTAGACCTTCTTTGCTTACACGTGCACAAGAACAGCTATGGAAACAGCCAGTGTTTCGCCACACATGGTGCTGCAGAGTGTGGGTGGGTAGGGGATAGCTTTTGGTTTGATGTTTGTGATTAGTGTGTGTTTCAGATAAGGATGGAGAGAATTCTGAGCAAATGAGAGAGAACTACTTGGCACCACAAGCTTTTGTATTTCCTTAATACCAGTAAGCCATGTTCTTAAGAACAACAATTCAGCAGCCTTTAAATATCTCACCAAGCAGCAGGCAGTCCTGTCCACAGTATTCATGGCAGCTTCTCACATGTTAAAGGCACTTTGGTATTGCCAAGAAAATGATGGGGAAAGGAAAAAACACTTTGAAGCCAGATACAGATCTGAACAGAAATGCTCAAAAGCTATCCAGAAAAGTGTTTGCAAACAGAAGCCAGGAAAGAGAGACAAGCCACTGTTTGTGTTTGTTAAGCACACTAATGTAACTAGACTGTAAGTAAACAGGAGTCAAGGCAGGGCAAGAAGTGCTGTCACTTTCAGAAGAAGGAAGGCTGTCGTCACATTTGTTCTTTACTTGGGATGAAGACTCCAGAGCTCCTGAAAGAGGTGGGTTAAGTCATGGGTAATGAGTGGGGTAGTAGGGACTTCGCACCAAAGCTTCATCTAGCATATTAATAAGCATGTGGGTTTCATACCTGCTGCCAACAGTGAGAGGCCAACAGCTTACCCGCTGCAAACAATGTCTGATCTCTGCACTATGGCACAGCTGCAGAGCGCTCATCGTCTGGACTGACAGAACTGATTTTTCACATCAAAGGAGGGTCTGGTTAGAGGCAGTAGGATTTCAGAAGCTGCCAACAGTGCTGTTATGTGAAGGTGATATTTGAATTAAGAACTACAGAACGATCAGCTGCAGCCCTGCAAAAGCTCTGCTGCTGCATGCGTCACAACTGAACCACAAAACAAGTCCACTTGCTGAAGCCACAAGTGACCTTGAAACATGCTCAGCTGACAATGTGCTGTGTGAGCGCTCCCACTCCAGAATTAGGGCTGTCGCAGCACATTCAGCCATCTTGGTGTCTCCTCAGTAATGCCTGTAGTAGCTCCATCAAAGCCTGCTCGGTAGCCAGAAACGCCAAGGGTAAGGGAACACTGCTGTCTGACCAGCTGTGAATTTTACTGCCTGCTTCTTCAGCTACCCCAAGGAGCCCAGGTTTGGCTGAGCAGCCATACAGTAATTGCAGTGACACTCGGTTATCTGGGTTGCATATTTGGTGCAAATGTTCCCAGGAATGTCACACAGCATAGCCCTGGGGAACAGAAGTGCAAGGGGCGGACTCGTAACAGAAGAAGAAAGTCCTACATCAGTGCCCTGACTATTGGGTTTTTTTTTAGCACTGGTTAGTCTCCATCTTGCAACTGAGACTGGATTACTCTGTGGAGCAGAGAGCAGTCCCTCCAGGGTCTGAGTTTATGGGTCTCAAGATGGTTCCTGTGTCCAGGTTACAGGCCAGCAGCAAGTCACACCTGAACCCAGGTCTCCCTTTTCAGAAGCCTCCCCACCCTGAGAAATGAGGCTTCCAGGAGCAAGACTCTTAGTGTCAGCAGTATTTCGGTATTTGTGCACAGCGCAGAGCAGTCGTGCTTGACAGCCACCAGAGAGCTATAAAGCAGTGGGACACCCAGCGCCTTGTTAAAACCATAGAGGGAAGAGCAGACATTAAACTAAGCTTTCCCTTTAGAACAAGCAGCTCTTAGAAAGCCTCCCTCCACCTCCTGGGGCCAGGGAGAGCTCTCCTGTGCGTAAGGTGAGGAGAACAAGCTGCGGTTGGGTAGTCCTTGTACCTTCTGAAAGCATAAATGAAAGCACTTAAGAGTAGTTTCCCCAGCACCTTCTCAGCAAGCTGACAGAAAATGGCTATTGGAGAGCTGCTGAGAAATTTTGCAACTTCGTTCAGAGCTGAGGAAATGGTCGGGCTGTAGTATATGTGCACAGGTCACAGGAAGATGAGATGCCCAGCCAGTAACACAGTGCTAGGGAGGGAAACTTTCCTCCACGTGCTCTGACACCTGAGAGACCAGTAGTGGTTGATTGTACTTTCAGTTTTTTTTTAAGGAGCAGCTCAGCAAAGTACATTCACAGGCATTTTCAGTCCCTTACACAAGCTGGCCATTTCTAAAGCAACACACATGGAAGAGCCATTTGCACAACCAATAGTGCCATGTCCTAACCTCAGTATTTTCAGTAGTAGTTGTAACAAGACAGATGAGTGACCAAGAATTTCCATGAGCAGAGGAAATGGGAGTTAAGTCAGCTACAAAATTGGAGCCACTTGTAAGTCCTGTCTGGTCTACTGTGCAAAAGGCAAGTCCGAACCCCAGTGCAAGTTCCCAGAGCAGGAACTATTCCCTCCCTGGAGCAATGGCCAGGAACAGTGAGAAACAACAAATAAACAGAACAACAACAAAGCAGTTTTCCAAGGTCTGATTATCTTTTTTAAACTGGAGCCATCCAGCCAATCCACAAGAGTATACCTTGTTAAATGTAAGATTTTATCATCAGTCTGTCCTCAGAATTTTATTTTTCCCTATTGAATGTGAGATTTGACTAAAATAAAAAAAATAAAGCAGCTCTGGCTGTGAAAATCCACCCATCCTTGGCAATAACAGGAGTACAGAGATGCTTGAAGTGCTGCATGCCCCGGAGATATCAAAACTGGGCTCCTAGTACACAACAGAAACCACCAAAACTGTTGTCAAAAATGGTAACGTTTTTCTCTCCACGCTTACAGTTATTACCTAGATGCTGCTTTAATTCTTGTGTGAAAACGTGCTAAATGAGCATTTTAGAAGTGTCAACCCCTTCCTGCTGTTTGATATTGCGCTTACACCTGATGTGAATGGCGTTCATTTCAACTTGAGGAACACATGTGAAAGTGTTTGTCATTACAGCAGTCTAGGAGATCAAGAGAGCCTGGCCATGTACAATCAAATAAATACAGAACTAAAATGGGTTCACTTTTGGATTCAGGTGCAACAAAGACTAGTGATGCTCATGGCAGATGCTTGATATTTTATTTGAGTAATCTACATATTTAAAATAAAATTCAATTTACTACAGAACTCTGGTAAAATTTGAACTAAATGTGATCAAAACACCTGTTTGTTTGATTGCAAAAGATTAACTGGGGCTGGGAATCAGTACAAGATTGCCTTCTTACCTGGCCCGGGGATGTAGCTGGTGTTTCAGCAGCTCTCCTCCAGCCACGCACAGCCAACCTGAACCGCCTGTGGCAGCAGGAGCAGAACAACCCTTGTGCCAGGTTTTGCTGCACCGCTGGCAGAAGCTGGTGGTCTCCCCCACACAGAGAGCTGCCTGGCCGCATGCTGTGCAGAACAGCTGCTGAGCTCTGGCAGAGCCAAGCTGCTGCGGGAGCCACGAGGCCAGCTGAAGAAAGCTTCGGGGTGCACTGCAGCCCTGGGGTATGGGGGCATCTGCAGCTCCCGCTGCCTAAGACCGTAGTATCCCAGAAAGAAGTCACCCTCAAAACAAGGCTGCGACCACAGCTGCCCCTCTCACCCCACCAGGTCTCCAGTCACATGCAGGCAGAGCAGGAGCCTTCGGCTGCCGTGTGGGTAAGTGAAGGCTCTTCAGCACCAGTTCTTGTCAGGCTGCTACTGTCCAGGACCCATCAGGAGGCAGCTCAGGGGGTCTCTGGCTCAAAGCACAACCGCCGGAGTTGCTCTGCCTCCACACTTCTCCTGACAAGCCTTTCCACCAAAGCACCCAGACCTTGGCAGCAGCTAGCACAAGAAGGCACAACCACCTCCGTTATCATTAAAGCAGTGCCAAGTGCCAGGTACATAAATCAATCTGACCTGAGAACCTAAGAAAAAGCCCTAAGATCTCAAGTGTGACTGGGGATGCAGTCATCTTCCCTACAGCTAGCAGCAGGGCAGAGCCCAGCCTTGTGCCAGCCATCAGCAGGACCTCCCCACATCCAGGCTGAGCTTTGTTCTCAACTTGACAGGAGAGAATGACAGTACCAGAGTAACCAGCGATGCACAGTGCCCAGAACAACTTTCAAGTCTCATCACATTGTGCCACTCCTTACACATTTCTTCAGAAGTGCCTCTCCCCTAAGCTACCACATTAATCCCCTCACTCCGTGGTCTTTCCTTCTGTAAGAAGGTACCTGTGAGAAACACACTTCCAGCCTTCAGCCACTCAGTGATGTCAGTCCAGAAACCTCACTGCTGAAGCAAGAGCAACGCCAGCAGCAAAGACACAGATGGGTACATCTCTTTGGAAGGAGGAGACCAGCTTCACAGGTATCACTTCCCATCTTCACCCCACTGCTCTCACCACTACAACAGTCTCCGTAAGCAGAGTGGTTACTGTAGTGGGGTTAAGAGCCAGACCCCACAGGGGGACTGTGAAAAAACTTAACACACATTAACACAACCAAAGCAATGGTTTTATTCGGAGGTTTGGTCTAAATAGTTGTTTCTTTGCTGGCAAGACTTCATGCCCCTTCAGGACTGTCTAGTACCAGACAGGGGCTTGCTTATTTCTGCTTTCTCAGAATTAATATCCAAACAACACAACCGAATGCTCTCAGCAGTGACAGTAAAGCAGTTTGAGCTTTGTTTTCCATCATCTTTGACTTATCAGGAACCCCATTTCCTGTTTCAAACTGTCACATTTCTCACCTGGGAAGGAAAGCTGGGCAACCACTTTACCTGTGCCCACAGAGGTGGCAGCTGCTGACCCACCAGCTGCTGAATGTCCATCTCAGACAAGTGTTAATTTCAGCCTCACCACTAGCAGCTGGTGAAGCTCAGTGCTAAGGCATACTATGCAAGACAATCTGCCCTGGTCCTACTCACCATCCATCTCCACATCTCCCAGATACTTGCCAGCTACATCTCTCCTCAGCATCATTTTAAGTAAAGGTATGTAATTAACATAGTTGAGCACCTCACAGAGAATTCTAGGAGTTAACACTGCACCCAAATTAGATGTTTTGGTCATATAAAGTTAACATAATGAAGACAAATGACACCTCCTTCAAGGTCCTGATGAGCTAAAACCTCCTGCTGAAAAACCTAAACTGAGGCAATGAGCTGAGCTGTTTTCCCCTGCCAAAGTCCGATGCTCCCAGCTCCACACCCTAACATGAGTTCGGATCCCTAGGCCTCGTTTTTGCAACAAAAAAAAAAAGCCACAGAAAAAAGCAGCGCATTCCACCACTGCAGCTGCCTCACTGCAGCTGCCTGCCCAGAGACCTCTGGTTGTTCTGCCCAACACGCAGTGTTCATGCATGCCTACAGGAGCAGGCAGCACCTTGGCGTGCAGGATCCAGCAAGTTCATCTGCTGAAGCCCAAGAGCATGAGAGATGGGAACCATGACACTGGGAGTTACATTTGAGGGTTTTATTAGTTGTTCTTCTGCAGAATCAAAATATTTAGCAAATTACTTTAAAGATTCCTCAAGACT
>JANXJC010000078.1:74277412-74289481 GCA_027564655.1 Leptodon cayanensis
ATAGTCTTAAGGAACAATAAGGCTTAGGGCCTAGTTTCTTGAAACAATGAGGCTTAAGGCCTAGTTTCTTTTACAAAGCCCCAATGCAAGTTCCCAGAGCAGGAACTATTCACTCCCTGGAGGAATGGCAAGGAACACTGAGAAACAAAAAAACCCAAATAAACAAAACAACAACAAAGTAGTTTTCCAAAGTCTGATTATCTTTTTTAAACTGGAGCCATCCAGCCAATCCACAAGAATATACCTTGTCAAATGTGAGATTTTATTATCAGTCTGTTCTCAGAATTTTATTTTTCCCTACTGCATGTGAGACTTGACTAAAATAAAAATAAAGCAGCCCTGGCTGTGAAAATCCACCCATCCTTGGCAATAAAAGGACTACAGACATGCTTGAAGTGCTTCATTCCAAGAGATACCAAAATCGGGCTCCTAATATGCACCGGAAACTACCAAAGCTGTTGTCAAAAACTGTAATGTTTTTCTCTCCACTCTTAAGGTTATTACCTAGATGCTGCTTTAATTCTTGTGTGAAAATGTGCTAAATGAGCATTTTAGAAGTGTCGTCCTCTTCCTGCTGTTTGATATTGCACTGACACCTGATATGAATAGGTTTTTTTTTCAACTTGAGGAACATATGTGAAATTGTCTTTACAGCAGTCTAAGAGATTGAGAGCCTGGCCCTGTACAATCAAATAAATACAGAACTAAAATTGGTTCACTTTTGGATTCAGGTTCAACGAAGACTATTAATGCTCATTGCAGATGCTTGATATTTTATTTGAATAATTGACATTATTTAAAATAAAATTCAATTTACTACAGAACTCTGGTAAAATTTGTTTTAAAATAAATATGATCAAAACACCTATAAAACTGTTTGATTGCAAAAGATTAAATGGGGTTGGGAATCAGTATGAGATCCCCTTCACACCTGGCCTGTTGACATAGCTGGTGTTTCAGAAGCTGTCCTCCAGCCACACGTGGCTGACCTGAACATCCTGCGGCAGCAGCAGAACAACCCTTGCACCAGGTTTTGCTGCACCACTAGCAGTAGCTGGCAGTCTCCCCAGCATGGAAAGCTGCCCAGCCACATGCAGAAAAGGACACAGGCTCTGGGGTCAGTGACCCACACTGCCCAGAGGTGTTCCAGCAGAGCCAAACTGCTGCAGGAGCCACGAGGCTGGCTGAAGAAAGCCTCAGGGCACATGCAGCTCCTGCTGCCTGACAGACTGTAGGATCCCAGAAAGAAGTCACCCTCAAAACAAGGCAATGACCACAGCAACACCTCTCACCCAGCCATCTGCAGGCAGAGTGGGAGGCCTCAGCTGCCGTGTGGGCGACTGACGGCTCTTCAGTATCAGTCCTCACCAGGCTGCTGCTGTCCAGGAACCATCAGGAGGCAGCTCAGGGGGTCTTCTGGCTCAAAGCACAACCGCAAATTTTGGCTCTGCCTCTACGCTTCTCCTCACAAGCCTTTCCACCAAGGTTCCCAGACCTCAGTACCTGGCAGCAGCTAGCACAAGGAGGCAGAACAACCTCTGACAAAGTGGAGTGCCAAGTACCAGGTGCATAAATCAATCTGATCTGAAAACCTAAGGAAAAGCCCTAAGGTCTCAAGTGTGACCAGGGATGCAGCCATCATCTCACCAGCTAGCAGCAGGGCAGAGCCCAGCCTCACACCAGCTATCAACAGGACCTCTCCACATCCAGGCTGAGCTTTGTTCATAACTTGACAGGAGAGAACAACAGTATCAGAGCAACTAGCGATGCACGGCACCCAGAACAACATTCAAGTCTCATCACATTTTGGCACTTGTTACATGTTTCTTCAGAAGTGCCTCTCCCCTAAACCACCAGGTTAATCCCCTCCAAGCCACTCTATCACTTCCCCCTCCTCAACTGGAGGGGGGGGGAATACAACAAAAGGCTTGTGGGCTGAGATAAGGACAGGGAGATCACTCAGCAATTACTGTCACAGGCAAAACAGACTCCAGTTGAGGAAATTAATTTAACTTATTACTGATCAAATCAGAGTAAGATAATGAGAAATAAAAACTAAATCTTAAAACACCCCTCCTTTCTTCCTGGGCTCAACTTCACTCCCGATTTCTCTACCTCTCCTGAGTGGCACAGGGGGATGAGGAACAGGGATTGTGGTCAGTTCATCACACATTGTCTCTGCTGCTCCTTCCTCCTCATGCTCTTCCCCTGCTCCAGCATGGGGTCCCACCCGTGGGAGACAGTCCTCCACAAACTTCTCCAGCATGGGTCCTTTCCATGGGGTGCAGTCCTTCAGGAACAGACTGCTCCAGCATGGGTCCCCTGCAGGGTCACAAGTCCTGCCAGAAAACCTGCTCCAGCATGGGCTCTCCATGGGTCACAGCTTCCTTTGGGGCACATTCACCTGCCCTGGTGTGAGGTCCTCCATGGGCTGCAGAGGGACAGCCTGCCTCACCATGGTCTTCTCCACAGGCTGCAGGGGAATCTCTGCTCCAGCCCCTAGTGCACCTCCTCCCCCTCCTTCTTCACTGACCTTGGCGTCTGCAGAGTTGTTTCTCTCACATTCTCACTCCTCTCTCTTCCAGTTGCTGTTCCACAGCAGTTTTTTCCCCTTCTTAAATATGTTATCCCAGAGGCGCTACCAACATCACTGATGGGCTCAGCTTTGGCCAGTAGCAGGTCCATCTTGGAGCCGGCTGGCACTGGTTCTATTGGACATGGGAGAAGCTTCTGGCATCTTCTCACAGAAGCCACACCTGTAGCTCCTCCGCTACCAAAACCTGGCCACGCAAACCCAATAGACGTAAATCCAGAAACCTCACTGACTAAGCAAGAGCAGCATCACCAGGGAAGACACAGAGGGTACATGTCTTTGGAAGGAGACTAGCTTTACAGGTATCACTTCCCATCTTCACCTCTCTGCTCTCACCTCTACAACAGTCTCCATAAGCAGAGTGGTTACTGTAGTGGGGGAACTGAAAAAACTTAACACACATTAACATCAACCAAAGAGATTATTTCATTCAGAGGTTTGGTCTAAATAGTTGTTTCTTCGCTGGCAAGACTTCTTGCCCCTTCAGGACTGTCTAATACCAGACTTGTTTGGATATTAATTCTGAGAAAACCGAAACAAGCAACACAACCAAATGCTCTCAGCAGTGACAGTAAAGCAGTTTGAGTTTTGTTTTCCAGCTTTTCTGATTAATCAGGAACCCCATTTCCTTGTTTCAAACTGTCACATTTCTCACCTGGGAAGGAAAGCTGGGCAACCGCTTTATCTGCACCCAGAGGCAGCAGCTGCTGACCCACCAGCTGCTGAATGTCCTTCTTAAACAAGTTTTAATTTCAGCCCCACCACTATAAGCTGGTGAAACTCAATGCTACAGGATACAATGCAAGGCAATCTGCCCTGGTCCTACTCATCATCCATCTCCACATCTCCTAGATACTTGCCAGCTACATCTCTCCTCAGCATCATTTTGTTTTAAGGTATATAATTAACATAGTTGAGCACCTCACAGAGAATTTCAGGAGTTAACACTGGACCCAAATTAGATGTTTTGGTCATATAAAGTTAACAACATAATGGAGACAAATGCCATCTCCTTCCAGGTCCTGATGAGCTAAAACCTCCCAATGAAAAACCTAAACTGAGACAACAAGCTGAATCATTTTCCCCTCCCAAAGTCCAATGCTCCCAGCTCCATGCTCTAACATGAGTTTGGATCCCTAGGCTTGGTTTTTGCAACAAAACAAAAATAAGCCACAGAAAAAAGCAGCACATTCCACCACTGCAGCCATCTGCCTGGAGACCTCTGGTTGTTCTGCCCAACAGACAGTGCTCCTGTGTGCCTACAGGAGCAGGCAGCACCTAGACAGGCAGGATCCAGCAAGTTCTTCATCTGCTGAAGCCAAAGAGCATGAGAGATGGGAACCATGACACTGGGAGTTCTATTTGAGGGTTTTATTAGTTGTTCTTCTGCAGAATCAAAATATTTAGCAAATTACTTTAAGGATTCAAGACTACTGATATTTTATGTATTTAGAACTTGAACAATGTACAAAGTAATACTTTGAACTATCAAAACCAACCCAAAACCTGATTTCCAGTACTAGATGTTATTATGTATTTATATAGCAGTGTGAAAAGTGGAAGTAATGCAGTGAGTATATTTGTTTTAAAGAAAGTGCTTGAAAGAAACCTCCTGCATCACACTGAGTATTATTTAAAACAAAAAGATAACTGATTTCCTAGCAGGGCATTGTCTTAAATATCCTACAAGCCTGGGGGATTAAGAATACCGAGCCCCACCTCTCTGCCTTCAGGTTCAAGAACCAACAAGTTGCAGGTCTAGGCAGAGTTCACAGCTTACCTGTTTCAAGAGAACTTACACACCACTCAGCATTGGATGCTCATGTCTGGCAGAAGTGTTGGATGCATGGGTCAAAAAAAAAAAAAACAAAAAACCACAAGAGGAACAGCTTCTCTCTTTATGCATAGCGACAGTTTCTGAACCAGTGTTTTACTAAGTTACAGACTAACTTTCAACCAAAAAATAAAACTCCATTGCACTAAAGGTCAAATTTAACCAGTTAATCTGGACTGCGACACAGTCAAGTAATTCAGTACAAGCAGACACCATGAAAGCAGCTTCAAAGAACCAAAGCATCCTAGTTTCAGATATTCTTCTGTCCAACTCCAGTGCAACGGTGGGGGGGGAACCACTCCCATCTCTACCTATGTACAATTCCAGTAGAGGTTGGGCAGTCTAAACTCTCTGTGGCCAAGCTGGAAAAAGGAAACTTAGGAAAGGACACTTTAAAAATTTAATTTAAGAAAGAAGGTTGGCTCTCAGTGGAAAGAGAAATGCTGGAGTGATACTCGCAGGTGGGCTTGCTCAGTCATTCTCCCTTGTATGTCAAAAGCTGGACTCCTTCCTGCCAAGAGCAAGTCACACTGGATGTGAAGGTGGCGGGGCTGGTCCTGCTCTGTTGCACTCCGAGAATCCAGGAATGTGTTTTCAGCTGGCTCCTGCACGGGCCATTAGTTCTTCCAAAGCGTTGTGTTGGTCGTTGTTATGTAATAATAAGACCTCCTTAATGTCTTTTAGTTCAAAGCCCATTTCTTTAAATTGACTCATTAGTTGGAGAAGTTCTGTGATCTGAAAGACACAGACAGTCCATTATTTGCAAGAGAAAAAAGAATCCGTGCTTGGTGGATGTTTAGCACAGAGCCTGTCTTCAGCAACTTGGCACCCCACGGGGTGGATTCCTTCTCCCCCAGTACAGCCTGTTCCAGCTCCGTTTGGAGAAAGTCCACTCACACCAGAGCTGGCAGAAGCTCTGGCTGCAGTAGCCCATGGGGCCTCACCTTCAGTCCCCTGTGGCTGCAGTCCTGCATTTCCATAATCCTCTTCAGCAAAGGCACCAAAGCTCAGTCTGTGGGGGTGTCTCTCTCCCAGTAGGAAATTTATCAGCCTGACTCAATTTGGGCTCCCAGAAACGCTGATCAATGGCACTCTGCTCCCCCATCCAGCAGCTCCTGCTGCATCTGAGTTTTTTTAGTTACTTCCACTTGGGGAACAGTACAGTAGCCCTGGCTATCAGCTGGCTTCTCAGATCTAGGGCAAAACTGGGGGATTAGCACAAACCCTACTGGACACACTGTGTACGATACTACCAGCATGAACCATGAATCCTCCCTGAGCTTTGAAAAACTGAAGTGACAAGAAATGCATCAACTGATCAGACTTTATGAACCCTCTGCCATTTATAGTGCCTCTGCTCCACTCCAGGGGAAAGAAAAAAACCAAAAACAAGCAAGCAGGTTGAAATGGGCAATCAGGAGATTAGCCATTTCCACTTTGGGGGGTAAAGCCAGTCGCAAATATGTTTCCTGAACTCAGTTACTTCTCCCATCTTCACACTGTTGTTCCTCCGTTTGCAAGCTCATCATTAAGTCCAAGAAAGGCAGGAAGGCACATATATGTCTGGGGAGGGTTAGGTTGCACCTCTAAAGACTAACAGACATTAAAAGATACTGTTGTCCTCTGCCCTCCGCTACCCGCTCCTGCCTCCATACTTCTGGTGCTGGTAAAGCAGACAATGAACCAGACCCCCAAAAACAGATTTTCCAGCTTCTCACAAGGCCAGCCCTAACCCAATTTGCTAAGCAGGCAGGCAGACCTTTGTACAAGGAAGAAAATTCAAGGCCACGGCAGCCCGGCAGAGTTTGAAATATAATTTGCTGCTTCTGAAGTTAACTGTCTCTGGACCAAGCACCTCACCCACAAGAGAACTCTGGGTTCAAAATATTACAACCAGAATAAGCAGGGTCTTTAAGAAATCCTGTCCCCACAAAAATGCTAATGCTTTAACACATATTCGCTTTATCACTGCAAGGATGTCCTTTAGCAGTCAGTTTTGGAAACAAGGCAGCATTACCATGAAAGCCAGAATTACATCAACCAGAGGAATTGCTGCTGGAGTTCCCCATCACGGCGCATTCTCTCTATTGCTTAGCATGTTGCACCCTCACCTTCTCCTCTGAATACTGGTGCATTTCCAAAGCTGCTTCAACAAGAAGTGGATCAAAGCCCTTCTCACAAAGCTGTCCATGTGCAAACAGGTAATCCAAAACCTGTGGGGAATGAAGAAAAAAAACTAAGTTTGCAGAGTGGCATTTGCAGTGCACGGTTGGATACGATCTCTGTATATACAGAGGGGCTGAGCACAACTCTACCCCAGGCTTCGCCAGGGACTGGATAAAGTCCTTCCTAGCAGAGTCAAGACGCTCTTTACGCAGGAGCTTGCTCAGAGAAAACAGACAAGCCCTTCTGTCCTCCTATGCTCTCCCACCAGCTGTGAATGTCATCTTCCACTCTAGTCAAAGCAGTCTCAGAAGCCTATCTTTAGCCTTCCGTGCCTGATCACTGAGCAGAAGGCAGAAGTTAGCTGTGCTTTTTATACTACAAGTTCTTAAAATGAAACTGTTGGTCCAGCAGTCAAGGTATGTCAGCTTTTAGCTTCCACTCAGACAGCCACAAGAGCTGATGCAATCTGAAAGCAGTCAGCCTTTTAAGATCAACTCAGCATACTGGCGAGCGAGCTGCAAATCCCAGCTCATGAACCCCCAGAAACTGCAGCCAAATTTCCTATCCGTCCTCAGCTTCAAGAGGTATGGGGAAAGGTCAGATAGGTAATACAAGGTATGCAAAAGAATACAGCCTGCAAATACAGCAGGATTTAAAACTGCTCTCCGAAGGAACATTTTTTCCATTTGATACTACAGTTCACTCCAGCGCACAGCTTAAACCGCTCTTGATGTGTAAGTAGTTGGCAAGCAGATCAGCTCCACAAGCAGAAGTCACTGGGACACTCCTCCCCACGCAGAGTCTGGCCAGGCACTGCTCTGCAGAGCACACAGCCTGCCTAGGATCAGCACGGAAAGTTTGGCCACGCTCTCCCCACTTTAAAGTGTTTGTTTGAAGCGGATCCAGGACCCAGAGCCACGCTTCACCCTGCAGCACTTTATGCTCTGTGACCTGGTTTTAGCAAGCATTTGAGGCAACACATGAGGCCGGAAGCACCACAACCACAGCGCACAAAAGAAAGTCGGTCAGTGGTGCCTTGTGAGAGCCTTTCAAGGCTGTCTTAAGCCTGCAGGGGCTAATCTGTCTGCAAGGAGAGATGTTAGCATCGTAACCCCTTGGGCTCAGAACAAGGGAAGTTGGCTGCTTTTTTGTCACACAGCACTAAGCATGGCGTAGAGACACACTAAGCTTCCTTTGGACGGTTTTGTGGCTCCTGGGAAGACCTGGTACCTCTCCCAGCTTCACGTGGAGCTAAGGGCCCATCCCGAGCTCAGTGCAGCTCCGAGCCAGCACCCACAGGTGTGGCTGACTCAAGCAGTCCCTCCTCAGAAACAGGCACAGACACTATTTTCTTTGGTTTGAGGAGTCTTTACTGCCAGGTGACAACTTCTTTAGCAGTTCATCATATCGCAGTGGCTACAGGCTGCAAGTCCCTGTTAGAATAAAAGTATTCCCCCCTATCCATTTTGCAAACCCAAGGTTGTTTCCCAGCAGAATCAGCATCCAGCCAAGGGTTTCTTTCCCATTGCACAAGCTCTTACCTGGTCTATGTTCTGTCCCTTCTTCTTCATGGCTTTCAGGACGTTCTCAGGCGAGTATCCCATGTTGACGACTGTCTCTATGCACTGCCTCTCACTAGCGGAGAGGGCCTGCTGTAGCTCAGGAGTGGGGCCACCCAACCGCTTTGTGCAGCTGGTGTTATTGGGCACTTTAGACACTGGGAAATTTTGGTGTGTTACCTAAAGGGGAAAACCCAGAGGCTGAGGTGATGGTGGTCATCTGCATCCCCACATCCCATTTCTCACTATTGCAGAACCATGGTACCCAATGCAATTAATCCAAGAGGCTTTCCAGACTGCCCTTGGGAAGTTACTCACTATTAGGATGAAACCAAGAAGTGCACATAGTCTGACTCCCACTATACTCTTTTTTACCCCCAAAACAACAATCAATAACTCAGATTCTTCACAATATACCCTCTCCTACTGGTGGGACCAAAACCTTTCAATACCCATCTTTTGCAACAGTTGAAGGTCCTTATGACACAGCCAAACCCTGTACCTCAGAGGAAGCATGGAGATTGCTTCCTTCACCCCAAGTTTGCTCATCACCTATAATTTTTTGTACTCAAAGGAACACTACTTCTGGAGATTCTCAGAAACATGATCTAGCAAGCACACAGGTATTTGGGAACTTACCACAGGGATTTCTGTTTCCTGGTAGTCTGGGTGTACCTGTTGGACAACACATGAATAAGATGACTATAAACATTATGCACCAGTGAGCAGAATTTGGTACACCTGGGGGAGAAGAGTTTTATGGGAGAGATCGGGGAATAAGTCTGCCATACTAGGGAGACCTGTGGTCTGATCAGGCTTCCACATGTGAGATGCAGACATTACACAGTTGTGGGTAGTTATAGCACAGCCATCATAAACATCGTTTCTTCTCTCAGCACTCTACAAAGGGATTATACTCCAAGAAGGACGTGTCCCACCTCATAATAATTGTAAGTTTGTTTATTCTGTCACTGTAAAACCTACATGTTCATACAGCTCAGTGTAACATGCTGGCTCCTGTTCAGCTGTTGACCCAGTGCTATGCAGCCTGAATGACAGGGCCTAAAGACCCTCTTGACTTTTTGACCATGAGAAGGGGTAAGAGAAACATATACCCCTTTTCTACTCTCAAAGCACTCAATTTCATACACGGTACATGCGCAATGTAGCACACCGGCTAAAAAGAGCATGTGATTTTTCTACCGACACTCAGCACTTGTTCCTATTTCCAGTATGCCAACAAGGCTGGGTAACATTCCCTGCTGTACAGCTGCTCCATTTCTGCAGCACCAGGCTGCCAGAGGACAGGACCAATCCACTGCTTTATACTACTTTGCCCAAAATAACAGCAGTGCAAAGGCAGGACTTTGCCCCACCAAATCTGCACATTTCAATTCATCCATTTAAAATCCATCCTGCATTTTAAATAGAATTAGGAAAGACTGCAAGAAATCACTGTGGACCAAGAGCCTCAGTTTTTTTGCGTTTCTTGATACCTATTATGCCAACATAGACTGCTTGAAAGCTTGTCCACTTCTTTCAGAAAGGCCTTCTTCGGGTCCAAACTAAACAACAAAAAACTCTTTATAGAAAAACAGTTCTGAAAAAATCTATTAGGACTTTGACAAATTCCACCCCCCCACCAAACCACCACCAAGAAGGTTTTGTTCTGCATTTCTGAGACAAAGCCTGAGAAACCATATTCAGTTTGATGGACTGGTTTACCCAAAAACCTCTCCTTATGGTGGTAGAGGGGTTCAAAGCTCTTTGTACACACCCACTCCAGGCACTTCTGCTGGAGCAAAAAGCACTAGAATACGGGACACACTGAAATGGAGGTCTGGAGTAGCCCTGAAATCAGCTGGCTACCAAATTGAAGGATGATGCTTTGTTATTGATGCTGCAGCCAGGAAAACCAAGACTGCTTCTGACACCAGAGATTCAAGAGTCTGGGAAAACCAACTCTTCCTTCTCAACCTGTGTGAGCTTGACAAATTGTGCTTGTAGTCAGTGTCTTCCAGCAGAGCAGGGAAACACCTAAAGGAATTGCAGGGACAACACCAGGACTGGTCACTCAGCAGCCATGCTCTGTTACATCTCAAACTTGCACTTCAGCACCCTTCAAGAAGCAGACATGCAGCACTTGCAGTATGTGCCTGCACATTGTGCCTTATTTTAAGGACTTCATACAGAGGCCATGAGGCCTCGCTGCAGCTGGTGTGCCTGCACACATCATGCTACAGCAGCAGCCTATATTCTGATTGGTCCACCAGGAGTACCCCATCCTCCCGTAACTAGAGATTTCTCTATATAAAATGCATTGTGCTAGTCAGGTCTCTGACCAGATTTGTTGAATTCCAACCTGTTGCCTTCACTAGTCACTTCTCCCTCTGCCAATGCTGCAAAAAGTAAACCAGTGAGCTTCAAAAAACAGAGGAGAGGGGACCAGCCAGGACAGAATCAGTGCAGCCTCAGAGAAATCACAGGTTTATTTCCATCCAAAAAATCCTAGATCCAATTCACTGGTAAAGCATAAACTCCAGCAGTAACTCCAAATCCAAAGCTACAATTTCCAGTCTTCTGGGAAAAAAAAATTATATATAAAAATCACTGTGGGATGATATACTGGGACATATAATTGTCCCGAGGCTTTCTAAAAAGGACAGGCTTATTCTTGTGTAACCTTGCAGAAAAGAGATGTGTGACTCTACTGGTCCCAGCCACAGACATGACTGTGACTGCCTTCTATCGTGTTCATACTCTGAGGATCTTTGTTACATTTACTTCAATACTTTTGTTGAATTTACTTCAATTTCTTGCAGCTCAGCTGTCATTTTCCAGCCACTGGGACAATACTGTGGAAATACGAAACAAGTACAGTCTGAAGTCTTGGAATTTAAACAGAAAGAACTAGTTCTATCGGCATACCTATTTCTGGATTTGCTACTTCCAAAACAGAAGAAGTTTCAAATTAAGATCTTTATTACTTCTCCTAGTAAGTCTATTTTTTTGTTTGTTTATCAGTTTGTACCTTCCCTTACAGCATTTTCAAGAATACACCTTCCATCTTGGTCTTTAATAAGTTTTAATCCAGCACAGAGATTTGAATAGCTAGAGGGAAAATTTGCCCATCTGCATGCACATCTATCTAGTTGTAAGTGATCTTGCATGTTAATCCCTTGAGATGTGTCATGTGTCACACTTCGAGGTTTCACCTCTGAGCTACACATGATCATACAATTGCCTCTCAAATCTGTGATCTGTAGCAGTGAGCAGTTGCTCAGCACATTGTTGCTTCTGCCAAAGTTTACTGTATTAAGTTTGTTCTAGTGTTCAGTAAGAAGCTGTTCTGCAGTGCTCTGATGAATACATTAGTTGCCAGAATACTGTATTTTGCAATTAATAGTGCATTTACCTAAGCCTGAAAAGAGGTGAAAGCAACAGGAGAGAAGCAGAGTCTCATGTTTCAGAGCACATGGTGTCACACAAAAACCTACAGTACGCCAGTAAAACCACAGAAACACTGCTTATATTGGACAGAAGAAACCAGATAATTTTAGAGCCAGCTAGAGGATTTGCCTACGTGGCTTTCACTAGGTGTCCTGGTTTCAGCTGCGACAGACTTAATCTTCTTCCTAGTAGCTGGTATAGTGTTACGTTCTGGATTTAAGATGAGAATAATGTTGGTAACACACTGATGGTTTTAGTTGTTGCTAAGTAGTGTTTATACTAAGTTAAGGATTTTTCAGCTTCTCATGCCCAGCCAGCAAGAAGGCTGGAGGGACACAAGAAGACACAGCCAGGACAGCCGACCCAAACTGGCCAAAGGGATATTCCATGCCATGTGATGTCATGCCCAGTATATAAACTGGGGGGAGTTGGCCTGGGGGGGATCGCTGCTCAGGAACTAACTGGGC
>JANXJC010000078.1:74337247-74354909 GCA_027564655.1 Leptodon cayanensis
GTTCAGAGCAGACCCCCTTGCTTTCTAGACTCCTTCTCAGAGAGGAGCCCAGGGGTGGCTGGATCCACTCCTAGTCCCAGACTTGGTCAGTGGGTTTGTGTCTAAAGGGATGAGGTGTGGGGGTTATGGAAAAGGAAAGAGAGAACAAGACAGAGAGAGAAAAGGGAAGAGAAAGATTTCACCAGTCTTGGGTCCAGCATTGCTCCAGTCAGCTGAGAGGTCCAATTCTGGTGCGTGCATGCATGTGGGGCTTCAGTTTTTGTCCTTTTATCATCATCTCCTTTGGGCAGGCACTTGAACTCAATTAGGCTAATTAGGTGTGATGAGCAGTTTGTGAGCCTTTGGGAAGTGGGTCAGTGGGCTTGCAGGTTGTTTGGGGAGTAACTTCTCCTTCCCTGCAGACGTTGATCTTTGGCCATGCATGGTGAGCTGCCCTGCTCAGCATATCAGAACAGGGAGCTGTGCACCCTCCAGTCCTGTTGCTGATGGGTGGTGATCGTTGTCTTTTCACCTATGGTTCCTTGCTGGTCAGAGTTTGTAGTTAAGCAGAACTTGCCCCACCACAATGTTTGAGACATTAACTCTTTCAGTCTCTCACAGGTGTGTGTGTTTTAAATTGCATTGAGTCGTCTTTTTTTTGTTGTTGTCGTTGTCTTCTCCATCTTCAGTTCACTTCCAGAGGCTTTGAGACAATGTTCTTTGGTTATAGAGGGAACAAATTTGTGGGGCAGGGCATGGAATTTAATTATAATCCTGGGCTATGATTGTACATCACTTTCCTTAGTGCCAAGTCAGCTTCAGATCCTCCATTTGCTCACTTCACTCATGTTCCCTCAAAGGGCTTTGTCCCCTTCTGTTATACCTATTTGACTGTTAGTGCAGCAGCCTTCTGAACAACATCTGTGAAATGATCCAGCCCAAGAACCTCCCAAATGAAAGTGCACTTTGGCAGGTGATGTAAACCTTTGTTCTGGTTTAGACTGTAACCCTATGGTCATACTTGTTTGAACTGACATAACTCTGGGTATAATGTCTGTTTGAAGAGTTGTAAGGCTTTATAACTGAGTCTTCTGCCAAGGGGACAGTGACACAGAGCTCCAGCTTCTAGTCTTTTTGTGGGATGAGGTATGTAGCTAGATATCTTTGTTTTTTTAAGTTGTTTACACCAGCAGTACCATATTTAGTTAACTATTCTCTGTGTATCACCAGAAAATAGACTCCAATTGTATAAATTGATAAAGCGTCAGTTTGCCAAAGCCAAAACTTCATGGTAAGTATATTATCTGGGAGGCAGGAGACTTGTGCTAAGTCCCCTGGGGCTTACTGCCTGTTTTGAGGTGGGTCTCTTTCTCTTTGTGGTACAGGAAAACTGAAGAACAATATTGTTTTGTCACAGTATTGAACAGGGAAAAGAGTTTTAGATTCAAGGGGTTTGTTAAATGGGAAACCTCCCATGACAAATTTATCCCCCCTCTCTCTCTTCCATTGCTGTGAAAACCAAATGGGATGATTGAAATAAAACCCACTGTAATGAAGTTTGTTTACTTGTTTTAAGAAGGAATTTATGCATTTTTTCAGCCATACTCGCAGCATTTGTGTATTCCAACTTGAAAAGAATGTCAGTTCAAAATAGGGAGGATATTTCACCATCTTGTAAGTCATCAGCAAGCAGGCAAGAAAACATCTCCTGTTTTTTTCCCCAGTTATTTGTGGTAGATGTCCAGACTGGTCAAATTACCAAGATTCCTATTCTGAAAGATCGTGAACCTGGCATGGTGAACCAGCAGGGTTGTGGTATTCATGCTATTGAGCTCAACCCCTCGAGGACCCTTCTGGCCACAGGTGGAGACAACCCCAACAGTCTTGCAATTTATCGTCTGCCTACACTGGATCCTGTCTGTGTGGGAGATGTAAGTAGGACTATTTGGAGAAAGTTTACTCTGTCACGTATAAGAATTACTATTTTGAAGTGCCTAACATGAGAGCAAGGTTAAGATTTGGGAGTGTTGTAGTGGAGAGTGAATTTCTGAAAGCCTGAAAACATTCATAGAATCATAGAATCATTCAGGTTGGAAAAGACCTTCAAGATCATCGAGTCCAACCATCATCTGTGCCCACTAGACCATGGTACAGAGATCTCTTAAATATGAGTGACTACACAAACATGTGAGAAGATTTTCAGGGTTCTGAATCAGATTTCTTCTTCCTCACCCTCACAGAGGTCTACTTCAGATTACTTTCAAGCACTGAAAATGTAACAAAATCCTAAATGTTAAAGTCTAATTGTGGTGATGACCTCTAAAACTAGTTTTAGTGAAAAAGCTCTTTTGAGAAATTGAAAAGATGATACAAGTTGTTCAAATTTTCCCCTTCTTTAGTGCAGCTTATGTATTATTCCAGAGGTGGAACTTGGCTTTGAGGATTAGTTCTAACCCAGTAACTTATGGCACTTCGATAGACTCTGGTACTGCTTATATTTGTGAAACATCATGAGGCCTTTTTAAAATTGCCAGCCTTAAAAAGAAAAAAGGCCGAAATGAGTATAGTTGTGCCCTGTAAGCTTTCTCATTTCTCCTTTTTGGTCAGGATTTCACATAGACATTAACTACAACAGCAGAGGTCAGGTCAGAGTTCCTGCAGTAGCAGACAACCAGCTGCAGAAAGGCTTGACTCTAAAGAGTTGTATGACTAGCTGTTCATTTGCATGCTGCTGTGACTTTGCAGCTTTTCAAACAGCACTAGAGCCTTATGGTCTTTTTTTTCCCCACAGGTTTCTCACCTGCTAAAGAAAACGTTCTTGAAGTAATAGTCTTGAAAAATTAATCTGTAGGTCATATATTGTAAACTAAGATTTTGGTTACTTTTTATAGTAGGGATGTGCATTTGAGGAAATAAAAGTATGTAGCTACTTCACAGAAGTAAAGAATGCTGCTTTCAAAAAGGAAAATCTAAGTCCTCACAACTGAGATCAATTTGTCCTTGGTCAGAGACCTGTTTTTCCATCACCTGAATGCTCTCTATTAATTATGTACTTCAAAATAAAAAAAAGTTAAAATTACTGTTAGGTACTTAAACTGCTCCAGCTTGATACTGGAATCTTATGTGTATGTTTTTAATGTAGGTCTGTCCTTCTGAGCTTGTACTAAAAATCAAAGTGAAGACTACTTCTCTGCTTTGAGACTACTCTAGAATATAACAGCACAGGAAAAATCTGTCTTTTTTCTTTTAGGATGGACATAAAGATTGGATATTTTCAATTGCATGGATCAGTGATACTATGGCTGTTTCTGGTAAAGTAAATTTTTTCTTTTTCCGTTTTTTTGTTTGTTTTTTTTTTTCCTCCCTGCTCTCCAGAATTTTATACTGATGTACAGCACTTGATAGGTCTTAGGGAAGCACCTTTGTCAGGGCATTTGAAATGACTTAGAACTACCTTGGCTATTTAAACCCTTCTTGGTCTTAGTACAGTGCTTCACTTTTATTTGTAGGGCCCTGGTCTAGACTTGACTTTTCTAGTATCAGACAGAATATTACTGTCTTTCCAGTAGGTGTTGCCATGAGAGGGTCTCTAAACACAATGAGTTACAGGGAAGGATTCCACACAAGAATAATTCAAGAGGGGTACTGGTTATCACTTAATAACTTTGGAATACAGCAGAGCAATATCAGTTTCCTGAAATCCTTTGAAAGACTAATTAATGAAAACTCAGTTTGTTTTGTCAAGCTATCAGTACAGTTGTGTGTATATGTATATATGTGTGTGTATATAGATGTATATGCACATATACTATGGCAGTTTATACAGCAGACTATAATAGAAAAAGTCAGTTAGTGACTTTTTAGTAACTAGTTGAATAATCAGTGTAACTTCATAAAGTATTACTTAGGTAAAGGCAGCAATACTAATATGCTATTGCATTAATACTGTCTTTCTGTGCTGACGGTGTAGTATGCTGTACAAGGAGAAGTCAAACTGCAGGAGACAGAAAATCATAACAGTCTCATAAAAATCAAATACTTGAACTGTTAGTTCAGTAAGTTTTGGGGGGGGTGGTTGGGTTTTTTTGTTGTTTTTTTGTTTGTTTGGTTGGTTGGTGTTTTTTTTTTAAAAAAAACAAAAAGCTAATCCTGGAATTTGATTTTGAATTTAATATAAAAGTTGATCCTTGCAAGTCTCCAACCCAAATACCTGCATTAAAAAAACATTGTCAGCTAGTAAGCTTGAAGAGAACAGCAGAGGTGATTACAAATATCCAAGGGGAAGATAAAGACCCAATGGAATAGAGGCACAGCATGTGAGATAGAACTGTGTTGATCTCAATGTTTTCTGCGTGCTCAAAGGTAGAGGTGTGAGGAGAAGAATGCCATATTTTCTGTTGTATGATGCTTACAGCAGGATGTACGTTCAAGTCTCCAAATCTGGGACACCAGGGAAAACTTGTTGAAAACATTTGGCAAGTCCGATTGCTAAACTGAGTTCTTCAGAACTTTGCTAATGGTCCCAATCAGGAGAAAACAAAAGACAACTAACTTTTGACGTTGTTTTAATCTTACAGATTTCAATTACATCTGTATCTGAAAGTGTGGAGCAGAAATATTTGAACTCCAAACATTTAGGACATAGCAAATACCTTTATCTGAATTAAGAAACTAAATGCAAATTTTTTGTGACTTTATTGGGGCAGGGTGAATGCCACTGGAAGAGAAAAAGGGCATTTGGTCCCATGGCAGATCACAGTGGTCATATAGCTTGAGGTCAGAGATTTGGCAGTATACTTGTCCCTGCCGTCAAAACGGTTGAGGGAGTACAAAGAGGACCAGGGGCTTGATTATTCCTCTTGCTTGTGTTAACTTCAACAAGAACAAGGCAGGACTCTGCTTCTAAAACCTGCAGCAGTGTATTTCAGTAGTCCATAAGCATAAAAGTAAACTCTTGACTAAGCAGCCATAGCTGAGGGAGAATGCATCAGTCCACTCAGTTGTACTGGCTGGATAAAAAGATTCCCATGGCAAAAGCTTCAGATGGGATGAATAATTCCCAGGATGGCTTGAGCCTGGAGTAACAAATTATATTCTCCTTGCCTTCAAGGCTAACCAGTTGAACAACATACATTGACTTTTTCCCCTGCTAAAGCTATTCAAAGGGACAGCTTCCTCCTAAAGTATGTCCCCATGTTTAGAAATTCTGTTGCTTGAGTATTCAGCCTCCATAGCAAGCAAGATTAGACGCCATTAAAAACCATCAGCATGTAAATTGAGTGGCAGGATGTTGTGTCATGTGCTGCCTGCTGCTATGCAAGTGCCATTGGGAAGCTCCTTTTGTATTTGGCTGTAGTAGGTGATAGTGGCAAATGACTGCACCATCTGTGAGGGGGCAAAGCCATCTCTGCTGTGCTGGACCATCCATATTGCAACAAGATGTTTTGCTTAACTGTCTTTGCAGCTTATTCCCTGTGATGTACCAAAACCTATAAATTTAATAGTCTGATATAGATATTTAGTCTTTTCTGGCATTTTTATTATGCATTCCCTGTGAGAGAAGGAGGGATGCGTTTTTCGCATTTTGCAGGGAAGAAATTGAGGTACGTGTCAAACCTGTCAGAGCTGACTTAGATGGAAGTGAGTTGCCTAAACACCAGGAGGAGTGGGTACAGGGCCTTGGATTAAGCCTGTGTTGGTCTATGAACCGAAGACATTCAGTTTTCTTCATACAGTATTGTTACTCTTATTGATTCATATTTTGGATTAATGTCTTCAAATTCAGTAGAAAAACAAAATGACTTCTTACTTGTTCAACTTCAGTTCCTGTATTACATTCTTTAAACAAGAAGTTGCACTGGTTTTAGCAAAATAATTTTTAAAATATATTTCGTCCAAATTGGTACAAGTTGTGGTTTAAAATAGCTGTTCCTGTTCAGTCCATGAATGTGTGTGTACATATCCATAAGCATACTGCTAGAAATCAAATTAACCCAAATTGGCATAAACCCAACTGAGTTTTCTTCGAGGTTTTTGTATTGGCTTAACGGACTGTCTGTCTCAGCCTTGGTAAGTCAGGCTGAACATGTAGGCTATTCAGTTGCCCCTGAGTTTATTCCACGTGTGAATCTCTAATGCTGATTGTTGTACAGGATTGTGGTTTTTGATGCATCCTAATCAGTTTGACAACAGATGAGGTGATCTAGCTGCTTGGGAACCATGTAGAGAAACCAGTTGACAATGACTTCACAATGTTATGAACTTTACAGCTCAATAAAACCATGTTTTTGTTAGGCACCAACAGTGTGTTCAGTTAGAATAATTTAATAGTATCCTTTCTTTCTTTCAGACCCTATTGTTTATTCCTTTTTTTAAAAAGGGGAGTTATGTATATGTGAAATGGACTATTTTTTTATGGACTGTTTATTCAGGTTCACGGGATGGTTCAATGGGACTTTGGGAAGTAACAGAGGATGTGTTGTCCAAAAGCGATGCCAGGCATAATCTCTCGCAAGTTCCTGTCTATGCTCACATAACACACAGGGCTCTGAAGGATATCCCCAAGGAGAACACCAATCCTGACAACTGCAAAGTCCGAGCATTGGCTTTCAACAATAAGAACAAGGTCAGTAAGATAAGCAAGACTGTTGAGAAGTCCTAAAACTGTCCATACGTATTAGAAAAGGAAAAAAGTGATCTAAATAAAAAATACCAGAGAAGCAACCTAATACTTTTTTCCCCTGATCCTTTTGCATCCTTATGATGTGAGATGGTAGTCTTCATCTGTTATGTCTGCTTCTGCCCCAAGTGAATGGAGAAGTCCTGTAAAAAAAAAAAAAATCACATGTTTTCAGAAGGAACAGTTTAGCTGGGTTTGATTTTTAGACTTGCATCCTAAATGGGGGAGACAGGAAATGTTTACAAGAAGCGGATAGAACACCAAAACACTTCTTGCAGATTGAATCCCACTCTTGAGTGCTCTTGCTGCTTTCCTTCCCCTTTCATGAAGACCAGGTGACATTCAGGCAGTTCTGTTTTGATGGCTGAATAGTTGCTGGATTTCTCAGCAAGTGAGGTGACTGACTGACAGGGCAGGCACCAGTGCTTGCTTCGGTGTTACTTTGTTGGTGTTTGACAAACAGTAAATGTTAACCTCCCCCATGCTGATCTCTTGTTATTGCTAGTGCGAATAGCAGTTCATCCTCCACTACTTTTCTTTCTGCCCTCAAAGAACAGAGAAGGTCTGGAGCAAAGGTGGGTGTGCTCTCAGTAGCTTTTTCAGTAGAGTAGTGCCTGGAAAGAAATGTTTGCTTCAGTGTCGGAATCAGTGTGGGAGCTGCTGAAGAGAATTGTCAACTCTAGCTTATACTGTCTAATAATTCATTACTTGATTGTCTAACAGATCTATACTTTTGAAAGTTATTTTTGTTTTTTTTTTTTCTCTTGTTTTATTAATTTTTATTCTGCCTGGCACCTTTGTGTTGTATTACGTTCTATCAAGATCAGTATAAAAAGAAAATTTATCTTGGTAAGCATGCACAGGATTATGGATGAGTTCAATCCCGACTATGGAGCCTGCCTAGTAGAGAGTGTGAGTTTGTAAAGACATCTGTAATACAGAAACTAACTCTCTTACTTTTTTTTTTTTTAATAGGAGCTGGGAGCTGTGTCCCTAGATGGGTATTTTCATCTCTGGAAAGCAGAGCACACACTGTCAAAGGTGCTTTTCTGTTTGTTGGTGTTAAATTTTAAACAGCAGTTAAGGCTGCTGACTATTCTTCATCTCCTCTAAATGCTTGAAGAAAGAGAAGCAGTCTTTGTAAAACACTTAAAAGCTTTATGTAAAATGTGATGTCCTAAAAATTAGAACTTGAGGAGAGAAACTCCCCACTCCTCTTATTTTGGAGGGTGGAAAGTGCTCTTAACTTTCTTCCAGTTCACCCAGACATATCTATGCTAGCGTATGTGATAAACTTTTTCAGCTGAGAGCTGATGTCTGTGTACACCCGCTGAAGAAATAACAGCAGCTTAGAAAGATGTAAAACAATTTACCAAAATGTCCGTTGTTCTTTGCATAATACTTGGCTTCAGCCTTTATCATCTCAGTTTGGTTCAGATAAAGCATCCCATCTCTTTCAGTTCTTTTTCTCTGGGTCAGGTTGTTGCTTTTCTCTTAAAGTTCTATTTCTCTGGTAAACTTATTTTTTAGCTCCATTTTGTTTTTTTCACTGCAGCTTCCTTGAACGTAGCTTACAGAATTTTTCTATTAACATCTTGCTCTTTTCTCATAATGGGTTGATTTTTTTTTTCTTCTGTTTCCAGTTACTTTCCACAAAGTTGCCATACTGCAGGGAGAATGTGTGTTTGGCGTATGGTCAGGAGTGGTCAGTCTATGCAGTAGGATCACAGGCACACGTCTCCTTTCTGGATCCCAGGCAGCCTTCTTATAACGTGAAATCAGTGTGTTCCAAAGAACGAGGCAGTGGTAAGAAACTTTTCAAAGGGTGCTTCAAATGGTTTGTTTGCAGAAGTAGCTGTTAAGACTGCAGTAAGATAAGCTTTTAATAAATAGGAAGTGTTTTTCATGGGATAGACTACATCATTAATAGTATATGTAGGTTTTGCTTCTAAGACAGTATTCCTTGAGCAACCAACAAAACCAAATGTGAAAGCAACTCTGAAATCTAATGATAGACAACATTAGTGCTTTTATGATCAGCTGAATTGTACACCATCCAAATATTGATGAATTTTACAAGTGTGCATTTTACTTCTTATTTTTTTTACTGTGTCTTACGCTGTTTTACTTAAAGCAAATCCAGTCTTTATACCACTATTAATACTGTCCATTGTGTTTTCTTCTGGGAACAGGAAAAAAGCATGTTGTTTGCTCTGTGCTATCATATTGGGAGTCTATGCTGTGAGTGAGTGTTTGCTTTGTAATTTTAAAGCCATGAGTGAGACTCTTAATTTTCAATGTGTGTTTATTTGCTTTAAATATACAAAAGCTCACTATTTCAAAAAAAAAAAAAATTTTTTTTGCAGATTTGAGTGCTGTTTTCCTTTTCTGGTGTGGATGCAGTAGGTCCAGTTGAACTTTACACCAGGGCCAAGTGTGAGGGCTTGCAGGGTGCATGGTCCCATAAGCTTCTTCCTAGACTCCATTTTCAAGCATGAGAAGGTGCTGTGCTGTGATGCCTGTTTTAAACCATATTAATCTCAGACTAATACATTGCAGTCCTTATTTAGCTGGGCTCTAGGCATCCATCTCTTCATCAGGCAAGTTATCAAAAGAGAATGCGTGTAGGCAAGGATTGGGAAAGTTTTATTTGTGTGGTTACTGGAGTTTGAGTGGTCTAAATAAATGTCAGGGTCTGCTTCTTTCAGATACGGGAGAAGTTTCTGTAATATGAGAAAAGGTGCTTCACCAGCTCATGTTGTCACCTGAACATCTTATCAGCAACAGCCCTTGTCCTCACCCACTGTCAGTGAGGGCTCTGTGGAGGTCCTGACACTGTCACCTTTCAGTATCATAGGGAAGAAATACCAAGTCACTGGAGCGTGGTGCCCAGTGGTGGCTGAAAGCTTCTGCCTTCGGTATGTGATCATCCCTGCTGGCAGGATGATCTGTGTGTAGGTAGTATCTCTGGGGCATCTCCAGTTCATGTCTGGAGAATGCCTTTTTTCAGTGCTGCTTTCTGTTCTGTATAGTAGGCAGAGCTGGATTTTTTTTGCCATGGAGGTGGAAGTACATAAGTAATATTCATTCCCAAGATACCGAGTGTTTCAACTCTCTGTTGATCTCACTGGGACTTGGAGCATGCAGCACCTCTAGAAAGTAGGCTCTTTATTGACTTCTAGACTAAAATCTGGGTTGACTTTTAAGTGCTTTGATGTGTTACCTGAATGTGCTTTCAGCTTCCAAATGCACCTGCTGAACATGGTAAGTCCACGTTAACTTCAGATCATTAGTGTTGTGTAGAAAAGCAGGTTGGAGAAAGGTGGTGATTTAGTAAGACTGGAACTGGGGCTTCTCTCTATGAGAAGGTAGCTAATGCTTTTTAGTGCATCTTCTAAGTGTTGCTTTTCTTAGCAGTTGTACAGGGAAGTGCAGGCCCTGGATTGTCGTTCTTGATCTGTGAGAGCAACTGCTTTCTGCTCGACTGGCATGCAGTGCAATGTTGTGTGCCCTTGACTTTATATCCTGAAGGTAGCAATATTAATGTAGTGGACAGAGCTTGCATGGTGCGGACTCTGTGTCAGCTCCTTGTGTAGGACACGCTACTGCATCTTCATTTCCTTCTGTGATTTGTAGAGCCTTGCTGCCTCTCAGGAGTAAGTCTCAATTTGCTGACCCAAATAGTCCAGGTCCACAGGTGGTAGAGTGCTGGCTGTGTTGCAGAGCTTACTGTGATCAGTTCTAGGCACAGGCTGTGCTTTTAGTTTGATGGGAATGATGAATCTGAGGTACTTCAGCCCCTCAGGAGCCCATTTGAAGTGCTCTTCTTGAAAGCCTATTCTAAACATCCTCGTAGTTGTGGGTACATCATGGATTCCTTCAGTTAATTTTTTTGATGAGAGAAAGATCCACAGTCTTTCTGCATTTTATAGCTTTTTACTAATAAATTGCATTAAAAAGTATATGCCATCTGCTTTCATACTCCTTTACCTGTTTCTGTTAAGTAAGTGTTCTGCTGGGTTGCTTGTCAAGAGCACTTTCGGAGTAAAAATAAGAGGAGGTCTCCTCTTGTGCCTTTCTTCTCTTATCCAAGTGACTGCTCTTGCTGGTTGCAGAGGGCTTGAAGCTTTCTGCATGTATTTGCCAGAGCCAGGCCCCTGTAATGGGGGTGGAAGATCTCCAACTTGCTCAGATGCATTTGTAGTTCTGTGAATTAAAGTGGAGATTCTTATATGAATCTGGTAAATCTAATTCAGCAGGTGTGAGGCTTTCACAGCAGTTTCCCACCTATTAAGCCTGCAGCCAAGACTTCACCTCACATCTGGAGCATGACAATGTGGCCTTGCCTGTTCTAAGTGTGTGGCACGGATGCCGGCGGCTGTGGATGTAACATGAGGTTGCAGAAGGATGAGGATGTGTTTCTAGTTAGGACTCTGTACAAAGGGAAAGGGGAAGCTCCCTGGCTGCATCCACACCTCTCACATGTCTGCTGCCATGTGTACTGCTGGGTGTGTTCCAGTATGTTACAAGTTTTGTGGTGTTCAGTCTCACATGGTACAGTGACAGCAGTTGGCATGTGAATGTAGCTGGTGTAACTTGCTCTTTTCCCCTTCTGTTTGAATGCTTGTTCAGATAGTGATTCAGTGGTACTTTAAAGAGGGCTTAAAAAGCCATAGGGTTTATAACTTGGCATCATGTTGTGCAGGAAGGAAAAGCATAGACAAGGTGGGGTTTAATCTGTGTAAAAGAGTTGTTTGGGGTAGAGTGCTTACACAGAACAAACCTTTTGCACAACAAATAGAGATGAGATGACAGGACATTTTGCAAATTGCAAGTTTCTACATACAAAATCTCCCAAAGATTATTTCCAAGGGATCCTTATTTAGCTGAGGCTTCAGGTTTAGAATTTGTGAAAACAAAATGTACTTTTATTCAATCTAATGGCTTAACTGAATTGTGGTACAATGTTTTGTTTGGACTGGAAAATTGCTGTAGCTTCCCATGTACTGGTGGAACATGGCATTGCTTAGATTGCAAGATTTCTAGTCTCTTTTCATTGCTGGGTTAAGTGCTAAAAGTGCCAGCTACAAAGACTAAGGTGTGCTTGTGAGAATATTTGAGTGGAGATAGCTGCAAAATTACTTAAGAACCTCATCTATCTTAGCAGCAAAGTGACTAGTGATTATTATGGTTATACTTGCAGCTAGCCTGTCGATCAGCAAAATGCAGTTGGTGGCAGCTGGGACAGTAATTTTTCTCCCATGGTCACTTATCACAGCTTGGCAGGTAGCTAGATAGGGTGTGAGCTCGTAGAGGAAACCAATGTGACGTTCTTTGCTCTGCTGCCACGTACTTGCTCATGGTGTGTTCACTTAGAGCCTTGTGAAAGACAGAACAAAGCTGCTCTTCATCCTAAATGGCTTATGATCTTTGCTTCTCTGGCAGAGCTGGGACCTGCTGAGAATGAAGTTTCTTACTGTGCACGATCAGTGTAGCTGATGGCCTCAGAGGAGAAGGGAAGCAGTGTATGTAATTGAAGCTGCTGTTTCAATATTTATCTGGGATTTATCTGCACTGCTCCATAGCAGTGGGGAAACTTACATATTGTGAAGAATATGAGTAGGTAGTTCCTCTTAAAATACTAGACATCAAGCAGCAGGACTGCAGAGCTAAAGCATCCCTCTTCCTTACTGCATTGTATGTCCCTTCTCTGTTTGACAGGTATTCGATCAGTGAGCTTCTACGAGCACATCATCACAGTGGGAACGGGGCAAGGTTCCTTACTGTTTTATGATATCAGAGCCCAGAGGTTCCTGGATGAAAAGGCCACACATGCCTGCTATGGACAGAGGCAGAAACCAGGAGGAAGTGAAATTTTGAAGCTGACTACTGGGAAAGGCTGGCTGGTCAGTAGCTTGAGACTGTAGGAGACCCTTTACGCAGGAGTGCTGTAGGGCTTGAGAACCAGTTCTTTTTATAATAATGGGAGCTGTTGTATGAAACACATCCCAGCAAAACACTGATCATGGAACAGTAATCATGTAAGCAAGAAGTGCTCCAGAATTGCTTTCTACAAAAGCTTTTTGAAAGGGTATTGAAGGTTGGTTGCTTGAGTGTAAGGCATACTGACTAATGTTCCTATGCACTGATTCATAAATGAACTAGATTTTTTATCTTTATATTTTTGAATGTAATTTAGTTCTAGTTTTCAGAACCTCAGACAAAAATACATTGTCTTCCTTTAAAACCATGCTACTTTAGCAGGGTGCTAAAGTAATTTAATTTAATTCTGTGCAGTTTTAGAAACTCTGGCTTCATGAGGTAATGCCATGGCAGGCACTTGAGTTCAATTTCCTGTATGTTATCATGAAGAAGTTAATGGCTTTGTCTAACTTCTATCCATTACCTTTTGTATCTTTCTGATGTAACTTTAAAAACTAATGAAACTTGGTATCTTCCCTACCCTTCACCTCCCCTTGTCCAATGTTTGGCCCAAATGTCCTCAGAAAAAGCTTCAGGAGAACTCTCATGTCTTCAAGTTGATCTGTCTGAAGCTTCAGAGAGTGTTAATAGAAAAGAATCATTTTTAGGCTCTGGAAGCTGCCTTCTGCTTTTGTGAAACAAGGTTTTGGGTTTGTTTGGCAACAGTAACAATTCTAAACTTTCCTTTAACAGAGCCATGATGAAACCTGGAGGAATTATTTTTCTGACATAAGTTTCTTCCCAAATGCTGTTTACACCCACTGCTACGACTTGTCTGGAATGAAACTCTTTGTGGCAGGAGGCCCTCTTCCATCAGGACTTCATGGGAATTACGCTGGTCTCTGGAGCTAATGATAACTCTTTGTGAATGCTGATCTTTACACAGATTTCCACTTTTCTTTTCCTTTTTTCAACAACAAAATCGTGTGATGCCATTGATTTCTGATTTAAATGCAAGTTATTTTTTGGCAGAGTTTCTGTTGGTCTCCAACAGTTTTGTACATCTTTTTGAACCAGTTTTTTGCTTTAACCTCCTTGATCCTTTATATGATGGGTTTTTTAATGCCCTGTTTATTGTATTTACTCCAGATGACTCTTCCTCACATTTAGGCTATCTTGGCCATGTGCCCCCTTCCCTACTTTGCTGTGAGGTAGGATTCCTTCCTTAAAGAGTGGTTGCTCCCAGGCTTTCTGTGAAAGTCTAGGGGCTTTGAGTCAGTTACATTACCTGGAGTGAGGACTACTTGTAATTAAAAAATATATTGAAAATATTTATAAGAGATAAGCTACTACTTTATCTGTAGAGACTGGCCCTGGTCTGGGTTGATCTTATTTTTTAAAAGTACAAGTCTAATGACACTGTTTATACATAGAGGAATATGGTAATTTTAAGATGTACTCATTGGAGCCCAGGGATGGATTCCCCAGGGGTATTACCCATCAAGCCCAAACTGCAGAAGTGCAGGAGTTTTCAAAAGTACATTTGTGTTTGAACTGTAGTTTTCAGCAGTGCCAGGAGCAAAAATTGTTCTCTGTTCCTTTTCTGCCTGTCCCAGGTATCGGCTTGCACAACTGGAGTTTGTGTAGACTGTTCTGCAGCATGGCTATTGCAGGGGGTCATTACATGGAGGGCCTGCAGAGGTGCTGAGAGGAAATGGGAGCTAGGGATGTGAGTGTTCTTGTCATTCAATATGATGAGCTAAGGTTCCTGAGTGTGCTGCTGCTGTAGCTAATGTGTTCTTCTTAACTGCCTAAAACCCAGGACCGTTTTTGTCCCAAGTTGTGGAAACTTTTCCCATTTTAGCTGTTCTTGTTGTGCATCTCCTCTAATAAGTCAATGTTTTAAATAAAGTGGTTTTTTTCCAAGGCTAAAGAGTGCATCTTGGACTTAACTATCGCAAGCTAGAAGCTTTCCATGTAGCAGGGTAACTTGCTGTTAGCTCATGTTGCACTGGCACCTGCTGTCATCCTGATTGCTGTAGGAGGAGAAGCTCAGTCTTTCCCCAAATCCCCTGCTGCTTTCTGCATTCAGACTCCCTCAAGCTTCATGTGGGACTGGGTGGGGAGGTCTGATGACCTTCAGGTTCAGCTGTGAAACATGCATATTCCAGGGTGATGGTCTTACCTAATACTCAGCTAAAATGCAGAACTCCAGGGTGCTCCTCCTAGCCTTTTGGCAGGCACCAAACTCTCAACTTGTTACTGATGCCTCTGTCCTGCTGCGGTGAATGCCTTTCCCCTGCCTCTGTCACTGGTGGAGGAGAGTGTGTCTGTACTTCACTGCTTTGGTGCCAAATTGGCAGCTGGTTGAAGCCGAGAAGAAGGACAAGGTTGGGGCATGCTCTGTTCTCCTGTCTGCTGGAGATCACAGCCACCACTGCAGAGTAGCTCTAGTTCCTTATGCAGTTGCTACCAGACTGCCTAGAGCTAGTCCACATGTGTTCTTGTGGTCCCTCTCGTCTTTGTACTCAGTATCTTCATCAGTAATGCCAAGCAGTGAGCCTCAGGCTTAATTTCCAGTTGGTAGTGGAGGCTTGGATGGAAATCCTGCAAGGAATGCAGTTCCCTTCCATCCCGGTGGAAATCCTGGCCAGAGAAGAGCTCTCCCAGATGCGCACCTGTCCCAGAAGTATAATTTACTCACACTGAGTACTGCCATGGGTGCTTCACAAACAGATCTTCTTGTGGCATTTCATAATTCTACTTCCCTTGTGGGTTGGTTGCTTAAACTGATGAGTTCATGGCGCTGTGTGTGTGGCTGTTCAGGCTTTTCTCTGAAAAGGGGCAAATTATATACCATGGGGTAGCAAAGGAGCTCTCCAATTTTATGTGGCGTTGATCATTGTTTTTTTAAAGATGTCATAATGGTGCCTGCATTGTTCTGTGATGGCAACATACTGCTTTGGTTATTTTAGAGGTTTTGAGAACTGGAAGTATGCAGAGAAAAGCAAGTGTTGGTAAAGTATGGCAGGTTGTGTATTTCTAGGATTATTCCTTCAGCTACTGTGTAAGATCATATTGTCACAGGGAACATGTTCTGCTTAGCTTTTTTATTTGGGCTTGGTTTGAGGTACTGCTTTTTTTTTTTCTTTTTTTAAGAGACGAGACACTTGAGTGTCCTCCAATTCTGCTGAAACATTTACTAGTTAGCAACTTAGTCTCACCAGTGCCAAAGGAAAACTCCTGGTCTGGAAATCCTAGCCCTGATGGTGATCTATTAATTGAAGCATATTCCAGGTCTGGGTGAGGGGGCAAAAAGGGTGTTTGTGTGGACTGAGTTTCATCCTCCAAACACAGGGGCTGATCTTTCTGCAGTCAGTAGAGTCTCTTGGTTACTGAAGACACCCCTGGAAAGTGTGTCCCTCTCTGCTGACTCTGATCTCCCTGAGTACCTCAATGTGTGGTCCTAAAGTCTGGTAGTGCGAGTGCCCTTTTCCTCCTTTTTTTCTGCATAGGAAACTTTGGGCTTTTCTCAGAAGAATCTGCACAAGGATGTAAAATTCCTCAAGTCTCACATGCTTCTGTGTATTGTGCTTTCAGGGTGCTTTCTTGCAAAGACAACTTCTCATGGGGAGGGTCCATCCTTGTTGCTGTATGAAAATCCCCCCCCAAAAAACAGAAACAAACTAGACAGTGCTGCAAGCCTGCAAACAAATTGGGCCAGAGAGAACTTAATTTCTAGCCTGTTTTAGTGGTTTTAAATGCTTGTAGTGACACAGATGTTAAGTTTCAGAATATTTTGTGGTTGGTTGTCTGTCACTTTTGGTCCAGTCAGTGTTAGAAATTGAAGCAAAGGTGATGCTATGCCAACTGTCCAAAGCTAAGTGATAGGAGAAACAGGGGAAAAAGCCAGGTTTCCTTACTTGATTTGATTTTGTTTCCCTATTGGGTTAGATATTGGAATTGAAATCCAGGGTCATGGTGAGAAAGGCAGGGATTTCCCATCAAAGGCAGGAGTGGCTGTATGACAGGGAATCTCCAGGCTCCGCATGGAGGTGATTTGGGGGTACCCTGGTATGGAAATGGCAGATAGACCCCTGCAATGGATGGATTTGAGTCTTGTGACAGTGCTTCAGTAGCTTCTTGAACAGCTGGCTGTGCTCTGCTGAGACTCAGTGGCATGCCCGTTTTTCAGACTGTCTTATCTTTTCCAATGTTTCTTTAATGATTTCCCTCCTTTGCTTTTTCCTGCCCTCCAGAATGGTGTGTTTGGGGTTGCCTCCTCCATCCCAAATCATCCCACTCTTTACTGTAGCAATATTGTATTTGCAGAGGTGGCCTCTGTCAGGCAGAAATGGGCTTGCTGGCATTTTGTCAAGCCATGCTTGAGACGTTGAATTTGCTTTATTTTAAACTGGGTAGACCTTTGAGGCTGGCTCAGACTGTGGAACTGGGCAGTTGCTCTCGTATGTTTGGCTGGTGGGATTACACAGCAACAGTCTATTCCTGGTGGGGGGAACAGACTCTGGTTTATCTAGTGTTAGGCACTTGAAGGAGAGGAAAGAACTTTAATCAAACAGACCTTCAGACTTTTCTTCCTGCTGTTGACTCTTCAGTCGGGTGGGATCTTTTGTGCTGCTGGTGAGTGTAGGAAGCACTTAATTTTACTGCTTAGCTCTTTTCAGTAGACTAGCATGTTAATTTGGGTATCTTTGGGTATTACATTTTCAGTATTCATAATCACATGTAATCAAACTAGTGACTTAATTATGGCTTCGGTAATACCCAGCTTCTAAGTACTGGGTAGCAGCTTCTCAGTAACAATTGGGTGTTAATGTGATGGATGTTACTAAGGAAGCAGAAGCTATGTTGCAGTGTTGGCTTGAGCATAGCAACGAGGGCAGTGCTTCCCCTCTTTACCAAACACCTTATTCCTGGTAATTCCTCCAGCTTTCTCTCTTGTACAGTCAAGTCATCCAGGGAGAATTACTAGTGTTCTCCTCGGGTGCTTTCTGGGATCGTGGTAAAGAAGTGAGTCCACTTGTTTGGTTCCCTCATCAGTGCTGCTGGTGTTAGTCCAAG
>JANXJC010000078.1:74355009-74385760 GCA_027564655.1 Leptodon cayanensis
AGGGAGGAGCGGAGCGGAGGCCGGGCCGGGCCGCCCCAAGGGAGAAGGTGAGCGGGGGCTGAGCGATGGGCCGCTAGGTCCCGGAGAGAGCCCCGAGGAGGGCGGTGGGGTCCGTGTCGGAGGCAGGGAGCGGTGGCGTGGGGGCTGCCCGGGGCCGGGGCCGGGCGGTGGGAGCGCGGGGCGGCTGCCCGGGCCGGGCCGGGCCGGTCGGCGGGGTCTGCCGGCTGTCAAGGGGCAGAGCTGCCTCGGCGCTGCCGCTTGCCGCGCTGCGGTCTTCCCTATCCCTCCTTTCAGCGGGCAGAAAGCTGGAGTTGCAGAGATGCGTTTTCTGCTCCGTTTGGGGATGGAACAGATTCCCTTCCCGATGTCTCTGTCTCCCGGTTTCAGCCCAGCCAGCAACGAAGGACTGGGCGGCCGCTCGCTCACCACCACCCCCCCACCGGGTGGGGAGGAGAACAGGGGAGGAAAAGCTCATGGGTGGCAACAAGCACAGGGAAGGATCACTCGCCAGTTATGGTCACAGGCAAAAAACAGACTGAACTTGTGCAAAAAAACCCCAAAATCAATATAACTTACTACCAGTCAAATCAAAACGAGGATACTGAGAAGCAAAACCCAAACCGTAGAACACTTTCCCCCCACCCCTCTCTCTTTACCAGCTGAACTCGGCTCCCGATTTCTCCACCTCCCTCCCCCAGCAGCACAGGGGGATGGGGAATGGGCTTGGGGTCTGCTCATCCCACCTTGTCTCTGCCACTCCTTCCTCCTCAGGGGGAGGACCCCTCACTCTTCCCCTGCTCCGCCGTGGGGTCCCTCCCACAGGAGACAGCCCTTCACGAACTGCTCCAGCGTGGGTCCTTCCCACGGGCTGCAGTCCTTCAGGCACAGACTGCTCCAGCACAGGCTTTCCCATGGAGTCACAGCCATCTTGGGGGGCATCCCCCTGCTCCAGCGTGGGCTCCTCTCTCCCCAGGCTGCAGGTGGGCATCTGTTCCCCCTCTACCCTCCATGGGCTGGGGGGGGAGAGCCTGCTGTCTCACCACGGGCTGCAGGGGCATCAACCTCCTCTGGTGCACCTCCTCCCCCTCCTTCTTCATCGGCCCTGCCGTCTGCGCAGGGGTTTCTTTCCCATCCCGCTTGGCAGACTCTGCTGCAGGCTTCCTCAAGGTGAATCTGCTTTTGCCCGTGACTGTGACTGGTGAGTGATCCTTCCTTGTCCTTGTGTTGACCAAGGAGCTTTTCTTTCTCTCTTCTGCTCTCCATCCCAGCAAGGGGAGGAGTGTACGATGGGCCTCCTGGTGCTTTGTTGCTGGCTGGGCTGAAACCAGGACCCAGCCAAACACCATAGAAGTCAGTCCAGACTGGCAGAGAAAGGGAAAGGTGGGGAGGCTGGAACAGGGACTGTGGATCTTAGAAGCAGCTTGTGGGTGCAGTGACCTGCTGATATTTTTCAGCAGGGGATTCTTTATTTTCCTGTTCTACAGTGTGTGTATAAAACTGAACTGATAGTTCCAATTCATCTTTTCCAAGAGGAAATGGCTTTTGGTAGAGTGTAGTGGTATAAACCAGCCTTGATTAAATTACCAGATTCAGTGGTAGTCTGGCTAATTTGGGGGCTTTCACAGATGCTTTTTATTTGCTGGTTGGTTTTTTTGGGGTTTTTTTGAGCCCTGTCTTTTGGGAGTGTGTTAGGGCTTTTGGCTGAGTTCTGGGGCAAATACCCTGCAGTTCTAATTGGTTGAACTAATGTTACACAGGTTAAAATGTTGGAAATGGCATAGTGAGTCAAAGCAAAGAACTGCCTCAGCTAATGAATGCCAGTGCCCTGGGGCAGGCAGCAGCAGTTGCTCAGGGAAAGACTGAGAAACAAAGGATGTGTGGTGTGAACTGCCTTCTGGTTTTGAACTTCATGTGTCTAGGAGTCATTGCTACATAATTGTTGAAGCAACTATTGTTTTTCTAAAAATGGAGTAAACTGATAAATAGAAATGGATGCTGTTGTAGATGTTTCTTGTTAGTAAGAGTTGTCTCTGTACTTCAGGGTTCTTTTTCATTAAAAAGTAGTAGGATATAAGTTAAAGAAAAAATTGTCTGTAGGGGTGTGTGTATATATCTACATGTACTCACATATATGTGTGTGTATATATTCACACACCCCTCCAGGCGTTTTTTCCTTTAATATTCTACTCTGTATACACACACCTTCCTACAATTTTTATTCTTTAACTCATATCCTACTACCTACTCTGTGTTTGTGTGTGTATATGCGTATATATGCATACATATATATATTTAAAATAGTTGCTTTGGTTTTTTTGAAACCACTTGGAATTCCCTTGGCTATTGAAACCCTTCTTGGTCTTAGTACAGTGCATCACTTTGTTTTGTTTGTAGGGCCCTGGTCTAGGTTTGATTTGTCTAGTATGAGATGGAATATTACTGTCTTTCCAGTAGGCGTTGCCATGAGAGGATCTCTAAACACAATGAGTTACAGGGAAGGATTCTGCCCAAGAAGACTAATTTCAAGAGGGGTGCTGGTTATCAGTTACTAACTTTGGAATACAGCAGAGTAATATTGGTTTCCTGGAATCCTGTCAAAGGCTAATTCATGAAAACTCAGTTTTTGTCAAGCTATCAGTACCATTGTGGGTGAATGTATATATATATGTGTGTGTGTGTGTATGTATATGCCCATGTACTGCAGCAGTTTATGCAGAAGGCTGTAATAGAAAAGGTCAGTTATTGACTTTTTAGTAACTAGTTGGATAATCAGTGTAACTTCCTGAAGTACTGCTTACTTAGGTAAAGGCAGCAGTACTAATATGCCGTTGCATTCATTTGGTGGTTGACTGTGTTTCTGTGCTGATGGGGTGTAGTATTCTGTACAAGGAGATGTCAGACTGCAGGTGACAGAAAATCATAACGGTCTCATGTAAAAATCTAATACTTGAGTTGTTAGTTCTATAAGATTACTTTGGTTTGCTTTTTTTAAAAACCAAAAAGCCAATCCTGGAATTTGATTTTGAATTTAATATAAAAGTTGATCCTTGTGAAAGTTATTTTTGGTATTTACTGTTTTATTAGTTCTTATTCTACCTGGCACCTTTGTACTGTATTGTGTTCTATCAAGATCAGTATAAAATGAAAATTGATCGTGATAAGCATGTACAAAATTATGGATGAGTTCAATTCAGAGTATGCAGGCTGCCTAGTAGAGAGTGTGATTTTGTAAGGACATGTCTAATATAGAAGCTAACTCTCTTACTTTTTTTTTATATGAGCTGGGAGCTGTGTCCCTAGATGAGTATTTTCATCTTTGGAAAGCAGAGCACATGCTATCAAAGGTGCTTTTCTGTTTGTTGCTGTTAAATTTTAAAAAATTGCCTAGCAGTTAAGGCTGTTCACTATTCTTCATCTCCTTTAAATGCTTGAAGAAAGAGCAGCAGTGTTTGTAAAACACTTAAAAGCTTTATGTCAAATGAAATGTCCTAAAAATTAGAACTTGAGGAAACTTCCCCCTCCCCTTATTTTGGAGGGTGGGAAGTGCTCTGAACTTTCTGCCAGTTATGGGTTAGCTGAGATGGACTGTTGCATGGAGTGGGAGAGATACTTGATGAGCAGAGTCCATAAAGGAGGTTGCCCTTGCTTAAGTGTCATTGCGGATCAAACCCAGACATATCTGTGCTAGTGTGTGAGGTAAGCTTTTATAGCTGAGAGCTGCTGTCTGTGTGCAGCTGCTGAAGAAATAACAACAGCTTAGAAAGATGTAAAACAATTGACCAAAATGTCCGTTGTTCTTTGCATAATACTTGGCTTCAGCCTTTGTCTCAGCTTGGTTCAGATAAGGCATCCCATCTCCTTCAGTTTTTTTTCTCTGGGTCAGGTTGTTGCTTTTCTCTTAAACGTCTGGGTTTGTGGGGAAGTTAATTTTTTTTTTTTAGCTGCCTTTTGTTTTTTTCACTGCAGCTTCCTTGACCCTAGCTTACAGAATTGTTCTATGAACGTTTACTTGTTCCTCAGAATGGTGTTGTTCGTTTTTTTTGTGTTTTTGTTTGTTTGTTTTTTTCTCTTCTGTTTCCAGTTACTTTCCACACAGTTGCCATACTGCAGGGAGAAGGTGTGTTTGGCTTACGGTCAGGAGTGGTCAGTGTATGCAGGAGGAGCACAGGCACATGTCTCCTTTCTGGATTCCAGGCAGCCTTCTCACAATGTTAGATCCGTCTGTTCCAAAGAATGGGGCAGTGGTAAGAAACTTGTCAAAGGGTGCTTCAAACGGTTTGTTTGCAGAAGTAGCTGTTAGGACTGCAGTAAGATAAGCTTTTAATAAATTGGAAGGGTTTTTCATGTGAGAGACCAAATCCTTGATAGTATATCGAGGCTTTGCTTTTATGACAGTATTCCTTGAGCAATGAACAAACCAAATGTGAAAGCAACTCTGAATCTAATGATAGACAACATGAGTGCTTCTACGATCAACTAAACTGTACACCATCCAAATGTTTCTGAACCTTGAAAAGTGTGCGTTTTGCTTCTAATTCTTTTTTTACTGCGTCTTAGTGTGTTTTACTTCATCTCAAAGCAAATCCAGTCTTCATACCACTGTTAATATTGTCTGTTCTTGCATTTTTCTCTGGGAATGGAAAAAAGCATGTTGTCTGCGCTGTGCTATCATACTGGGAGTCTGTACTGCGGTGAATGCTTGCTTTGTAATTTTAAAGCCATGAGTGAGACTTAATTTTCAGTGTGAATTTATTTGCTTTAAATATACAAAAGTGCACTCTTAAAAAAAAAATAAATAAAAAAGCTCGCAGATGTGTGCTGTTTTCCTTTTCTGATGTGGATGCAGTATGTCCAGCTGAACTTTACAGCAGGGCCAAGTGTGAGGGCTTGCAGGGTGCGCAGTCCTGTAAACTGCTTCTCCTAGCCTTTATTTTCAGGCATAAGAAGGCACTGTGCTGTGATGCCCATTTTAAACCATATGAATCCCAGACTACTAAATTGCAGTCCTTGCTTAGCTGGGCTCTAGGGATCTCTTTCTTCATTGGGCGAGTTACAAAAAGAGAATGCATGTAGGCAAGGATTAGGAACGTTTTATTGATGTGGTTACTGGAGTTTGAACAGTGCTGTCTAGATGAATGTCAGGGTCTGCTTCTTTCAGATGTGGGAGAAGTTTCTGTGATACGAGAAAAGGTGCTTCGCCAGCTCAGGTGGTCACCTGCCCACCTTACCAGCAGCAGCCCTTGTCCTGACACACTGTCAGCGAGGGCTCTGTGGAGGTCCTGACGCTGTCATCCTTTGGTATCATAGGGAAGAAATACCAAGTTGCTGGCGTGTTGTGCCCAGTGGGGACTGGTGGCTGAAAGCTGCTGTAGGCCATCATCCCTGCTGGAGGGATGATCTATGTGTAGGTAGTATCTCCGGGGCATCTCCAGTTTGTGTCTGGAGAAAGCCTTTGTTCATTGCTGTTTTCTGCTCTGTGTGCTAGGCAGATTTTTTTTTTTTTTTCCCTTTGGCATGGTGGTGGAGACACTTAAGTAGCATTAATTCTCAAGATACTGAGTGTTTCAACTTTCTCTTGCTGTCACTGGGGCTTGGAGCGGTGCAGCACCTCTAGAAAGTAGGCTCTTTCTTGATTTGCAGACTAACATCTGGGTTGACTTTTAAGTGTTACCTGAATGTGCTTTCAGCTTCCAAATGCACTTGCTGAATGTGGTAAGACCACATTAACTTCAGATCCTTAGTGTTGTGTACAAAAGCAGCTCAGAGGAAGGCAGTTGCTCAGTTAAGACTGGAACCAGGGCTGGTTTTTGCCCAGTCTAATGCTCTCTCTGTCTCTCCATGAGAAGGTAGCTAATACTTTTTAGTGCATGTTGTAAGTGTTGCTTTTTCTTAGCAGCTGTACAGGGAAGCACAGGCCCTGGACACTGGTTCTTGATCAGTGAGAGCATCTGCTTTCTGCTCAACTAGCATGCAGCGCAGTGTCATGTGCCCTTGACTTTGTATCCCAAAGGTAGCAATGTTAATGTAGTGGACAGAGGTTGCACAGCGCAGGTTCGGTGTCTGCTCCTTGTGTAGGACATGCTACTGCATCTTCCTTTCCTTCTGGGATTTGTAGAGCTCCTCTGCCTCTCAGGAGTAAGACTCAATCTGCTGACCCAAGTAGTCCAGGTCAGCACCAGGAGGTGGTAGAGTGCTGGCTGTGTTGGAGAGCTTGCTGTGATGAGTTCTAGGCACAGCTTGTGCTTTTAGTTTGATGGGAATGATGAATCTGAAGGACTTCAGCCCCTTAGGAGGAAATTTGAAGTGCTGTTCTTGAAAGCCTGTTCTATACATCCTCTTTGTCATGGGTACATCAGGGATTCCTTCAGTTAATTTTTTGGATTAGAGAGATCCACAGTCATTCTGCATTTTATGGCTTTTTATTAATAAATGGCATTGAAAAGTATATGCTGTCTGCTTTCAACCTCCATCACCTGTTTCTGTTAAGTGTGTGTTGTGCTGGGTTGCTTGTCAAGAGTGTTTTTGGAGCAAAAATAAGAATAAGTCCCCTCTTGTGCCTTTCTCCTCTTATGCAAGTGACTGCTCTTGCCCATGGCAGAGGGCTTGAAGCTTTCTGCATGTATTTGCCAGAGCCAGGCCCTTGTAATGGGGCGGGGTGGGGCAGGGCAGGCATGTCTCCAACTTGCTCAGACGCCTTTGTAGTTCTGAATTGAAGTGGGGGATTCTTATCTGAATCTGGTAAATCTAATTCAGCAGGTGCGAGACTTGTGCAGCGGTTTCCCTCCTATTAAGCCTGTAGCCAAGACTTCACCTCACATCTGGAGCAGGACAGTGTGGCCTCGTCTGTTTGAAGTGTGTGTCACAAGTGCTGGTGGGTGTGAATGCAACACCAGGAGGTTGCGGAGGCGGAAGGGTGAGGGTGTGTTTCTGGCTCGGACTCTGTACAGAGGGGAAGGGGAAACTCCCTGGCTGCATCCATGCCTCTTGCGTGTCTGCTGCCACGTGTACTGCTGGGTGTATTCCAGTAGGTTACAAGTTTTGTGGTGTTCAGTCTCACTTGGTATGGTGACAGCAGTTGGCATGTGGATGTAGCTGGCATAAATTCCTCTTTTTCCCTTCTGTTTGAATGCTTGTTTAGGCTGTAATTCAGTGGTACTTTAAAGAGGGCTTTAAAAGCCCTAGGATTTGTAACTTGGCATCATGGTGTGCAGGAAGGAAAAGCATAGATGTGGTGGGGCTTAATCTGTGTAAAAGAGCTGTTTGGGGTAGAGTGCTTACATAGAACCAACCACGTGTTTATTTGCACGATGAAGAGATGAGATAACAGGACATTTTGCAAATTGCAGATTGCTATGTAGGGATCCTTGTTTAGCAGAGGCTTGAGGTTTAGATTTTGTGAAAGCAAAATGTACTCTTTTACTCAATCTCATGGCATAACTGAATGGTGGTAGAATGTTTTGTTTGGACTGGAAATGTGCTGTAGCTTCCTGTGTAGTGGTGGAACATGGTGTCGCTTAGGTTGCAGGATTCCTAGTCTGTTTTCATTGCTGGGTGAAGCGCTAAAAGTGCCAGCTACAAAGAGTAAGGTGTGCTTTTGTGAGAATATTTTTGAGTGGGGGGAGCTTCAAAATTATTTAAGAGCCTGACCTCTCTGAGCAGCAATGTGACTCGTGATTATTATGGTTATACTTGCTTACAGCTAGCCTATTGATCAGCAAAATGCACTTGGTGGCAGCTGGGACAGGATTTTTTCTCACATGGTGACCTATTGCAGCTTGGCAGGTGGCTAGATGGGGTGTGAATGTGATGGAGCCCTGCTTTCCTGGAGACGGCTGAACACCTGCCTGCCCATGGGAAGTAGTAAATGAATTCCTTGGTTTGCTTTGCTTGTGTGCGTGGCTTTTGCTTTACCTATTAAACTGTCTTTATCTCAGCCCATGAGTTTCTTCTCACCTTTACCCTTCTGATTCTCTCCCCTATCACTGTGAGGGAGGTGAGTGAGCGGCTGCGTGCTGCTTAGTTGCTGTCTGGGGTTAAACCACAACAGAGCTCATAGAGGAAACCAGTGTGATGTTCTTCCCTCTGTCTGCTGCCATGCACTTGCTCATGGTGTGTTCTCTTAGAGGCTTGTGGAGGACAGAACAAAGCTGCTCTAGATCTGAAATGGCTTGTGATCTTTTCTCTGGTAGAGCTGGGGCCTGCTGAGAATGAAGCTTCTGGCTGCGCACCATCAGTGGAGCGGATGGCCTCAGAGGAGAAGGGAAGCAGTGTATGGAATTGAAGCTGCTGTTTCAATAGCATCCATGGGATTTGTCTGCACTGCTCCCTAGCAGTGGGGAAGCTTTGGTCTCGTGGGGAATATGAGTAGGTAGTTCCTCTTCAAGAAAATACTGGACATCAAGCAGCAGCACCGCAGAGGCGAAGTATCCATCTTCTTCGCTGCGTTGTATGTCCCTTCTCTGTTTGACAGGTATTCGATGGGTGAGTTTCTACGAGCACATCATCACAGTGGGAACAGGGCAAGGTTCCTCCCTGTTTTATGGTATCAGAGCCCAGAGGTTCCTGGGTGAAAAGCCCCCTGCTGTGCCTGCTATGGACAGAAGCGGAAGTTAGGAGGAAGCGGAATTTTGCAGTTGACTGCTAGGAAAGGCTGGCTGGTGAGTAGCTTGAGGCTGTAGGAGACCCGTTACACAGGAGTGCCACAGGGCTCGAGAAGTGGTTCTTTTTATACTACTGGGAGCTATTGTATGAAAGGTGTCCCAGCAAAACAGTGATCATGTAAGTGATAACTGTAATCATGCATGAAAAGCAGGAAGTGCTGCAGAATTGCTTTGTACAAAAGCTTTCTGAAAGAGTATTGAAGGTTGGTTGCTTGAGTGTAAGGCGTACTGACTACTGTTCTTGCACACCAATTCATGAACGAACTAGATCTTATATCTTTATAGTTTTGAATGCAATCTGACTTGTAGTTTTCAGAACCTCAAACACAAAATACATTGTCTTCCTTTAAAACCATGCTCCTGTAGCATGGGACTCAAAAGTGAGAGTGATTTCATCTAATTGTGTGCAATTTCAGAAACTGTGGCTTCCTGAGGTAATGCCATGGCAGGCATTTGAGTTCAATTTCCTGTATGTTCTCATAAAGCAGTTAATGGCTCTGTCCAACTTCTAGCCATTAGCTTTTGTATCATTCTGGTGTAACTTTAAAAAGGAATGGAACTTGGTATCTTTCCTGCCCTTCACCTCCCCCCCCTCCAATGTTTGGCCCAAATGTCCTCAGAAAAAGCTTCAGGACAACTCTGGTGTCTTCAAGCAGTTGATCTGTCTGAAGCTTCAGGGAGTGTTAATAGAAAAGATCCCTTCTTAGGCTCTGGAAACTAGTTTTGCCTTTTGTGAGACAAGGTTTTGGGTTGGTTGGGCAGCAATAACAATCTAAACTTTCCTTTAACAGAATCCTGATGAAACCTGGAGGAATTATTTTTCTGATCTAAATTTCTTCCCAAATGCTGTTCACACCCGCTGCTACAACTCGTCTGGAATGAAACTCTTTGTGGCAGGAGGCCCCCTTCCATCAGAACTTCACGGTAATTACACTGGTCTCTGGAGCTGATGATTAACTCTTTACAAAAGCTGATCTTTACACAGATTTCTGCTTTTCTTTTCCTTTTTTTTTAACAACAAACTGTGTGATGCCCTTGATTTCTGCTTTAAATGCAAGTTATTTTTGGCAGAGTTTTCTGTTGGTCTCCAGCAGTTTTGTGCCTCTTTTTGAAGCAGTTTTTTGCTTTAACCTCCTTGATGCTTTATATGAAGGGTTTTTGAAATCCCTTTTTATTGTATTGACTCCAGATGCCTCTTCCCCCACATTGATGCTGTCTTGGCCATGTGCCCCCTCACCTACTTTGCTGTGAGGTAGGATTCCTTTCTTAGAGAGGGGTTGCTCCCAGGCTTTCTGTGAAACTCTAGGGGCTGTGTGTGTGCAGGTACTTTGTGTCAGTGACATTACCTGGAGTAAGGGCTATTTGTAATCAAACAATATTAAAGTAGTAGCTTCTCTCTTATAAATATTTTTATCTGCAGAGCCTGGCCCTGGCCTGGTCTTATTTTTTTAAGAGTACAAGTGTAATGACACTGTTTATATGTGGAGGAACATGGTGGTTTTAAGCTGTACTCGTTGGAGCCCAGGGATGGATTCCCTGGGAGGATTGCCCATCAAGCCCAAACTGCAGGAGTGCAGGAATTTTCAAAAGTGCATTTATATTTGAATTGTAGTTTTCAGCAGTGCCAGGAGCAAAAATGGATCTCTGTTCCTTCTCTGCCTGTCCCAGGTATCAGCTTGCACAGCTGGAGTTTGCGTAGGCTGTTGTGCAGCATGGCTATTGCAGGGGAACATGATGTGGAGGGCCTGCAGAGGTGCAGAGAGAAAATGGGGGCTGGGGACATGAGTGTTCTGGGCATTCAAAATGAACTAAATCGCTCCATTTTCTAGATGAGCCAAGGTTCCTGAGTGCTGCTGCTGTAGCATGTGGGTTCTTCATAACCTGCGTACCACCCAGGATGTTTTTTGTCCCAGGTTGTGGAAACTTCTCCCATTTTAGCTGTTCTGGTTTGCCATCTCCTCTAATAAGCCAACGTGATAAATAAAGTTTTTTTTTTCCTCCAAGGTTGAAGAGTGCACCTCGGACTTCACTAATGCAGTGTAGAAGCTTTCCATGTAGCAAGGTAACTTGCTGTTAGCTCATGTTGTGCTAGCACCTGCTGTCATCCTGTTTGCTATAGGAGAGGCTCAGTCTTTCCCCAAATGCCCTGCTGCCTTGTGCACTGAAACTCCCTCGAACTTCTGTGGGACTGGGTGGGGAGAATAGGTCCGATGCCCTTCAGGTCCAGCTGTGAAGTGTGTTCGTTCCAGGGTGATGGTCTTCCCTGCTGCTCAGCTAAAGTGCAGGACTCCAGGGTGCCGTTCCTAGCCTTTTGGCAGGCACCAAACTCTCAGCTTGTTACTGACGCCTCTGTCCTGCTGGGATGAATGCCGTTGCCCTGCCCCTGCCACTGGTGGAGCAGAGTGTGCCTGTACCTCAGTGCTTTGGTGCCAAATGGGCAGCTGGTTGAAGCTGAGAAGACAGACAAGGCTGGGACACGCTCTGTTCTCCTGTCTCTGCTGGAGGTCACAGCCACCGCTGCAGAGGAGCTGTGGTCCCCTACGCAGTTCCTGGCAGACTGCCTGCAGCTAGTCTGCCTGTGTCCTTTGGTCCCTCTTGTCTTTGTACTCAGTATCTTCATCAGTAATGCCAAGCAGTGAGCCTCAGGCTTAATTTCCAGTTGGTAGTGGAGAGTTGGATGGAAATCCTGCAAGGAAAAGGAATGCAGTTCCCTCCCCTCCAGGTGGAAATCCCGGCCAGAGAAGAGCTCTCCCAGAGGTGCCTCTGTCCCAGAAGTACAATTTACTCCTACTGAGCACTGACGTGGGTGCTTCACAAACAGATCTTCTTGTGGTGTTTCATAATTCTACTTCCCTTGTGGGTTGGTTGCTTAAATGGAATGAGTTCGCAGCACTGCATGTGTGGCTCTTCAGGCTTTTCTCGGAAAAGCGTAAATTACATACCCTGGGGTAGTGAAGGAGCTCTCCAATTTTATTCGGAGTTGTTAATTGTTTTTTTAAAGATGTCATGATGGTGCCTGTGTTCTGTGATGGCAACATACTGCTTTAGTTATTTTACAGGCTTTGAAAAGTGGAAGTATACAGAGAAAAAGCAAGTCTTAGTGAAGTATGACAGGTTGCGTATTTCTAAGATTACTCTTCCAGCTACTGTGCAAGATCACTGTCTCACAGGGAACACGTTCTGCTTAGTTTTTTTTTATTTGGGCTTGGTTTGAGGTGCTGCTTGCTTTTTTTTTTCTTTTTTTTAAAAGAAACTAGACACTTGAGTCTACTTGAGTGTCCTCCAATTCTGCTGGAAGAACATTTACTATTTAGGCACTGAGTGTCACCAGTGCCAAAGGAAAACTCCTGGTCTGGAAATCCCAGCCCTGATGTTGATCAATTAATTGAAGCATATTGCAGGTCTGGGTGAGGGGGAAAAAAGGGTATTTGTATGGACTGAGCTTCAGCTTCCAAACACAGAGGCTGATCTTTCTGCAGAGTCTCTAGGTTACTGCAGAGGCATCCCTGGACAGTGTCCCTCTCTGCTGACTCTGGTCTCCCTGAGCACCTCAGTGTGTGGTCCTAAAGCCTGGTAGTGTGAGTGCCCTTTTCCTCCTTTTTTTCTGCCTAGGAAGCTTTGGACAAATCTTGGAAGAATCTGGACAATGATGTAGATTCCTTAAGTCTCATGTGTTTTTGTGTATTCTGTTTTCAGGGTGCTTTCTTGCAAAGACAACTTCTCATGGGGAGGGATTCATCCTTGTGGCTGTGTGAAAATCCCCCCGAAAAACTGGAAACAAACTAGATAGTGCTGCAAGCCTGCAAACAAATGGGGCCAGAGAGAACTTGACTTCTAGCCTGTTGCAGTAGTTTTAAATTCTTGTAGTAATAAAGATGTTAAGTTTCAGAATATTTTGTGGTTGGTTGTCTGTCACTTTTGGTCCAGTCAGTGTTAAAAATCAAGGCAGAGAAAGGAGATGGTATGCCAGCTGTCCAAAGATAAGTGATAGGAGAAACAGGAGAAAAAGCCAGGTTTTCTTACTTGATTTGATTTTGTTGCCCTATTGGGTTAGGTATTGGAATTGAAAACTGGGATCATGGTGAGAAGGGCAGGGGTTTCCCATCAAAGCGCAGGAATGGCTGCAGGACAGGGAATCTCCAGGCTCTGCATGGAGGTGATTTGGGGGCAGCCTGTTGTTGAAATGGCAGACAGACCCCTGTGATGGATGGAGTTGAGTCTTGTGACTGTGCTTCAGTAGCTGCTTGAACAGCTAGCTGTGCTCTGCTAGCTGGTCTCAACCCAGTGGCATGCCCATTTTCAGACTGTCTTATCTTTTCCAATGTTCCTTAATGATTTCCCTCCTTTGCTCTTGCCTGCCCTCCAGAATGGTGTGGTTGGGGTTGCCTCCTCCACACCAAATCATCCCAGTCTTTACTGTAGCAATATTATACTTGCAGAGGTGATATCTGTCATGCAAGAGACCTTCAATCTACTTAATTTGAAACTGGGTAGACCTCTGAGACTGGCTCGGCCTGTAGAACTGGGCAGTTACCCTTGTCCGTGTTTGATGGGATTACACAGTAATGGTCTATTCCTGGGGAGGTGGGGGCAGAACAGACTCTGGTTTATCTTGCATTAGGCACTTGGAGGAGAGAAAAGAACTTTAATCATAACAGACCTTGAGACTTTTCTTCCTGCTATTGACTTTTCAGTCACGTGGGAGCTTTTGTGCTGCTGGTGAGTATAGGAAGCAGTTAATTTTATGGCTCAGCTCTTTTCAGTAGACTAGCATGTTAATTTGGGCATTTTGGGGTATTACATTTTCAGTATTTGTGACCACATGTAATCAAACGAGTGACTTAATTCTGGGTTCAGTAATACCCAGCTTGCAAGTACTGGGCAGCAACCCCTCAGTAACAGTTGGGTGTTAACATGATGGACATTCCTAAGGAAGCAGAAGCTACTTTGCAGTGTTGGCTTGAGCACAGCAATGAGGGTGGTGCTCAGCCTCTTCACCAAACACCTTCTTCCTGGGAATTCCTCCAGCTTTCTCCCTTGTACAGTTAAGTCATCCAGGGAGAGTTGCTAGTGTTCTCCTTGGGTGCTTTCTGGGATTGTGGTAAAGTGAGTCCATCTGTTTGGTTCCCTCATCAGTGCTGCTAGCATTAGTCCAAGGGGAGTAAATGACCAAAGAATAGTTAATAGGTGCTTGTTGCTAGTCTCAGTTGTTCATTTTCCACATAGATCTATTTTTAAGATTTGCTGCAAGAGTGTGCCCAGTGATCTTACTGAACTTAATCTGTCCATGAAGGTTACATTGACATTGTGGGTGACTCTTGTGTCTCCCTTAATGAGGAGGACTCCTGAACTTCATTATGGGGATATATTTGCTGCCTCTGTTTCAAGTCTTTGGCTGCTGTTTGTATCTTAAGGATTAAGATACTTCCGTATCTGTTGTTGTTCTCCGGAATGTCATCCTCTTCCTTTACCTGAGCACTTGCTTTGTATATAGGCTGCATCTGCAGAGTTAACAGATGAAAGATTGTACTTCATTTACTGTAGTGTCTTTAAAACTCTTGAAATGATATTCAAATTTTCTGCATTCTTGATAGGTGCCTGTCTTGCTGCTTTACCTTTGCTCCCTTTGGAGCTTTAGAAATGTCTGATAACTGTTTGGCTTGTCTTGGCTTCTCTGCTGGATTTACAGGGAAGATTTCTTGGCAATCAGCAGTGGAGGTTGCAAGTGTGAGCTTCTGGCTTCCTGTTGTGCCCCAGGTGATGCAGGAGTCCTAGCAGATGCAGAAGGGCTTGCTTATTTTATTCTAGGGAGGTGGTGGTGGTTGTTTTTCAACTACCCACAGTGTGCCAAGCTTTCCTTACCAAGCAAGGGGAGAAGTTACTCCTTAGAACTTTACAGCCGAACTACAAAGCCAGTCTCTTAATGGTGCAGAGTTTCTTGCCCTAAGAGCCATTACTGTTCTGGTTACAGGAATAACTGTGCAGCTGGAGGAGCAAAGTGACGAAATGACAAAGCAATTCAAGGACTGACAATGGATCAGAGTGGGGTACAAGCAGGTGAAAGCACTGCAAGAAATATGTCCTGTTGATGCTTCTGAGAATATCTTAATTTGGAAACTTGTTACAGGAAAATGATGCTGAGGTTGAAGATGCAGGGCAGAAGCGTGAGGGTCTGATGCTTCTGCATTGTGTGTTTCCAAGTTCTTTACCTTTTCAGCCCAATTAGTTTAGAGTATAGCTAAAGGAATTTTGCATTAGAGTAAGTCTTTATTGGCCTCGTATCAAACATGGGTACATGACAGTGGTGTCTGACTGGAGAATGTGAAGGGTTTTTCATTTCAGTCCTCATACTTGTTGAGATGCTCTATGCAGTGTGAATCTCTTAACAGCTGAAGGATGATTTTCGTGAGTCTGTGGACATCCTGAGCTGTGGCTGTGTCTTCCTAATGAGCACTTCTGGTGCCAGCTTTAGGACCTGCACGTGACACCTGCAAGTCTTCATCTTAGGTACTTAAGTGTTGATTTTGTGGGTTGTTTTTTTTTTTTTTTTTTCCTAGCAGTTGGAGGAGGATGGGGGAGGGAATTGGGTGTTTCTGCTGGAAGGAAATACTGAGGAGGAGAAGAGGATATGCACTCCTAGGGGAAGGATGAGGGAGGGTGAGAGGAGAGGGAATTACTGGCCCTGATCCTGCAGTGCAGGTGTTGTTTTTCAGGAATGTGGTTAGGGCAGAAGGGCTGCTGTGTGCATCGTGGTTTTACCAGCTGTCTCAAGCAGTGAACTGCACTGTAAGGCTTGGGAGAGGTGAGGAGTGCCTCCCTCCTACTCAGCTGTGCTTGAGCTGTTGCCTGAGTCCACACCTGCATGCAAAAGGAAGAACTAAGCAAGAAAATTCAGTCCCTGTAGGAAGAGTCACCTGTTTGTGCAAGACTGCTGCATACAGAGGAAGATCAGTTGTGGGCTGAAGGTAATGCATCATTCTAGATGTAACACAGAAATAGTGATGAATGGATTTCAGCTTTCTCTGTAGAATGAGTGAAACATACCATACTTTATCAGGATTTGATTTGACATTAATATTCTGCTAGTTCAGTACATCAAGAATAATAGATATGCTGCTAAATTTTACTGGGTTTTTTGGTGTTTTTTTTTTGGGGGGGGGGTGGTTACACTTAAAGAACGGATCTAGAGTCTGTGAGTTCATGAAAAGCAACTTGTATGTCTCACTTCTCTCTGAGAACCTCTAGATTTCTCTTTTGTCCTTGTAGAAATGTCTGACAAAGGGTTTCAGAACAATTTCCTTGAGGTGTGTATTTTTTAAATTGCATTGAGTTTTCTTTGTTGTTGTTGTCTTGTCCATCTTCAGTTCCCTTCCAGAGGCTTTGAGGCAATCTTCTTTAGAGAAGGAAGAACCTTAAGGGACGGGGAATGGAATTTAATTATAATCCTTGGCTGTGATTCTACATCCCTTTCCTTAGTGCTAAGTCAGCTTCAGATCCTCCATTTCCTGGCTTCCCTTGTGTTCCCTGGCAGGGCTTTGTCCCCTTTGTTATACCTATTTGACTGTTAGTGCAGCTGCACTCTGAACAACATCTGTGAAATGATGCAGCACAAGAGCCTCCCAAATGAAAGTGCACTTTGGCGGGTAATGTAAACCTTTGTTCTGGTTTAGATTGTAACCCTGTGGTCATACATGTTTGAACTGAGATAACTCTGGGTATATGTCTGTTGAGAGAGTTGTAAGGCTTTATAACTGAGTTTTCTGCCAAGAGGACAGTGACATAGAGCTCCAACTTCTAGTCTTTTTGCAGGATGAGGTATGTAGCTGGATATCTTTTTTTTTTTTTTCCTTCAGATGTTCACACTGGCCATACTTTATGTAGTTACTGTTCTCTGTGTATCACCAGAAAATAAACTCCAATCATATAAATTGATAAAGTGTCAGTTTGCCAAAGCCAAAACTTCATGGTAAGTATAAACATAAGGTTTTAGTTCCTTTTTATAGTAGGGCTGTGCATTTTGGAAACAAAAGTATGTAGCTACTTGACAGACGTAAAGAATGCTGCTTTCAGAATGGAAAATCTAAGTCCTTAGAGTTGAGATGAATTTGTCTTTGGTCAGAGACCTGTTTTTCCATCACCTAATTGCTCTCTACTACTTAGACACTTCAAAATCAAAAAAGGGTCAAAATGACTGTTAGGTACTTAAACTGCTCCAACTCGATACTGGAACCTTATCTGTGGGTTTTTAATGTAGGTCTGTCCTTCTGAGTTTGTATGAAAAAATCAAAGTGAAGGATGCTTGTCTGCTTTGAGACTACTCTAGAATATAATGGCACAGGAAAAAAAAATCCATCTTTTTTCCTTGAGGATGGACATAAGGACTGGATATTTTTAGTTGCATGGATCAGTGATACTGTAGCTGTTTCTGGTAAAGTCCATTTTTTCCCTTTTTTTCCCTCCTTTTTTCTTTTTTTCTTCTTTCTCCTCACCAGAATTTTATACTGATGTATAGCACTTGATAGGTCTTAGGGAAGCACCTTTATCAGAGCATTTGAAAGCACTTGGAACTTCCTTGGCTATTGAAACCCTTCTTGGTCTTAGTACAGTGCATCACTTTGTTTTGTTTGTAGGGCCCTGGTCTAGGTTTGATTTGTCTAGTATGAGATGGAATATTACTGTCTTTCCAGTAGGCGTTGCCATGAGAGGATCTCTAAACACAATGAGTTACAGGGAAGGATTCTGCCCAAGAAGACTAATTTCAAGAGGGGTGCTGGTTATCAGTTACTAACTTTGGAATACAGCAGAGTAATACCGGTTTCCTGGAATCCTGTCAAAGACTAATTCATGAAAACTCAGTTTGTTTTGTCAAGCTATCAGTACAGTTGTGTGACACCATATGTTGCCTGCTGGTCTAGTCATCAAATCTTAAATCCTGCTGTTCTTAGAATAATGATTGCAGCCAAGAAGGCTGTTGCTCTTACTCCTGAATCTGAACGCCTTGTAGATTTTTCACAAGTTGAGGAATGATGCATCTGTGAAAACAGTATTGAAGATGGGACAGCCACACTCTCCTCGGAGGACTGCTGTCACCAAGAAACAACATCAGAGTAACAAGCCATTTTAAGCTTAGCATTACTAGCCTTCAAATGCTACCGTGTGACATGGAGGCACAATGCGATGTATAGCTGTAGACCTTTTGAAGAGACTGGGCCTAGGTCAAACTCTGTTTAAAGGCCCAAATCTGTCAGCGTCAGAGAAAAGCGTTATAATGATGTTGTATTTTTCTCTGTCTTTAAATAGATGTATGGTTATGATGATCTCCAGATGCTTCAATCCAGGCTGCCAGAGGTAAGTAAATGGCTTCATTTATTTAATGTTAAACAAGTTATCTTCAGTGTTGATCACTTGTGTGACACAAATGGGTTCATTTAATGGTGATGAAGAGCTTATCCTTATGTTCTATATTCTGTTTTTTTTTTTTTTTTTAAATATCCACAAACAGTTTCTCTAAGTGGTGTAAACAGATATAGAGGAACTGTTGCATCGTGCATTGGTCCATCTGCAAACTTTGTGAATAGAAGCAAATGTGCTCTGTGCTTCCGAGTGGAGAAATTTTTAATTGTTGTAGCAACTGTATGACATCTTGTCAAATGTAGTTGAAATCTGAGTGTGAACATTTTCTTTTACCAAGAGGTAGAGTTGAACAGCAAGTACACAAATTGGCAGCCGATAGGTGCATCTGAGAGGTTTTGGAGGTGCTCCTCGATGGAGATCTTTATGTATGCATCATGGCAAACAATGCAGGTGAGCTGCAGGAGGGAGAGTATGCGAAGTTTTCTTCCTGACCTGGATCCAGAATGTAAATGATGTGTGAGAGGCACTGAGCTCCCAGACAGATTCACAAAAAGCTTCAGCCTAGATTGCAGAAAGGTAAAGAATTTTGTTTTCAGAAAACTAGGCTAAGGACCTTGGAGAGAAAGTTTGATAGTATGTTAACTGAGAAGAGTCACAGGATTAAACAGTGCAGTGTATCTGTAGAGGCAGAAATGGAGCGAAGAGCAGTGACCTGGAGAAGAATTATCACTGGATGAATCCCATAATTAAAGGTCCAAGTCCATACCAGGTCTTCCATGTGGAGTGTGGGGACAGCCAGAGTCAGAGAGTCAAAGGCAAATCCAGGGATGTCCCAAACAAAACCCTGTCCAGCTGCATGTCCTGAATTAAAGCAGTAGAGTGCATTAATGAAGATTTGAGCTACCTGATGAAGGCAAAATCCCTGGAAGAATTTTCAACTGAAATGAATGGGATTGTATTATTATTATATATATATTTTTTTTTAATTATTATTGTGCTTCTAGGAGTTACATGTAAATCCTTTCTACTCAAATGTGACATTTAATGAATGTATTTTATTTGGTACAATTCCTTTACAGGATGATGTTTGATTAACACATTTCCAGCTAATAAGAATAGTACAGCTAAGCTCCATGTTAATTTGAATAAGGCTGTTGCTTTTGAACAGTAATTTCTTTGTATTTTGATTTAAAAGTTATGACTCTTTCTTGTATTGCTTCTGATAAGCACCCCTAAACAGATGTTTAGGTAGATTATTTGAGCAGTTTTAGGCTTGTGGTGCATTTACCTACTTATTGTCATGCTGTTAGGTGATTGGGGATTATTTTTTAATAAGTATTTCTGTCACTTAGCAACCCTCAGTGTCTTCAAAACCTTTTGTTCGTTTAGCTTCTAAGTAATTTTCTTCTTCAGAATGGTAGTATAAATTACAGATATAGCAGTGTTGCTAGCATCACTAATACAAGGTAATTGTTCTGTATGTAGCCCAAAATCATCAGTTTAGTATTCTGTTGAAAAAAAAACTCCATTGCAAAGATTGGAATAAAAAAAAACCCAAACCTGGTATTTTTGTGCTCTCTTCTTAGGCGATTGTCAAAGACATTACAATAGGTGCTAAATTATGTTTTCACCTTTTAATTTGATTTAACTTGTCCAGGACTGTGAAGCATTAGGTTGTCCATCTTCTCTTAAAGACTGCTTCATGTTACTGCTGCCTGGTATTTTGCTTTGCTCACTATCTTCTTAGCTTGGAAGAAACACCCTTGAGGTCTTACTCTCCACACTCATTTCAGGTTTCCTTGAGTACTTGCCAATCTGATCCGACTAATTCCACAGAAGCTTGTCGGAAGTCGTCATTGTTTCAGTTTGCAGAGGTGAGTTTCTTTAAAAAGGGTTGTCTTCCCCAGTGTTTCTTTTAAGAAGCATCTGATGTTGAGCCGAAAGATAAGTCAAAAATCTTGAACTAAAATTGATGCTTGTATTTGTTCCTTCTTCTGGGGTTTATGGTACTGGATCATTTATTAGCTAGATAGGTGAAACTTGAAGTGCAGGAGAGTGTGTTTTGGGATGTGGTGAAAATCCTAGTGCAATAATGGACTGTGTGGTTTAAGCAGCAGTTTAGAGATGTGTCATTCCTGCACTTAGTTTTTAACTGGAGTCTTGGTAACTAAAGCTTTAACGTGTATATTTGGGTGTTATATTACATCCTTTACCTATTGTAACTGCTTTAGTCATTGACTCCATCAAAAATAACTGTAGTTTTGGAATTTCCAAAATATTCTTCTCTTCTATAACCCACAAATAGCTCTATGCAGCTATGCTTTAGTTTTGCAACAGACAACATTTTTGTCAGTGTGTTTTCAGGAAGTGCTAGAAGTGCAACTGTGGTGGTTGGTTGGTTTGTGTTTTTTTTTTTTTTTTTTTTTTAAAGTATATGCTATTTCATTGAAGTTGTAATGGATTTCATTGGCATAAGTAGCAAGACAAGAATGAGGTTGCAAGAATCCTGGCCCTCTGCAAGCATCACTTGCTTGTTTCTATCTTTCCAGTTTTTGAAATGGTCATAGTCAAGTGACATATAAATACTTAGCTGTGTAAATATTGATTCTACAGGACACTGGGTGGTGTTTGAGTAAGTGCATGTGGAAAGAAATATTGTCATAGCAGGCCCTTTATTACTTGTTTTCACACCAGCTGTGAATCTGACTCCTGTGTCTTTAACACTCATTTCTGTGTGCACCTTCATACTCCTCCCTCAACATCACTTACAGAGCAAGTAGTAATTTGACATCCATCTGCCAGTATTTCTAAGGTGCTTTTGCATATGTAAACTGTCAGTTGAGCAATGTAATACTTGGTGTAGTTCCTCTTGATAATGGTCTGTTTCTTGGATTGTCACTGCAAAGTCCTTTGAAGAGTAGGACAAATACCAGCCCACTGAATTATTTCAGTTTGTTTTACTGTGCCCAAGGAGGGAAGTGCCAGAGCCATGTGGTAGTAGGCAGGAACTGTGTTGTGTGCTGCAAGATATGTTCTTGCTAAGGGCTAGTGACCGCTGGCTTTTCCTTACCCATCGAAGGAGAACTTCAGTGGGTGCCAGGAAACAAGCTCATGTGCACTGTTAAAACATGTGGTTTAGAAGTAGCTCAGTGATGATCAGTAATTAGAAATGCATATTAGCTAGTCTTAGCCTGTAGTAAGGCTGCACCTAAGCAATGCATGGCAGGTATGTGTGTCAATGGCAAAATAATTGGCACTGTACCTAGGTCTAACATGAATCAGATGTCATTTGTGACAAAAAGAACTGACACAATTTAAACAGTATAAAATGCAGCTCCCTTGGTGTCTGGGATGGATCTGGTATCTCTTCTTAAAGTACCTGCATGTATTGCATCCCTGTCCACACTTACCTTATGTGCTAAGCAGCAATTTATGCACACAATCAGCACCACTATTCTGCAGTCTCAGGTCTTTCAGTGAACTGTGAAATGCAATATAGTGTCATTTTTGTTGCTAACCCTCTTTTGACAGACCAGTAGGCAAATAAAAGCCCTTCAAAAAAAAGTCTTAGCCTGTTCTAATGATCCTAGGAAAGATTTTCCTTGTAAAAAATTATTCAAGGTCACTATTTCACAGGTCACCAATTTACACGTCTCCTGGGAAGGTGGATAGATACTGTACATTGTACAGGTGTGCTGGGACTCATCTGCATGTTCTTAGGTCCCAGGAGTCTTTATGTACAATAGATCAGAAGTGTAGCATGTTGAAGGTTGATACTGAAACTGAAGAGTTAGGTAATACAAACATAATTGTTTTCCTGGCAGATCTCCTCAAGCACATCACAGCCTGGAGTCCCGGGAGCTGTGAAACAAAGCGAGGAGTCTGCCTTGTTTCAGTTTGCTGAGGCATAATGGCTGAAATATGGTGGGGGAGGATGGGGGAAGCATGGCACCAGTAAGAGTTGTCACTGAATGGCTAAGCATCCTGTCTGATAAGGGATTCCCATCAGTAGATGTTTACCTTCATGGCAGCATTATGTTAAGAAAATCAAGGCAGGGAGGGCAGGAATAACCAGTGACTGGTCGAGATGTTGGCCAGTTCTACCAGCTGTAGCATACACAGAGGACACCGAGCTTGTGAACATTACTTGGTCTTCAATGCCAAAGGCCTACTGCAGATGTGGTTTTTTTTTTTCCAAACGGCCTTTTGATTTATATCGAGGAAAACAACAAATAAAAGGCATTCTGAAATGACACTATGCACTGCTTATAGAAGAGGCTGCAGCAGTGCAAAATGGCAACTGCCCTAGAGGCAGGGATCCTGTGAAAAATAAACTTGCAGGTCAAAGGAAGTTTATCCCAACAGCTACAAGGATATGTAGCAGCATCATTAAGTGGTGACTTCTAAAGCCTATAAATTACCCTTAAGTATGTAAGTTCTCCTCCTTTCTCCATGTATGGAAAATTTGGAGTTCTTAAAGATTGCTTTGAAGAATGTTTTCTCCCATGTGTTTAATGTGCCTCTAGAAATTGATTTCCCACACCTATACTCTTCTTGCCCATTTGAGGGAGTCTGGTACTGCTTACAGAACCAGTTAGGCTAAATGTATCTTCAGGGTGTGTCTGAGAAGACTGGGACTGGAGCTGGTGCTATCATGGAGGAGGATAAGATACCCAGTTTGTCATTCCGTGTACTTGGAGAGGTTTGACTACATACAACATGCCTCCTTCTGTTAAATGTTAAGGTAATTGTGTACTGTGTGTTTTTAGCTTGGTTAGGATGGGCCTTGATGTATTTCTTGGGAGGTTCAGTGAAGAAAAAAACAATTTACTGGTTTAGGTGCCATAAAATGCCTGAATGCATTACTGCATTTAGTAAGCTAAATTATGCTAAGCAATTTGGAGTAGGCTGCTGTCAGCAATGTACAGTGCTACAAAAGAAAAGAGGGAGGGAGACAAAGTAGTTATTTAGCCAGTAGCCAGGTAGACCTGTGAAGAAATGTGGAGTGTGCTGTGGTCTGATGTGCCTGGAGACTTTTGGCAGCTGTCCCAGCTCAGTTCTGTTCTGGTTCTTCCATGTTTTCCCTTCATCTTTGCTGCCTTTGCGGCAGGGTGGGTAAGAGTGCCTCTTTGTGAAGACAGCGATCCCATTGACTAGATTTGTCATTTAAAATGGACACCTTTACCCCTGGAGTACAAGTCCTCTGTCACACAGAAACAGCTTGTTATATGTATATGTAGCATGGGATTCTTTCTTCCTTACAGCCTCAGCTAGCCTGTCATCTGTTTGTCTGTCCCAAGTGCTACAGCTGCCAAAGCTTCTGAGGATATGGCTAATGAGGCCTGCCCAGTGGCTTGCCACAACAGATGATGAAAATGTCAGGAGTAAGACTTTGTGTCCTGCTGGTACGTAGGCAAGTGCACAGGTCTTCCAAGGTGATGTAAGAGGTTGGGGTTGGTTTTTTGGGGGGTTTTGGGGGTTTGGTTTTTTGGGTTTGTTTTTTGTTTTTTTTTTTGTTTTTTTTTTTTTTTTTCATTTTGGAGTGTTGCAAGTTATGCTTCAGGCTTTCTCATTCTGCTCTGATCTTGTAGATACTTGGTCCTTCTTTTGTCCTTCTCATTTGTACCTTTATGGAAAGCCATTATATAGGCCAGTGATTTCTGAGCAGTGGGCTGTGTTCCTTAGCACGGTGGCTGTTTGCAAGCTGTCTGCTCCCATGGGCTGCTTGCTGTCATCCTTCTTGCCATGTGAGGGAAATGGAGCAGATGGGAGCCCTTGCTCTCTTGGTCTTACCAGATGTGTGTTTGGCAAATGCAAACAGATGGTGACGACTGCTTTGTTGAGAAGAAACAAGAGTACCTCTTGGATTTACTTAGCTAAGCTCTCATCCGTTATTAAACGAAGAAAATGCTTCCGGAGAGTGGAAGTAATAAAATTTCATGTTTAACCACCTTAAAACCAAAATGAAGCCAAAATCCCCCAAACTGTTTACTTTCATCTGCTTTTCTGAGGTTTTTCTCCAAGTGATTTAATCAAAAAAATAATCAGGTGCAGCATGCAGCGAGGTAGAACTTTGCTGGCTAGTTCAAGAGGTTATTAGCATTTAAGATAAATGCATGCTCGAGAATGGTTTTGCTGTGTTCTCACATACTCACTTTAAGCAGGCTTACAGGCAACTCTTTCTGTTTATTTCTGTGCTGAATAGAAGGTTTGAATCTAAACCTTTTGGTCAGAATGCCTTGAAATTGGGAGTGTGAGAGCTAGTCAGTATCTTCTCTTCTAACCTGCCCTTAGGTGAAGCTGTACTCTACCCAGGTAAAGCCATTATATAAAATAGATCAATACCTCTGATGTTTGCCTATATGTTGAAATTATTACACATCTGTGTTAAAGCGAAGTGCCTGTTCTGGGGTGGGGGGAAGTGGTAAAGTACCATGGCACATGCTGCTTATGTAAACTAGAATGTAATATAGTAGATAAAATGCTGACCTGCGTTGTAAAAAAGGTAGTAGCTTGATCCTAATGATCTCTAAGTTAAGCCTCTACATAAGAAGGGGCTCTTTGTACGTGTGCTCCTGCAGGTTCTGATGATTCTGATTGAAACTAGCAGATGGTATGAAGAGAGGGAATGAGATCTGTAATCTCCCCGAGAGCTGATTGATCAGCCATCCTCTTACTTTGGACATTTGGCCAGGAAGTATGGCAGAATGAATCCTAAGTTTGTATCTCTTGCAGTTTGTTTTTTGACTACGAAGAGATTTTTTTTTTTCTTTTTTATTTTTTTTTTTTTTCCCCTCTCCTTGAAGTGAAATGTTGGCGGCTGCCTCTCTACATGGATCTCGCTTGTGTTTTGTTAGGAGCTGCCATTCTCTTGTCAAACTAAATTCTTTACTCTTTCCTCTCATTGTGCATCAGGAGGCAAGATGTGCCTGCATGTTCTCAGGTTACACTTTGATGCGTGGGTGTTTTTCTGTCTCTTCTCTGCCCTTCATACTGCACTGAAAAATCATTAAGAGCGGAGAATGCATTACGGTAGAAAAAGTTGAGGGCCTCTTCCTGCAAAGTGCAGTGTACAAGATCACTTAACTCTAGTGGGGTCCTGAGTAAGTTTCCTGAGCTGTCTCAAAACAAAACTAGGATTTTTAATTATTTTAGTTCAATATTACAAATTATTATTAATGCATACTCAAGTATTATACACCATATTTTAAAAACTTGTGGTAAAATGGATGTTCTGGATTTGGGGATTTTTTTGTAATGAATCTTCTTGACAATTGTCATCAACACTATTTTCAGCACAAATCCAAAGCATAGCCCCATACAAACTACCGTGAAGAAATGTAACTATCCCAGCCAAAACTAGGACAGTAAGGCAGTTTGGATTTCATATAATTGGCAAGAGTGCTTGAGCAGTTTAATGTTATGTTGAGGGACAGTAGTTATAATGTCATCAGAAGAAAGTGAAGACAAAGAGGATGAAGATGGCAAAGATACTCAAAAGCGTTAGAGCCTTTGGCAGCAGAAACATGTCATTTACAGTTTATATGAACAGTTTTCCTTCAATGTATTGTTCTTTTCAAAGATTTACAGATGACGTTTTGCTATTTTCATATCAGAATTAAGGGATTTTTAACATAAAACTCTCTACTGAAATGTAAAAGATGTGACCAGTGTATCCTGGAAAGAAGTGTAATTACAGAGACTGGATAGTTTTATTCTTGTAGTTTACAGTTCTACATAAAATGCAGGTGTGTGTTTTTTCACTTGGGCTGTGCAGTGATAAAAAAACCCCACAGACAAACACAAAAAACCACTCCTGGAACTTCCTCTGAAATTAAAGGTGGGTGAGACATATCACATTTTCTGCTTTTTCCGCTATCCTGCTTTCTCTTAAACTTGTTTGTATCACTATCATAAATTCCTTGCTTACTCTAGAGCCAAGACAATGTAAGGTTTTGGGTTTTGTTTTGTTTTGTTTTGTTTTTTTCAGGCTGGTCATCTCATGTCAGGCAGAGAGATCCATGTAGATGTGCTCGGTCACAGAGGCAAAAGGACTAACAGGTGGGTGTGTGGTTAGTGATGGTTCTCCCTTGTCAACAGTACTGTCAGTCCCGTCAGGGAATAATGTGTTGGAGGGGTTTCAGATCTGTGGTAATTACAGAATAATTGTGTGATTATTACTGTGGTAGTCTGAGGTATGAGAAGAACAAAGATTTGGAGAGGAGAGAATAATTCTAATTAGCTGTAAGATTTTTTACAACACAGCTTTTGTGGGTCAGTGATGACTGTAAAGGGAACTAGGCCTTAAGCCTCATTGTTTCTAAGACTATTCATATTAGACATATAACTAACCATTAGAGATTGCTTTAGATGTGATTAATAGAATGCAGGTGCTTATAAAACAATATGCATAAGCTACTTATTTGTCCCATGTGTAGCCCCCACCATGGCTGGCTAAAAACCCAGTCAAGCTGGATCAACAGAAGAAGGATCATACATCTTAGACCTAAGACACGGGAGTAAGTGATTAACTTTAGAGCAAGATAAACTAATAGAATAGCCTGAGTGATTTTCAGAAATTCAAAGGTGATCTTTGATGTGTAAGAGGATAAGTGACTGTGGTGACTGGAGACCTTCTGCCTACAACCACTAACTTCAGAAGAACCGGGACAAGAGAATTGGTGAGATAAGATGATGATGAATGATAATGACATGGGAACTGAGATCAACTGGAAAATTACAAATATTTTGGACTGGGATAATAGGTGGTAAAAAGGTATGTAAGACTGAGAAATTTCTGGAAGGTTGCCATTCACTGCGGTGGTGGCCCAACTCTGAGTTGTTAATAAAGCAAACCTAGAGAAACCCATGTTTGAAAATCCTTTAACAGATGATGATGGAGCTGGTGGCTGAGATTCTGTAATGGATATTCTTTTGTTCTGGAATTGAATCCCAATCACCCTCTGACAGTCTTAGACTACTGAATCTGGGACCATACAGTTTCTTTTCTTAAAACTGAAGGTAGTTACAGGGAGAGCCTGTCTGGAAGTTTTAGTAGTTTGGGGACAGAGGCCAGTTAGGGGCTGGGGCCCTCGGGGGAGGGGGCTGTTTCTGCCCCATGCCCTTTGGCCTGGCACTCACAGCTGGGAACAGGCTTTCCAAAATCCTTCTGGAAGGAGCCAGATGTGGGACCTGTGGCTGAGCTAGGGGACAGGGAGCACCCCTGGACCAGCCAGCCTGAGGACCGGTGGCAAATGTACCTTCAAATCAGCTGTCCCAGCAGGACACTGCCCAGGAGTAACTTTGGTTATTGCTGTTCTCCTTCAGGAAGCATGGTATGCAGCAAGCATACCCAGAGCTGTACCCATCCCAGGAGAAGACTACAAGCACAGCCGGGGCTGATGGCGACAGTTCCCACCAGCTGTCCAGCTCAGGAAGATACAGGTAAGATGCCACAGAGGGGAGAGCAACTGGTTGTCACTTCTCTTGCAGGAACAGGATTTAACAGCAGAAGGGAGGCAGGATGAAAGGGCTTTGGAGGTCCAAAAGTGCATCAGACAGCTGGAGCATTTGTGTGACAGCAGAGGAAGAAGAGGAGATGCAGGTGACCCGGCTGGGACAATGCTCCGGAGGTAACATCTGCCACACACAGAGAAAGACAGAGGCATTGGGAGGTTGTGGAATGGGTGAGAAAGGTGCATGGGAGAGAGGAGAGCAGGGGAGATGGGAGGCAGTGATGGGAGATGGAGGGGAAGAATCCACGGTGTTGAAAGTGAGCATGCTTCTGCCGTACAGAGGCCTTCTGTAAAAGCTCCGAGTTCATCTACTGGCTTTGGTTTTCCCAGGCTGTGCTTTGTTGAGCCTCAAATGTGGCTCCTGTTCTCATCCAGATTTTTGCTCTGAAAACATTCAAGTGCTGAGGCCTGGGATTTTTCAACAGTATCATATTGTTCTTTGGGCTTCCTGGGGAGGGATTGCAGTCATGCAAGACCTGTTGGGGAGCTCAGTCTTCTTTTGGGATGCTCTCTATGGCACAGGAGGACAACTGCTTTGAGCTACCTATATTTCTGGAAGGATTACCTACATTTGCCTTCCATCTGAAATACTGCTTAGTGCAGCTTGTTGGTTTTTTGGTTGGGTTTTTTTTGTGTGTTTTTTGTTGTTTTTTTTTTTTAAAAAGGGGGGAGGTGTGTGTGAATAGCTGAGTGCTAGTATACAGTGAATTACCTTCCCCTAGTTAGAGTAAATGGTTTTAGGATTAAAAATACCCATTCTGTTGTTACAAAAATTGGTTCCCTTAAAGATTCAAGTGCTTGCTGATGGACTCCTGGCTGACAAAATCTCTTCCCAGCTTGCTTAAACATTAAACAGTCTTTAAAGTGGAGTTCAGATGATCTTGTGTGATTTCTTGCAATTAATCGTTGTTGTCTAAAGTGTACTACTAAAGTGTACTAAAATGTTTTGGTTGTTACATAGAGACATCTTCTGTGTTGGGTTTCAATGAGTTCAAGGTATTGTTGTGTCCGGTTGAGAGTTTGTAATGTTATTTTTTCCTCTTTCGGAGGGAGATTAACATGCCCATCTCACCCTGCAGGAGCAAGGATGCCATGTCTGGGTTCAAGCCCATGCCATCGTCAAAGCTTGCGTCCTAGAGTTGAGCATGGAGGGGCATCACCCTGCGAAGGTTTGGTGTGTTGTAGCAGTTGGTGCGGTGAGGTCTGGAAGGTGACCAGCGCTGTGAGGTCTGGTGGATGGCAGTGAGGTGGAAGCAGCTGTTGGGGGGTCTGTCACTTGCATAGCCCAGCCCCCCCCCTCCATGCTTCAGAATGTCTGGGTCCCTGTGGCAGTTTTTGAAAGGTCCCTCCCAGTTGGGTCAATGGACATAGTGCAGCCAGTAGATCCTTTTGGAGCTCCTCTGTGTGGCATAAATCCCTCAGCATTTGTGATTGAGAAGAGGTAAAACTGGAATCTGCAGATCTTCTTAGATGACCTTCAGGGGCTGTGGGCTGTGGGTGGGGACCGGCTCTCTTTTTCTGGTCCAGTGACTGGTGTCATTGCTCAAAGGAAGTGGAAGAGCTTTAACAGGCAAATCTGTCATTTCCCTTCTTCCAGGGGTTACGGGAAGGGAGCTGTTTTGGAGGTGAGGCAGATGTAAGTTCACAGTCTTGAGCCAAACTGGATAGAGCAGAGGTGGACTGTAATTTGTCTGACCTCAGTTGTGTATCTGTAATGCAGCTGTAATCATCTCTGCCTGCACAACTGGCATGAGGTCCTATTTTATTTTAAAGGAGATATAGTGAATAAAATCAGTGAATAAAATCAGTGAATCTAATGCATGGTCTTTGTGACCAAATATATAAGTATTTACTTTAGGATAAGATAAACAGTACCTTGAACTCACTGGGTATACTGACTTAACTCTCTGTTGCCTAAAAATGGGACCAAGTTTGGCTCAGACATGGATGTCTACATTAGACATGCATGTTTAGTCAGATGAATCACACCCCAGTCTGCTGTGTTCCTCATCAGGTCTCTGACAACTCTGCTGTTAGCCCTTATTGAAGCCAAGTACAGTCTCTGTGTCTGTCTCTCTCTCTGTGCCCCCCCCCCTTTTTTTTTTTTCTTTCTTTAAACAGAAAGTAAACAGAAAGGAAAGTCAGTCTTAGACGTTCAGTTGTGGAAGAAAGTTTGTGTTTGAAGATCATGCTTGGATCTTTGAGTAGGTCTAATTAGATGCCTTTTCCTCTTTGCTTCATCCCTGACAAGCTTAGGCACTCTCTGTTTGTCCTGTTTCTGAGGACCACTGCCCAAGGTGCCTAGCACTGCACAGGGAAATTCTGCATCTCATTTTGCACTGTGAATTTTGTCAGTCATCAGGAATAAAGTATTTTTAGGACATAAGCTAACTAAATTGCACTGAAGTGAAAAAAAGTGCTCTATAACTTCAGAGAAATAACACTGGATTATAATCAGAATATAAATATTTTGAGCAAAAGATGCTTTAAAACTTAGGTAAAAATTATGAGCATAGTGCAATTTTTTTTAGTTTGGATTTTTATATATTTTAGATTTAAAGTTTGAATGTAAACAAAACTGGTTGAATTGATGTGGAAAACATGTTCAAATTGCCAACTATTTCTTTCAAAGAAGAATAAGCAAAGTGGCTTTTCCTTACCCCTCAAAGGAGAACTTCAGTGGGTGCCAGGAAACAAGCTCATGTGCACCATTAAAGCACGTGGTTTAGAAGTAGCTCACAAAGGCTGAGACAGGTAAGTGCTAGCCAAAATTTTGCTTTGTGCTAACCCCATCAACAAAAGATAAGTATTACAGGCTCCAGTACCAAAAGAGTAGGAACTAAGGGGGGGGAGGAGGGGGATTTGGAATAAGGTGCCTGATGACTGTTCTACTGTCCTTACTCCTGGCCATGACAACAGTTTGTCCTTTAAGGGCCTTGATCCCACTCCCCCAGTGATGGTGTGTAATACAGTTGGGTTTGCTGGTATCTTCATAAAATGCCCCCTCGTGGTCACTACAATGATTTCCTGAAAGGGTGTGCAAACTATTGCCTTACCCATTGTTGTGGTTTAACCCCAGCCAGCAGCTAAGCACCACGCAGCTGCTCACTCACTTCCCCTGACCCAGTTGGATAAGGGAGAAAACTGGGAAAAGAAATAAAACTCGTGGGTTGAGATAAGAACAGTTTAATAGAACAGAAAAGAAGAAACTAATAATGATAA
>JANXJC010000078.1:74387310-74397764 GCA_027564655.1 Leptodon cayanensis
TTATTTTCCATAAACCCACTTTTCCAGGGTTCTTAATTAGCTTCTGTCATAATTGTTGCTATGACTAAATTACTGAACCAGTGTACAGCTTGTTCCTAGGATCACTGTTGCAGAGCTGTGTGTGATGCAGGCAGAGCTGATCCTCTGGCCAGCCTGTACTGAGTCCTGGACTCCTATGCTAGCCAGGCACACGCCTTCTAGCTTAAAGCCAAGTGAAAATTCCCATGTGCACCACTGGCCACCCCACAGCCAGAGCCTGTGGTGTGACCTCAACTTAAAATGCATTTCTGAGTGGTGCAGTACCTTCAGTAACTTATCTGAAAGTCTCTGAAGCACAGAGACCAGGAATTTGTCTGTGTTGCAGACAAGGGAGAGTGGAAAGGAGAATACAGCCACATCTTGTCTGAAGGGATCTCTTGCATATGCTCTCCCTTGCCTCTGTAAGCGGGCACTTTGGTGTGTGGTGAGGATGGGCAAGGGGGGCACAAGAGAAAAGGTGAAAGCCTAATAGTGTTTGGTATTACTCTCAGGACTCCTGAGGAATTTAAAAACATAGAGGGGATACTTATTCATTGCTTGGGAGGTACTTGCGAAAAGGCTTAATCAGAAACATTTTCAGAGAGATCAAGTAGATATCCCTGTCATTCTTTTTTCTCTGTGTTAATTTTTGAGAATTTAAAATAGGAAGTATCTTTTTTGCTTGTGATGCTGGGTTTCTTTATCAAAACCATGTAGTACTTGGCAAAGTGAAAGAATGCTCTTGACAGAAAGGAATCCTCCCAACTAAAAATTGAGTGCCATTTTCTAGTATCCTGCTGGGAGCAGTATGATCTAAGAAGGTGCACACAGATCTAAAACAGGGTGCCAGGGTTGGCAGAGTTGGGAAAATGTGGGCTGCCTGACCATTTCTGTACCCAGAAAAACACCAAGTAAAACACTTGATTGTGTACCAGTTGTGATCATTAGACTGAAGCTGAGAGAGGGTGTGTGAAGACCCTTGCAACATAGTGCAATGTCTCTGTAGTCCTAGATGTTGATTGTTTGACCTCAGAACAAAAATCTAGGAGTCAATACATTCTTTTCTTAGGAACTGCTTTTCTAGATTCCCTTGTTAAAAGGGAAAATTCAGGTGCTGAATCTTAAAATCTCGTTAAACTTGTACTTTTTATTTGTCCATTCAACTGGTCTCCTTTCCTTTTCAAGGCCTCCCACAGTCTCAGGGTATATAAATCACGATGATTCATCCAAATAATACCGAAATGGACCAACCAGAGGTTAATGTGCCTTCCTCTTCTGGTACCTTGATCTTCATAAAGTTATCTCACAAACTCATAACTGTCTTAGGGCTGGGTACATGCATTGTCTTTTTCTAAGATGTACGTTTTGAAGTTGCAACAGGTTTGTACTGTTACTTGTGACTTGTTCCATTTGTTTTAGGATGTGGTGTAGACACAAATCAATGTGCTGGTTTGTTTTGAGATCAGTCTTACCTGTGACATCTATCAGTGCTTGGCTGTATGTTAATGTGTACACAAATGCTGGATCTTCCCCATTGCCTATGATGTACTTGTATATGATGCACAAACTACACAAGGTGTTTTAAAACGTGCAGTGATCACAACTTGTTTCCTGAGACTAGGATGTCCTACAGTGAACTGTTTTTAATGTTTTTTTCCCAAATATATTTAATAAGTTCTAAAGCCTTGGGAGGAAAAAAAATAATTGGGACTTGGTGGCTTTTGTTCTGAATCCAGGGTCTGATGCTTGATAACAACTCTTGCAATTCCACCCATTTAGCAGAGCCTTTCTCAGCTTGCTGTTTCTGTCATGAGGTGTGTCAGAAACAGCACTGGATCCTGAACTATCTCAGAAGTTGTCAAGTGAAGTAGTAACAGTTCTCTTTAAATGTTACAGTGCACATTTTTAACTGAGGTAAAACTGTTCAAAATTATTGATGCAGCTTGCAAATGGAACAGTGGGAAATCACAGATAGTATGCAAAACCAGCCTGTCCACACATGGGGCTCAGTGTTCAGAATTACCTTATAAATTGTTTCTCCTCTGAAAAGTGATTACCCCCCTACCCAATACAAAGACATTACATGTTTGGGTTTTTCTGAATTGGCAAAGGAAACCTTTGTTCTTAAACTCAAACTGACATCTGGAATTTCGGCTGAGTTTCTGTCTCTAATGCAGATAGCAGAGGATGGCATGATTGATACAAGATGTCCCTTCCGAGCTGTAAGGTTAATTTGATCATAACAGCATGGAAACAGGAACAATGCTTCACTTGGTGTGGCCTTCAATGGGCATGCATATCTGTAATTAACTGAAGTACAGTACTGCCTTCTGTTGATCCAGGAGGCTATCTTTGTTTTTAGAACTGGCATGATTAGTCATCAGTGTATTGACTTTAATATGCAGTCCGGGAGCTCTAATGTATGTGTATTTCCTGCGCTAGCTGTATCTGTTCTCTCTGTACCCCAGTACAGAGTTAATCTGGAGTTCTCTTTTTAGTTCTTGCTAACTTCAGAGCTTCTTCAAATTCAGTAAGGTCCTGTTCTGTCACAGTCACTTTTCAGAGTAGAACAGATGGGTTTAACTTTGTTTTGTAACCTTCAGCACCTTCCTCTTCTCCTATTCTTCCTAATTTGCCTTTAACAATCAGTTCAAAGCTGGTTGCCTAGTCTGAAAAATATTGAGTCATAATAAAAAGAAAACCTGTAGCCCACTGTAGAAAGACCACTCTGTGCTTTTACCATAAACTTCAGTGGCTGGTCGGCTGCCTCAGAAGTGGAGACTCCACTCCTGTGCAGTCTACAGAAGGTGAAATTCTCTCACATCTATATTGTACAGTGGATGTCAGCAGATCAGGAAGTGGAGCTGCCCTGCGTCTGCACCCAGTGTGTTTATTAAACTGATCAGTGGTGGTTTAGTCAACCAGAGCACTGGCATCTTTGGCTGCTACTCAATGTCATAACTAAAGATTTCATTAAGGGCAAAGCCAGGAGGGTGCATTACAGACTTTCTGCTGACTTCATCCCATTTAAAGGCTTTCTTCACAGATTTTTTTTTTTTTGTCTTTTGCATATTTGGTGGATTATGAAAAAACTGCTATAGTAGGGCTATTAGCTAAACTCTAACCCTGTGCTCAAAAGGCAAAAGTTACTATAATGAGGTTTGGCCAGCAGTAATGCCCGGGGCCTGGCTACGCGCAGCTATGAGCTGGTAATGGAGCGTTCGAGCAATGGAAACCTTGAGGGTTTGCTCCATCGTGCTGTATGCTTATGCAACTGCAGATTAGTTGCTCCAGAACTTGTAAAACTGCTGGTCGTCCCTCTTGAGATCAGATGTGAAGATGGCACGAGGAAGAGCCAGTTAACTCAGTGGTCACTCACTCTCACCCTCATCACTCAAGGTTATCAATGCACTTGTCTCTGTTTTCTTGATTGACTGTGACTAGTGTGCTTTACAGCTGCCACCAGCCACCTCCATGTGCTTCCTGCTGTGATGAAGTGAAAAGGGCCTTGTCTGCAGCTCCTTCCACCTGGTTTGTTGTTGATGTGCAGGGGTGTTAACAGGCCAGCTAGGATTTACAGTTTCAGTTAGCTGCTCTGTGCTTCGCTCTCAGTGCAGGTGTGATAGTGGGGCCCTTGTGAAAAGGTCAGGATAAGTAACTTCTAATGGGCTCTGTCACTCTTGCTCAAAATGCTGTGTCTCCATTCTCTGCCTCTCATCCTGGCCTTGCTCCCATTTTGCCACCCTCTACCCTTTGGGACTCGAGCAAGTTCCCTGCCCTCTGACAGCTTACTAGTTCAGGTACCAGTTCTGCAAAGCCTGGGGTCACCTGTTAAAGCCCCACTACAGTTTGAGACTTCTACACTTGCTTAGGCAGCAGCTTGCTGAGTTGTGGCCTTGCTCACAGTCTTCCTATTCATTTGATTCAGCCCTGGATATCTCCCTGGACTGGTATCCCCCTTTCAGTGTGAAAGGCTTTGTTCCAAACTCATTTCTCCTCCATGAAGGAGTTGATTCCTGTACTGCTGGCTGTTTCAGTTTGGTGGCTTTTATTTTTCTCATCATTTCTTCAGGGGTTCACTGTGTACGTACAAAATTGTACTGACTTTCTCAGCTCTCCTGAATGTGGTACAGGGGCCCACCCTGAGAGAGATCGGAATTACTTGTCTACTTCCAAGGTGCACAGAAACAAGGATATCTTACACAAACAAGTTTTAGGGAGGAAAAGCAGCTACATACACAGAAGTGGAAAGGTATCTCTGGATGAAATAGGTGAGGGAGCAGTTTAAGAATTTTGAATAGGAGAACAGTAACGGAGTTTTTGGTTTCTTTTTAAAAAATTGCTTTAACAGTGGGTTTGTCTGTGTTCTAATCCACAGAAAGTTGCAATGTAAACTGGGGTTTTCTGTTCATCAATGCAAAATGTGCCTCTCAACTATAATGCAAAAGTCAGTCTCTGTCTCTCTGTTTGTAGTGGAAGAAGTTTAACCGAAGACTGATCTAATGTGTTTCTTGCTCTTTTATGTAACCATCCACACAACAGCCCTTGCTGGTCTTTCCCAAGCACCATATAGCACTATCCCTATTTAAAAGCAAAACGGGGATTGCATTGAGCAGTGGAACCTGCTGAACTTCCTTGGTTTGAGAGACATGGGAGAGAAGAGACCAGGTTCCATGTGTTTTAAATACAACTTTAAACCAATGCAGCTACTCTCTCAGATCAGCACCACTTCCTACCTTTCCCTCCATTTAGGTGGGAATTTAAAAGTAAACTCAGCAATATGTGATCCAGGTGACGTGCTTTCAGGTGGCATATGGGGTTTTTGAAATTTGAGGATTAAGATTTCTCTTGTGGAAGAACTCGGTGCAAGAGCTTGGATCTCAGATTACAACTCTTCTGCCAGCTTGCTAAATGCAATCAAGTACTCTGGACTCTTCTGAAGAAAACTAGTAGAAGAGCTGTAAAGGTGTAGACTGGAACTGATCATTTTAGGTCATCTGTGTGTTGCTTGACTACATGGACAATGTAACAGTGATTTTTTTACAAATTGCTTTCCATGTGTCAGTCACAAATTACTCTTAATTTGCCATTTGGAGAAAAAACTGTTAATAGATAGATTTCCAGATCAAATTAAGAGCCTAATTTTCCATCTTGCATTAACCGGGTTACTGTGTTCACATGCCAGAAAGATGTTGCTCTTTGAAAAAGCATGTTAGTGTATGTGGCAATGACCCATGCACTTTTTAAATACCTAGATCTGTACATTCTCACCTGAGTATCGTTAACCATGATGTAATCTGACAAATGGATCTTTTATTACTGCCCTGTTATATAGATAATTGTAATTAACTGCAGTTTGTTTTTTCCACTACTTGAAGTTGTGTGATTGGAAGATTGGTGAACAAAAAGTATTTGTGCATCTTACTATGGGTATCTCTAAATAAAATGTATTTGTATGGCATGTTGGCTTGGTTGATGATTTCCTTTATTTGCTAATCATCCCACTGCAAGTGAATCCAGGGCAGTTTGAAAGCAAGTGTGCTTGGGTTTCTCCCTGTAACAGTCCAGCCTCTGTGTTGACATAAGTGATTCAAAGGAAATAAAGTGAACTGTTGTTCTTCCTTCACCAGTGAGTGGATTGATACCCAAAGGGCTGGTTCTCAGTTTACTCCTGTTTTTCATCACTTAAACATCAGTCCTGTTCTCTATACAGCTGCAGTAACACTCCTTGCTTCTTCCATAGGAAATGTATCTAGTGGCACAGTTGGGACTGTTACACTCTTGAAGGGATCTCTTTCCTGTTCTCCTCTTCTGGTACCTCATTGGTTCCGAGGCAAGAATTTCCTTTCAACCACTCTATTTTTCTAAGAAGGAAATACCTCTTAGAAGTGTTGGACAGTACAGATACTTAACTCTCTACCTATAGGTATAAGACTAAGGGTTTCAGGAAGACCTTATGTACCAAAACTGCACCTGTAGCACTGGATCTTCCACCATACTTCCATTGCACAGGAGAGTAAGGCCTCTGTCCAGCTGTCCTATTGCACTGCCTCTTCCTCCCTGCCTAGAATGAGGAAAGTTATTTTTTGGAGAAGAGGAACGTCCTTAAGAGATCTAAGCTTTATGTTGGAGGCTAAGATCATGTGCCTAAAAGCTGCTCTTGCATCCCCATCTTCTTCACCCTTGGCCTCACCCTGAGGTGCTAGTTTTAGTTTCTATGGTCATGGACAAACCGCAGCTTTGTATGCAAGCTATGGGAGACCATGTCCCCAGCTGCACCATCTCTGCTCCCTGTAGTAGGCATTACTGATGCCTTGAAATAAAGGCTGGAGTTGAAAGACTCCATTGTATTTTTGTAGTGCTTAATTTATGCTTGCTTGAGCAACTTTGAAACTTTTGGTATGTAAGAAAGCCTTGAGCATTGTTAACAGTATGCACAAATAGATAAGAAGGCTTAAGTTCTGCTGAGCTTTGTGATTAAAACCTACCAGGACCAGCTAACTAGGAAGAAGAGATGAACCACCTGAGATGACCCGCACTGCATATGCCTTAAGAGAGAGTTCAATTAGTGGACACCAAGAATATGACCACCAGAGGGTTTAGAAGACCCTGAAAGACCACTGACCCATTTAATAGTGCACACCCAAAAGGGCGGACACTATGTAAATAATTTCTGGCAAATAACATGAATATGTACAACAATTCCGGGAAATGTAATGAATGTGTATATATTAGAACAATATAAGCTTTGCTTGCTGTAGGTAATGGTATGCATGCTAGGAGGAACTATCCCCCATGCATCCAGTGCTGCAATAAAGAATGCCTGCTTTCTAAAACTCCAAAAATGAGTCTTAGAGGGTTTCTTCAGCCAGCTTTTTCGATAACACTACTGTGCTTGTGGATGCCAAAAGGGGAAAAGGAGAGTCTAAAAAACATGTGAATGCTATACTGTCATCCTGCTGAGCTTTATACCAAACTGAGAGCCGAGAGATGCAAAAATAAATATCCCTGGCCCTGGAGACATGCAGGAGACGATGGGTTGTATGTGTTGGGATGGGGCTAGAAGGCATCAGTAGCAAGTACAACCTGTGACTCCTGACTTGTCTGCTGTCATGGCCATGGATTTGGATGAGCTTGTGCCAACCCCTCAGTGTGGCAGCTTGGAGCTGAACTGCTTGTGAGCTATGCTCTATTCCTAGATGGTCATGCTTGCTGCTACTCCTCCTCACCTGAGAATGGGTCCCCTGCCAGGCTTACGCTTTTGTTTCTACCCCTAAGTCTCATAAGAGGGCGAGGGGACAGTTACTTTAAGCTGTAGAAAGGGCTCTGGCAAGAAGAGTTACTAATTCCCCAGCTGCATCGGACGCTCCATTGAGTACAGCATCCAGATGATGTGGGACCCATCAGCTGATGTGTGGGACCAAAAAGGACCTCAGGAAGTACCAAGATGGTCAGTACTCATCGAGTTCCTCCTAGATGTGTGTCCAGCTTAAATCTCAGCAGTAGAGTCCAAATCCTCCCCTAGCAGCTAATTCTAGCGTTCACCTGTTTTGTCCCATCATCTGTCCTGCAGGTCCCCTTGCTTTCCCACTCGCTGTGCAGATGAAGCAGTTTGTTCCCTTCTGTGGGGCAGCTCATCTCTTCTTGTTGGAAGGGATTTTTTAACTGTTTCATGGCCATGGTCTTCACTCCTTATACTGAACAGTCCAGATTCCCTCAGTTCTTTCTCACTGGCTGTGCTTGGCACGTGCTTGTGTGGCCATCGTCATTCCTGGCTGTGGAACCAAGACGAGATCCATTGCACTCCTTGGCCTGGAGCCTGCAGCAGGTCTATGCTGCTGTCAACTGTTCTTTTACTGTACACTACAAACACGGTGGCAGTGCACATTATCCCTTTCAACACTCAATCTGCTGCCTGACTCCTGACTCCCGGCCCAGCTGCTGCAGGTTTGCTTGGCTGTCATCACTTCCCTTCTTGGGTGTATTTTGCTTCTGATCTTTGTGACTTGGGCTCTCAGCTCTTGCCAGCTGCTGGCACCGCTGTTGCAGAACAAGGAATCCAAACCAAGACAGCACTGTGGGAATAGTTTCATACTGGTTCTGTTAGTTCTTCCTAGCCATAGCTGTACTCATCCTCTCTGCTGCAGAATGGAGGATCAGTATAGTCTTTTCCAGTGCAAGGTGCTTTCAAGGCCCAGTAAATGGATTAATAAATTAAGAGAAGCCAGGAACGCAGTGCTTGAACTATTCTTGGGGCAAAGGCAGCCCATTCTTTCAGAGATTGGAAGAGAGCAAGTTCACAGAGTATTAGAAAATAAGAACCTCTGTGCTTTGTCTCCCAACTTCCTCAGTCCCCCCCAAGCCTCCTCATCTGGAAGAACAAATGCCAGGATACCTTCAGCCCCCTGCAAGGCTCAAGGGACCTCGTGGCCAATAATGCATTTGGGAGCTACTGATCAGCTGCTCCAAAGTACTGCCCTGCATGGAGAGTCTTACCTTTCCCTCTTCATTAAGGTGTACCAAGAGCCGGTAGAGGCAAGAGAGAAGCCACAGGCCTTAAGTGCAGAGCTGCGGTCAAAACGTCAGCTAGACAGTTGCTTCGACTGTTTGTGCCAAAGACACAAACAGAGGTGGGTCATGTTCCAGTGATGCTAAAGTCTCAGCAGAAAGATTTGTAGCCCCTGTAATCAGTCCCTGTGGTTTTTTTCCTGTGTTGTCAAAAGTCTCCCTGTTCCAGGGGTTTCCTCTCTCCACAGACTCACTGCAGTGTCTGGTGCATGGTGAACGTTAGGCACATAGGCTCAACTACAATAGAAATTTCACAGATTCTAGACAACTGGAAAGGAAGTGGCTAGATTTAAGGTTGCCTCTGGGGAGACAGACTGGCACTGTTGCTGTAAAACTCCTCCCCATATAGCTGCTGTATTCTAGGTAAGTATTCACCTACGGAGCAATGCTGGCTAATTTCTCCATGTATATGAGCCCTAGAAGAGGTCTGGAAGCGAAGATGGTGAGGAATGGTTGGTCAGCACTCAGAATAACACCTGGGAAAGCACGAGCCATTTCCTCACACACTGTGGAGGCAGACTGCTTCCTGCTTCTGAGGGCTGCTGGACACCACGCAGCAGCCAGGCCAGCAAGGATGCCAGTAGAGAGCTATTAAGCTATAACGACTTCTGATCTTGCTCTCTGATAAAACCACTTCATAGAGACTTTTTTCCCTTCCAGGAAAGAAATTCTAGGAGTAATGATGACTTGTCATGTGCATTTATAGGAGCATCTCTTTCCTCTTAATTGCAGGAAGCCAACTTTAGCTTTTTACCTGTATAAACAGACTTTGACTCTAAAAAAATTATTTTCCCTGTTGTCTTGGTATATATACAGTAGGCTGCTGCTGTTGCACTTTGAGTGCATTTGGTTTTGGGGAAAGCTTTTAGTCCTGTGCTCTGGGCTGCTCAACTCTGCTTAGGGGAAATGAAACATCCAGCACTTGAACGTTCTGCACAGAGCAATAGAAAGTGACAGCAGGGAAGAGTGTGGCTCATATGGCGTGGATTTCCCTACTAACACACTCTTGGAATAAGAAATGGTCAGAGAGGTCAAGTCATATCCCCAAATGCTGGGTGCCTGTACTCTCTGAATGACAGAATAGCTGAGGTTGAGAGACACCTTTGGAGATCAGCTAGTCCAACACCCTGCTCAAAGCAGGGTCAACTAGGGCAAGCTGCCCAGGGCCATGTCCAGTCAGGTTTTTAATATCTCCAAGGATAGAGACTTCACAACCTCTCTGGGCAACCTGTGCCAGTGTTGGACCACCGTCACAGTAAAAAAAGTTTCATGTTTAAATGGAGTTTTCCAGTTTTCAATTTGTGCATTGTCACTGGGCACCACTGAGAAGTCTGGCTTCATCTTCTTTAGTCAGTCCCATGAGGTAAGGGACTGGTAAGATCCCCCTGAGCTTTCTCTTCTCCAGGCTAAACAATCCCAGCTCTCTCAGCCTATACTGTATGTCAGGTACTTCAGTCCCTTAATCATCTCTGTGATCCTTCACTGGACTTCCTCCAGTGTGCCCATGTCCTTCTTGTATCGTGGAGCCCAGAAGTGGACACAGCACTCCAGATGTGTCTCACCAGTGCTGTACTGGCCAGAGGGGAAGGATCACCTCCCTTCATCTGCTGGCAGCACTCTTCCTAATGTAGCCCAGGATGTTGTTGGCCTTTGATGCAAGGGCACATGGCTGGCTCGTGTTCCACTTGTCCACCAGGACTTCCAGGTCCTTCTCTGCCAAGCTGCTTTCCAGATACTTGGCCCCAGCCCACATTGGCATATGGAGTTATTCCTTCCCAGGTGCATTGTTGAGGAATGGCTTAGGAGTAACGGACATGACTCCTCCACTGAACATCTGTGCGAGCAAGGCCTGTAAGTAAATAACAGTC
>JANXJC010000078.1:74454418-74466484 GCA_027564655.1 Leptodon cayanensis
GAAGTTGTTTGAGTAATTTGATTGTGTAATTTTCATGTCAGTAACTACGATTAAGGGGGAAACAGAAAGACTATGTGGTTGCAGGTTGGTGAAAGCACAGCGGGTAGTGGTGGAAAGGTGGGCTGAGTCAGAGAAGGAAACAAATGGAGTATTCAAACTTTCTCCTCACAGGCAAGGAGTGACACGGAGTTTCTTCAAAGATCAGGGTACACAGGGAGGCTGGGATTCTAGAGCATCTTAGGGAAGAGTGAGAAAGTAGATACAAAATTTCGAACAATGTCTAATGATTTGGCAATAGCAGTCTCATTTGGAATGGGTCTTTAGGTAAGTCCTTTTCTTGGCATTTGGAGCTACTTCACTAGATACAAAAAAGGGAGTAAAGAATTGCAAGTCCTACTGAAACGCGTAGTCTTAGATGAGCTGTGGCTTACTTGTGTGTGTTAGGGAAACAAATTCTTCTGTGAGGAAATTTGGGAAGTAAATGATACTTAATTTTAACTATGGTAGTTTTCTTCTTCAACCATGGTATTTTTTAATGTGACAGACTAGTGACTGGCGGCTCCTCTGCTGTTGCTGTTAAATGGTGTTTTCTCTCCTAGGGTTTGGACGTGGCAGAGGGAGAGGAGCGGGGAGGTTTTCAGCCCAAGGCATGGGGTAAGAAACATGCAGAGCACAGATTTTGGCAAGGATCAAACTCAGTGGCAATATGAATTGACAATATTGCCACTGTATGTTTTAATATTGCTGTATGTTTAATAAACCTATATGGATGTAAAAATTCACAAATCTTTTAGATAATTAATGGATTATTTTTGTTTTAAACCAGTATTTCTAACTAGACACATCTATACAAACCTAATGTGTGTTCACTCAGTGTTAATATCTCAAATTTTGACAACCTGTTTGTACCTATCAGTAGCAGCCACATAGTGCCTTGGAGGCTGAAAGTTCTGTGTGGTGCGGATAGTCCTAGGTCAATTTAAAAATAGATTTGTTTTAGTGTGGTGTAGAACATACAGGTTCTATATAAACCCAGAAAGTCTAGTGATGATAAACTTTCTCCTGTTTTTGAGGTTTCATGCTTTAGCTGTTTGGACTTACATGGACCCTAAAACAGAATCGACAGAATTTACACAGCAGCTCTAAAGTTTGTTCTCAGTTTTGCTGGAATAACTTGCTTCATAGAAGTGTAGCCTCCACTACATTCACTCAGTGTTTGCCTTTAATGACATTTGGTGCAATGTCAGTGATGTCATGATGAACAGAAGGCTCATTCTAGTTCTCCAATAATCCTTCTTGTTCGTACCTGTAGATGATGAAGTGAAAAGTGTTTTTTCTTCAAAAATCGTTTTTCACCTTTTAGCTGCATCTGTGTGTTTTGGCATCGGTGTCAGGAGTGCATTCTGAAATAGTCTTACTGATGTTCTGACTCCTGTCCTGTGGAGGTCTGGTGCTCTGAAAGGACACGATACTGGTTTCTCATCAGTCAGCCACCTGCTGAGAAACTATCAGCTGAGAGGGGCTTATTGTTGTCCATATAAACTAATGCTTTATAAGACTGGGAGGAATAGGTATGCTGTTAACTGCTTTTTCAGGAACTGTTTTGGTTCAGTTTTGCTACAGTAATTTTTTTTTTTCCAGTCTCCTCCCTTTCTTCTCCTCTTACTTCTTTTCTCTTTTCTCCCTGTTCTATCTGTGTCTGCTCATAGAGGAAAAATTTCTTTTGAAACCAAAACTATCAAGATAAATTATATGGAAATCGAGTTGCTAAATCTAATACAACTTCAGCTAAAAATGATGACACTTGTGTTCATTGAATGACCCATGTGTTCTCTTCCATTTCTTAACTTTTAAAACTCCAGGACATTTAACCCTGCAGACTATATGGAGTCTTCTGCCACTCATGGCTTTGGGACAAAATCAGAGATTTGGGAGACTGGTCAGAATGATGCAGATGATGGAACTGGTAAGATGCTTCAAGAAGTGGAAGGATTGGAATGAAGGAAGACCAGTAGCAAATTGGCAGTTAAAATAACCATTCTGTTAGTGTTCAGTTAACTTCTGAAAATGTGAATACGTCTCACATGACACAGACAGTAGTTCATTTTTATAGCTTAACTGCTACTAATGTGCAGAGCACATGCTGTGTAGCCTGAGTAACTATATGGTTAGAATGAAGGGAAAGCGATTTGCAATTTTTTTGTTTTAGTACTAACAATCCTTTGAGAGACAAACGGATTTGAAGAGTTATTGAAAGAACCTTGTATGTGAAGAACTGTTTAGATATCTTAAGTACTGCTTAAGAGCTCCCCTATGTAGTTAAGGAGTTAAAGTCCTACTAAAGTGATTGGTCCACAGGCATTGGGCAATAGGGTATGAATATCTAAGTAGGAAAAGAAAAAGAAAAGAAAAACTGTTCACAAACATGAATCCACTCAGTGACACTGGAATGGCTTTGGAAGCCCCACCTGTACAATGCAGGAATGTAAGGATGTGAGTCTCTGGGATGGAGGAGAGTTCCAAGATCTGCCACCTTTGAAGAGAAGAATTATTAGATAAAGCACAAGTGGGAACTTGAATGGAAGCCAAAAAGCAGTCTGCCTGTCTGAAGATAGAGGCAGCTGTGTGTTTCTGCATGAAGTTTCAAGTGTGAAGTATGCACTCTGGCTAAAGGCAAGAGACAGACATAGTTTGGAAAGGAACCACTTAGAAGTGGTCTCATGGTGATTCAGAAATGAAGAATGTGACCTCTTTGTCTGTGATTGGGAAAACAGGATACCTTGCTGCTTCCCATATGCTGTGACAGGAGATGAAGACAGAAGAAACCCTGTGTCAGGATGGAGAAATTCATTTATGTTATTGTCCGCACTTGGGAACCACTGAGTGATAGGAGAATTTTGTTTTTTTAACCCCAACAAAGGTAGCTCTCCTGATCTCTTAATTGCTGAAGTCTACTCAGATGATTTTTCATCAGCCTCTGTGTCAAGTGTGGAAGTAAAAGACTGATACTGGAGGCCAGGGTGCGCTCCATTGAGCTCTGCTGTGAGCTGCTTGAGATGCAGCTTTCTAAACTTCATACAAGCCATTTTCCACTTAACCAGACAAGGCAATAACAAGCTTAGAGTTCAGGAGGGCTTATTAGGTAGCTGTCATGTCACTCTGAGTGCCTTCTAGTCCAGTGTGGGAGAGTGGCCCTGAGTATATGAATGATTATTGAAAAGGAGCTCTTTTGCCAAATCTGGCATCTTTCCAAGGAGTTACTTTTGAAATGACTTGGTGCTATAGCGCAAACAGAACTGCACCTTTTACTTTTACTCATGTTAGTTTTTCAAATAAGTTTGTCAGATAGTGAGTTAGAAGGACACCTAATGACTTGAAAATTCCCCTAGGAATACTGATACTGTTGTTTGCTATATGGTAGCAGAGGGCAGGGTATGTTGTCACAAGTCTTGCAGAAGCAATACAGAAGGTTAACTAAAGAAAGGTTTGCAAGGAAGGCATAAGGAGACTGGACCAGAGGCAGAAAATTCACTGGTTAGTTATTAATGAATGCAACTGTAAGGCTGTGACTTATGAATGACTTTGACCTGTGCTCCACTTTCCAAGTAAGCTTGAATGTTTTGTGCCCCTCCTTGCTAACTCTGGGTAGCCTTCATGTGTCTCCCCTTATGGCAACCTCTGTTCCTTCTTGTAGGCATCTCCTCAGTCTTCAGTAATGGAAGAATTCTGCTTAGGAGTAAGAGTAGCTTGATGTGTTTAAAAAGATCCCTGTAGGAGTATGAATGTGTCTACATGAGGGGTTTGCTGCTGAGTAAATTGGTGGAAGTTCAAAGCGTACTACTTGACATGTGGAATGTTGTTTTGGATGCCAAGTGCGTTTTTGCTGTTAGGCTGTGCGCATGTCACTGAGGACTGCACTGAACTTCAGTGATGCAACTTAAGGCATGTATGGGAAGTTGGGGGGCATGGTACGGAGAAGAAGATGTGAGAAGGCATTTGGGAATTTTCCCTGCCCTCATCAGATTAATGGTTTTTAGGGGTATGAATGAGTGAGTGTCAGTGTGGAGAGTTCGTGCAAAATCTTTTGGTTAGTGGAAATTTAAAGTAAACTAGTTAAATGTGAATGTTCTTTTTGGGTGCTAAGTACCTTTTTGCTCCTAATCTTAATTCACTTTCAGTGCAAATGGGAAAGGCACCATAACTGACAAAAATGTTTCTCTATATATGACTATAGAAGGAGTGTTTTATTTGAGAGCATTTCTTTAGACAAGCTGTAGAAATGTCTGAAATAAGTCCCCGAGCCAAAAAGAAGATATCTCTTTAAAAAGACGAGGCTTTAAAATTGAATCATTTAGCTTTGTCCAAGTGGGAAGCGCTTTCGACCTTGTAGTAGAAAGTATCTTGAGAGTTACTAGAGGAGGCTGCAGCTGTGGTGGTAGTTTTAAAGCAGAAGAGAGAGTGCTGGGAAGGGAGATGGAAGCAGTGGTGGGGGAAAAGAGTGGCAGGCAAGGTATGGGGCTAGAAGCAGGTCATACAAAGTTGAGCTGGTGATTTAGCTTTTTAATCACAAATATTAGTTTTCAGTTGTTTTTTTTTTCTTTTTTGCTTAATTTGCAGTGCTGTTGTGTTAGTTACAAATCAACAGTCCCAGTAATAAATAAGTTACCAATGTGGAGTTACTGAAGATGTGAATGAGGTTGATGTACCTGTATGGAAATCCATAAAGCCTGCAGTGGGCTAAGGAAGGATGTCAGATAGTATACACAGTGGAAGGGCAGGATGCAAGTCCCTTTCTTTATTACTCATTACCAAGTCCCATTTCTTCTTTCATCTAAAAAGAAATAAAACAAAATTAGCTCATACTAGTTACTTGCAAAATTAGTGTATTTCATCTGCAGTTACGTTAAAAAGGCAATAACTGGGCAACTACCTGGAGAAACAAAACCAATTTGCTTATCAAAATGTTTTCCGAAGACATTGTGGAAATACAAGCTCTCTGTGGAGTTCTGAGTATTTACTCAGTATTTCCTCTTTAAGCCAGTCCTGGGAAATGACCAACATCAACATTTTCAATTAAAAAGAAATACACTATTTGTTCAAAAATGTAGTTGCCCCCATATGAGCTCTGAAAGCGCTCTAGAACCTGTTGTCCTGAATTGCTGCAGATGCCAGAGGAATCACTGTAGTCTGAATGAAAGGTGTTTCTAGGTGCACCATCATGTAGTCCGGTAGAAAAGCTAGCTGGTTCTGTGGAGGTAAAATTTAGTGTTGTTGGTTGAAATGAGAAGATAGTTAAGGGCAAATCTTTAATGATTCAAAGCATTTAAGTGTAATAGTATTCCAAATAATTCGGCATCTGTTTTCCTGCATCCTAATTTTTATAGAAGTAATGTATAACTGAAAGGCAAAGAGAAGGGACAGGTGGGAAGAAAGGAAATAACTAATCCTCATCCAAAAGGGAATAAACTTGAACAGTGTGATTAATATTTTCTTACGGGCATGCTGAGTGTTCAATCTCTTGCCTTTTTTATGACATACAAGGCAGTGGGAGATCCTGAGCGACAAATCACAGCAGTTGGAGGCGGTCACTTCTCAAAGTAGGTTACAAAAATGGAATTGTATTCTGATATTTTGTTGATACCTCTACTTTGACAGAGTTTCACGAGTTTCACAGAAAAACTTCCTTCGTTTAGTTATGAGCAGCCTTACATGACTCTGAAGAACGACAAGAAAGAAAAAAGAAATTATAGTGTAACTGTCAAGGGGGAGGAAGGGAATTATGTAGCTTGGAAGTTACGAGGAAGTGTTTTGGTTTTTTATTTTTTGTTTGTTTGGTTTTTTTTAGGATTGCTGTAAAAGTTGGAAGAAACATTTTAAGGAAACCTTCAGGTCATTGTAGAATGTGAATGTGATCAAGAAGGAAAGGATTAGTACCCAAGTTTGGGATAGGCCAAAATAAAATTATTTGGGGGCTAATATCTATGGCTGATTATTCAAAAAAAAAAGGAAAAAAAAATAGTGTGACAGGAAGTGAAGAACTGGAGGAAAATAGCTGAAGACTTGATGAAAACGTATCGTACACTTTTTATTGGCTTTATAAGTTTCTAAAACTGAACTTGTTATAAAAGGAAACAGCAAAGAGTCACAGATAGCCATCTAGGTTGAAGTTGCTATGACAAGGATCCTTGAAAACAGAAAGCATAATTTCTGTGGAAAACAGAGATATCTTAAATTGTGATGCTTTGCAAGGCATGGGGTAAAGGATGGGAGGAGGTTATGTGGAGTTGCAATAATGTCGAGGTGGATTTTGGACTAAAAGGAAATTGATGCACTTGTGGCAAGATTAGGCTTAGAATCCCATCAATTAGGAGGAAGGCATTAGCAAACTGGGTTTAATGCGGAGAAGAGCAGTGAAATAACTGAGGCTGGAAGGATTGAGTTGGGAAGGTAGAGTGTTAATAACTGACAATAATAAACTTAGCAGCTTGGGTAAACTAATAAAGGAGTGAAGGGTGGTGTTCAGTAGTTAAAAAGAGTAAATGCACAGAACCATGTTCATAAGTAGGAGCAGCAGGTAGATATTTAAACTGAATGTCAGGAAAATGTCCCAAGTATTATTCCAAACAGGTTCAGCCTCCCAGAGGTGGTGGGGGATGCTCGAGAGTTGAGCTTGATTTCTCTGAGCTCTTTTTGTGTTTGTTTTAGCAGACTCCAAGCTCCGTTGTGAGAGTGCTGGCACCAGCATGAGTTTTGTCTTCTACAGACTCAGGCTTTGCTCTGACTCGCAGGAGACAAATATAAGCAGGGCAAATACCAGGATGTATGTCTTTAAAGAAGAAATACCAGAAGAAGAGATCCTGTGCTGGTCAGGGGAAGGGAAAGAAAATCAACTGTTTCTCTAAAAACTGCTGCTCCTTGGGCTTTTCCTCCTTTCCAAAAATGTGTGAATTTATCTAGAAATTGGAGGCATTGTAGTAGTTTTGCTGTGCTCAGATGTGATTATTAGTTGTTTTGCAGCATGTAGAAACTCTTGGTTAGGGGCTGTTTGGTAAAATGTAAGCACGAGGTATTTCAGGCAGCTCTATATTGCTCCACAGAGCCAGCAAAGAATGGATATTACCTTGCTCAGGACCTGTCAAATAGTTTTGGATTCCAAGGTATAAACCCCCTCTCTTCTCCGCACTGTGTGTATATCTTCGTGATAGGCCTGTTCACCTCACTGGATTAGTGCCATTCAACCCTCCTCTGCCCAAGATGCTGCTTTATAAAGGTGTACAAAAGAATGCACTAATGTAGTGATGGTATTAGTACAAATGTGGATTTGATGCTGTCTTCAGGGGGCTTGTTTCTGGATGAATGTGTCTCCTCTGAGACTCATGGTTCCTGGTTAAGTGAAAGGGGATGATTAAAGCAGTAGTTCTTTTGCTTTTGTACTTGATCAAAGGTGATGGTAGCAGGAACTTTACTGCTGGTGTTTTCTGCACTCATGGTTACTAAATGAAGGCTCTGGTTGTTGCTGGAATAACCTTCCCTATGCTTACACTGGTGGGCAAAGGTCCATTTATTGTTCTTGCATGTCTGTGCCTGCTGCTTCCTGTGGAAGGGATCAGGTTTTTGCATCCGTAGGATTGTTTCCTGTAGTTTTCCCATTGCTGCATGCTGTGGACTGCACGCTGTGCTCCAGTGTTTGCCAGATAAACTCTGCCACAAGTTACAGGAAGGAGTGTTTTGCAGCTACAGTGGAAGCTTATTGTCTCTTCTGCTGCCGTTATATGAATTATATATGTTTTAAAATAAAATTGCTCTATGAGGGGAATGGATTGGAGTTGTTCTGCCCTGAGGAGAGAGTTAAGAGGTTGGAAAGGAGCCTCCAGAGGCATAACTTGGGTCTGGAATTTGAATATGTTGTAAGTAGTATTATGGATGTCGGAGCAGATGGTGTGGTTGTGTTTTGTTCAGGCTCTGTATGAATTTGTGCATGAAATTGGGAGGTCCTGTGGGAGGGTTGAGTAGCCTCTCACTGTTGTTGGGGACATAGGAGCAAGTTCTTCTAATATTTGGGATTAATCACTGTTCGCAGACTTGTTTGTGCAAATCATGTTTTATACCGTAGTGGCTAAGAAATTCCTGAAATCAGAAATTAAAGCGGGGTGGGGTGGGGGAGGAGCCTTCCCAAAATTTTAAATCTGCAGACAGGTTTTCTAGACCTTCCCATGTTTCCAACCACCATCTCCTCACTTTGTGTTCCACTAATAATGAAGACAGGATTGCTTATAAAGCAGAATGGTTGAAATACGACATTGTGCTTTTAGCTTGTAACTGTTTTCTTTCCTTCCCCAAATTATAATAGGAGCATGGAAAAACTCAATAGAAGAATGGACAGCAGAAGACTGGAATGAAGATGTAAGTGTACCTTGTTGGATAGACCTATTGATTATTTACCCTTTTCAGAATTTATGTCTTGTCTTCAAAAATTAAATGTTTGAAGTAATACTTTGCTGTATGCGTGCAATGATATTTCTTACTGTGTTTCTTGCTGTAATTCCTGTTTAAAATATGTATGTTTAGATAAGCTTATTTTTCAAAAAAAATTGAATCAAGAAATATTAGTTTATTTTGCTGCGTGGACAATACATAGATAATAAAATTTTAAGTTTTATCCCAAATTAAGTATTTGTGAATTATAGTTCTCAGCTGCTCAGTGCTGATGGGTGTTAACTGCATACTTCCCCCACTATTGTGTAGGGATTTAAAGACATCACAAGACTTTTATGTAATTAAGTGCTGAAGCTTACTAAACAACTTTAGACTACTCATCTGATGCTTTTTGTTTGAAATCTGCATAATTGTTCCACTTAGTCCACTTCATAATATTAAAAAAAGGAGCTAGTAGTGTGCTGAAGTTAGCACTTAATTGCTTCATTCCAGTTGCTTCATCATGATGTTTAGACAACTTCATCAAGTTGTCTAAAGTACTACAACAATTTTGGTTCTCATTCTTTATCAGGCAAGAGGTGTCTTCATGTCTCCAAAATACTTGGCATTTGTAGTCATCGTGTGAAAATTGCATTTGTGATTTTAAGTTTTCAGTTATTGTATTAAAGCTTAAGCAGTTCAGAAAACAAATGAAGTAGCAAGAAATATGGAAAAGAAAACTTAGCTTTTGAGAAGTTTTTCATCTTTTATAGGAATATCCATTATTTCATGTTTATTTTTAGAAGAGTAAGAGATTGTCTTGGAAGTCATCCCTTTTGCCTCCTCCTGTAGGGTGCATGTCAGTGTTGTCCATAGAAACATGTGAATGTTTTGTATAATGGATAGGAAAACTCTGTCCTCATCTAATGAGAGGGCTGTCCTTTGAGAAAATTAAAAGAAACTAAAATTCCTAGGTTATCTCTATCAGTTACTGTGAAAAGCTGGCATCTCTTTTAAACCTGTCCTCTATTTCTGCAGTGTATGCTAGAGGTGGACTAAGGGCTAAGGATAGTGAAAATTTCTGGCCTTGTTTCTCACCCCTGTCGGAAACTAATACAATACAACATTTGTAGCGCGGGAGGGGGGTGGTGAGCAGTGCTGATGAGGGATAGATTTTTTTCTAATTAATTATTAAAACTGAGTAATTTGCATATGAATTTTGAAAGAACAGCAGATGAAATCTCTAGCCTTTTGTTAATTTTTATTAATTTTAGAGTCCTGGAAAAATCCCAGTAACCTAGGAGAAAGTTGTTCATGTGCTGATATTCAGACAGAGTGAATGAAATGGTGAGCTACAGGCACATTAGCCCAAAACATGCCTGGGGGAAAAATAAAGGAAAAATTGATTAACCCAATTTAAAAAAAAAATAGAAACGTAAGAATACAACTTGTGCCATTCAGCATAGTTTTATGGAAGATAGATCCACTTCAAATAAACCTGATCTTGGTCTTTAAGTCAATTATGAGTTAACTGTGAAGATAGAGTATGTCCTTGTAAGAGATTTGGTCTATGTCTTTTGTTCTAAAAATAATTACATGCTATCACGAAACACATTTAAGTGGATTAAAATCTACCTTGCAAATTTTGGCAAATAGATCTTTTGCAGGAGGACCCTTACTCAACATGGGCATTTCTAGGAGGACTATAAAGGAATCCAGGCCTAGGCCAAATGCCATCTAGTGTCTTTATCAATGGTTTGGAAGCAAAAATAAAATCACTGCTCAATAAAATGTATGGGAAATCCAAAAACTATTGGAATGGCAATTAAAAGTAAACCAGTCATGCAGAGAAATCTGGACCTCTGCTAGACTTGACCTGTTCAAATGAAAGATGCTTTAATATAGCCAAGTGCCCATTTGTTTTATAGGAATAAAGGCACACCTCCAGAACAAGGGGCTGTCTTCTGGAAAGCAGCAACTGAAAAATTTTCAGGATTGTAGTGGATGATGAAAAAAGAACAGCTCAGCATGATAGCCTAAAGGGCTGATGCTGTGGCACAAAAAAAGCCATTGTAGTCTTTTTGCCTGTGGGCACTCTTCCCTGTCTCTTAATCATTCTTGATTTATGTTTCTTTATGTGGACTCTCCTGAACATGATTCTGAAGCAGTGCATCAAATTACTTATTGCTTTTACAAAACAAAGATTGTGGAAAATAGCTGAAAATCATTTACTGATAGAAGAGGTCCTTGAGAGTGAGATATTTAGTTTACCGAATCTGAAAAGGTTACTTTATTAGCATATAACAGTCTTTGTTTTAGTCTAGCAGACAAAGGCATAATATAAATATGTGGCTGGAAAAAGGAGCCATGCATTTAAATGTATAATAAGCAAACAATTCTAGCAGCATGACTAGGGATTAAAACAACCTAGGAAGCTGATGTATTTGCTGTCTGCAGATAAAGACCAGGTGTATTTCTGAAGACTATTTTTGTTTAAATGTGGTGTTCTCTAGTCAGATGCAAGTTATAAGCAGGTGAGTGAAATTTAATGTTTATGAGCTGGGAAGGATTAGATTTTTTGATCTAATAGTCCTGTCTGGTATTTATCTTTAGTAGTGAGTGTTGAACAAGTATCGTAGGTTGTCAGCATGCTCTTAAATAGAGGGGAAACTAGTTGCGATGAAAATAGGAGGTTGTATTTTGTTAAACTGATATTCAGGGCATGGACAGTGAAGGACCAGACAAATGTTGAGGTACTGTAGATAGCTCTGGGTTTTCCTGTTAAAGCTGTGATCGTATTCTCCTGGCTAAAGCAAATAAAATTTAACTACAGAAACGATCAGAAGGGGAGAAATAGAATACATACAAATTGCTGGAAAGTGGATGAAGGCAAACAGTTTCTGTACAGTATTGGTAGTCTTAGTTTTTATTTGAAACAACAGCAGCACTTCAAAAAAAAAAAAAGAAAGAAAAAAGGAAAAAAAAATGTATTTTAGTGGGAGTGTTTCCTTTACCAGGAAGCAGCATGAGAACTTGTTTTATTTTCTTTAACTTCAGTGCATCATGTTAAAGCAGTAATGAGTTTTTCTTATTTCTGATTTGTTGATGTTGAGTTTTTATGAGTATGCTGGAGTATATTTTCCTTTCTCGTCACCTATCAACTGGCCATAGGAGCTGGTAGCCAGTTGTTAAATATGTTTGATAGGACAAGGGTTAGTGGCTTTAAACTGAAAGAAGGTTGATGTAGATTAGATGTAGGGAAGAAGTTCTTCACTGTGAGGATGGTGAGGCACTGGAAGAGGTTGCCCAGAGAGGTTGTGGATGCCCCAGCCCTGGAATTGTTCAAGGCCAGGCTGGATGCGTCTTTGAGCAACCTGGTCTAGTGGAGGGTGTCCCTGCCCATGGCAGGGGGGTGGAACTAGATGGTGTTTAAGGTCCCTTCCAACCCAAACCATTCTATGATTGTCTGTTTGGTGATTGGAGAATTATTTTTATCATAGGAACAGGAGCTGAAAAGCACAGGCATGTCGCTGCATATGGAGGAAATATCCTTGTGAGGCTGATGTTTGCAAACGGTTCATGACCATTCATTCAGTTCTGGGAAAATGCCAGAGCCTCAGCAAAAGATTTGCCAGTGTAGTGTACAGTGAG
>JANXJC010000078.1:74513247-74528431 GCA_027564655.1 Leptodon cayanensis
TCTTGGAGCCGGCTGGTATTGGCTCTGTCGGGCACAGGGGAAGCTTCCAGCAGCTTCTCACAGAAGCCACCCCTGTAACCATCCTGCTACCAAAACCTTGCCACACAAACCCAATACAGTTATAACACATACACAAAAATAAAAATCAAAAAAGGACGAAAGGTTAAACAAGCACTGTTTTTAAATTTTTAAAATCTTATTTATTAATGGTACCAAAACCATTTTCTTCATGCACCCCGATGGATTGTCTTTCGCACCACACTTTGGAGACTTCTGATCTGAGGTCTCCTTTACTGTAGTTTAAATAAATTTTCCAGTCATCCAGTAGTAACTCTTTTTCTCCATATTTTTTTTTTTTAATGTTTGTGCTGTTTTCCTAGCTGACGTTTATACTTTTAGAAAACAGGGCCTAATACAAGGGTAAAACTTCTAGACTACATCCATGTTGTGATTATGGTCTTGGCTTGACCCCAGGTCTTTGGCCCCCAATGGTCTGTTGCTCTTCCAGACATAGTCTTATGGAAGAGGACGGCTCAGAGATGAGGGTTGGGAGGGGACGGCGCTTAGTTGTTGCCTTTAACTTACCATTAAAAGATGAAGTACTTGTACATAATATTAAAAAAGGCTATGAAGTAGGTTTATTTTGAAGTTGAGGATCCAGGTAAATCTCCGGCTCTGCTGTAAGCAGTAAGGTCAGCTTCTGCCCAAACTTCCTTTAGTTCTTCGTTTTTACATTTTCTTATGCGTATAATATGTGTTAATAAACGATGTTGTCTCTTTCCAAGGATTACTACGGAATTACATTCCCTGCTCCTGCAACTTTGACAGGCAGAGATGGGAGCCTTGCTAACAACCCATACTCAGGTGAGTGCTGTTTAAAGATGAGGATGGTAAGTGAGATGTGCTGATTTCTAAATGCAGGTCATCCTGCCCTTGCTGAAAGAGCAGTTGTTTTTCCCTTCTGTAAGCAGTTAAACCTGTCAGTCCAAACTAGTCAAACAAAAGGGAGCATCTCTCTCTCAATCCTAACATTGATGTTTCTTCATGGTTTTGGTCAGTAATTTGTATGTGGCATCCTCTGGGACTAAGTTGGATAGCCTTTGAGTATAAGTGCAAAATTATTACACAGGTAAACAGCAGTGTCATCTAGTGCCCTTCCCAAGCACATACAGGTGCTTGAAAAATATTCCGTAGCTTAATCATTCTTCTCGAAATTCAGCTGGCTTGCTTTCCTTTTTTTGGCACTGAAGTAGAACCCCCCTCAGCAGCTCTCCATACTTTGTTATTGCTGTTCTAGCACTTGTAAGTTCCCAGCAGGAACTGCATCTAGCAGGCTCTCCCTCACCCTCCCCAAATCTAATGGACTTCATTCCCAAAAGTATGTGGCCTAAGAAGCCTTTCCTCATTCCTGCTCTTGTTCTTCAGTTATCATCGTGCAAAGATGACATTAATGCCATCCAGGATTTTCAGCCAGTGGTTTTCATCCATTGCCATCTGATTACAGCTTAAAACTGTAGACATAGACATTGTAATTCCTATAGTGATGGTGTTGAGTGTTGTCATATTTCTTGGTAACCAACAAAAGGGAATACTGGTTGGGAACGAGATAAATGTGATTGATGTATGTCACCTCCCTAAAGACTCGTGAACATGCTGCTCTGTAGGCTGCCAGAAAATGCAAGTGTTCAGGAGTTTTCTGCTTCGTAATCACTTCTCTGGGGAGGCTGCTTTTGGGTTAATAACCAAATTTCCCTTCCTACTTCTTCAATAAGGTGGCCCGCGATGCAAGCCTTGCTTTCCTGGCCTTCAGCTACTGTCTCCAGAACTTTGGTGGTGTGAGGAACCGGACATCTAACTAGTCATGCTTGACAAATAAACAGACATTGACAAAAATATGCCCATCACTGCCTGTAAATCCTAACTTGCTTTCAGCCCATGAAGCTTAGCTAATCAGTTTAACCTCCAGGAGAGTCACACTTTAACCAACAACCATTTGCTCTTTGGCTATTTACCATACTTCTGCTTTTAGCATGTTTTATTGCAATGATCTGATAGTAATGAATCTTCTCAGACTGTGTGAGATAGGTAAGTATTGGTATCTCTGTTTTTTCAATGGATTAGCCATGGCACGGAGTTCTGTGCCATGAACAGGCAATGCCCCTGTGGCTGTCAGGAACAGAGACCGGGAGAGTGCTTCCCATGAACAACTGCAGGCTTTCAAGTGTAGGATGTGCTCTATTCTGTAGTTCTCTACTTTTATTCAGAGGATTTGAATCCTTTGAGTCCTCCACTTTTGGAATAGCTTTGATAGCTTTTCTGATCAGTTCTTTCTTTAGCAGGTGACGTTACAAAATTTGGCCGTGGGGATTCTGCCTCCCCTGCTCCTGCTACCACGCTTGCCCAGCCGCAGCAGAACCAGACGCAGACTCACCATACAACTCAGCAGCCCTTCCTCAACCCGACCCTGCCCCCAGGGTACAGCTACACTGGGTTACCTTATTACGCTGGTGTGCCCGGCGTACCCAGTGCATTCCAGTATGGGCCAACCATGTTTGTAAGTGTGACAGCCTAAACTGTAACCCTCCTTTTGTGCCTCTCTAGTTTTGCTCTCTTCAGCCCAAACCTTCTACATCTTTGAATCACAGGATGGTTTGGGTTGGAAGGGACCTTTAAAGATCATCTAGTCCAACCCCCCTGTCATGGGCAGGGACATCTTTCACTAGATCAGGTTGCTCAAAGCCCCATCCAACCTGGCCTTGGACACTTCCAATGATGGGGCACCCACAGCTTCTCTGGACAACCTGTTCCAGTGTCTCACCACCCTCATTGTAAAAAAATTTCTTCCTTGTGTCCAATCTAAATCTACCCTCTTTCAGTTTAAAACTCATCCCTTGTCCTGTCACTACAGGCCCTGGTAAAAAGTATCATCTCTCTGTCTTTCTTATAAGCCCCCTTTAAGTATTGAAAGGCTGCAATAAGGCCTCCCTAGAGCCTTCTCTTCTCCAGGCTGAACAACCCCAACTCTCTCAGCCTTTCTTCATAGGAGAGGTGTTCCAGCCCTCTGATCATTTTCATGGCCCTCCTCTGGACCTGCCCTAACAGGTTGTCCTGATTTCGGCTGGGATAGAGTTAATTTTCTTCTTAGTAGCTGGTACAGTGTGCTTTGGATTTAGTGTGAGAATAATGTTGATGATAACACACTGATGGTTTAGTTGTTGCTAAGTAACGCTTATCCTAAGTCAAGGATTTTTCAGTTTCCCATGCTCTGCAAGTGAGATGTACAAGCAGCTGGGAGGGAGCATAGCCAGGACAGCTGACCCAAACTAGCCAAAGGGATGTTCCATACCATAGAACGTCATGCTCGGTATATAAACTGGGGGGAGTTGGCCAGGAGGCACGGATCACTGCTCGGGCATCAGTCAATGGGTGGTGAGCAATTGCATTGCACATCACTTGGGGTTTTGTTTTTTTTTATTATTTTATTATAGTCCTTTTCATTAGAATTATTATTATATTTTATTATTGTTAGTATTAAATTTTATTTTACTTTAGTTATTAAATCATTCTTATCTCAACCCCCGAGTTTTACTTTTTTTTTTTCCTGATTCTCCTCCCCATCCCACTGGGAGGAGGGAGGAGTGAGCAAGCAGCTTAAACCACAACACAGGTCCATGTCTTTCTTGTGCTGGGGGCCCCAGAACTGGATATGGTACTCCAGGTGGGGTCTCATGACAGCGGAGTAGAGTCATGTTCCCCAGTCTGCAAGGGGTCTCCAAAAACATGCAAGCATGAGAAAATAGCTGCAGTCTCTTCCCCAAGAAAACAGGAAATTTAAAAGGCCAGAACTCATGGACTCCTGTGCAGGTTACTGTAAATAGCAGACAGCTACAGCTCGTGGACTCAGTGTTCCTGAAAGCCTGTAGCAGCCTCTGGAGAGTCAAAGGGAGACCCAAAGCTGAGTCAGCAGGCTAAGAGTGCCTAGGAAATCCTTTCAAGGATGGAAGAGACCCCATTAAGTCAGAGAGCAGGGCTGGTAGTCTCAGGAGGGAGAATGGTATTTGGGAAGAGGTGATGCTCCAGGCAGAAGGGTAGATGAGTCTATTTTAGGGCCCTGTAGGACTGTGTTTTATGAAACAGCCTCAGGCAGGAGTTGGTGTTTCATTTGATTCTGGAGGGAGAGCACTGTGGTTGCTCCTTCTTGGGTTTGTGAGTGAGAATTTGCTGTTTACAGTCAGTGTATGAAAGAAATACGCAGCCTGTTCTGAGACAGGGTTGCACTGCAATCAGAGGGGCGGCTCTAGCAGAAAACTTGGGGCTTGCATAAATCCACTACAGCAAGTTACTGCTGTAAGTGTGAGTGTCATGTCCCATGCCATCCCAGTGCTCCCAACTCCAGATTAAATTTCCCATGTGAGGTGGAGGTGCCTTCCCCACTAGATGGCAGAGGGGGCTTGTGTTTTCTGTGCCATTCCCCAGTTAACAGCGCCTTTTGTGCCCTTCCTTTGTCCAGGTACCTCCAGCATCTGCTAAACAGCATGGAGTCAACCTGAACACCACATCAACTCCTTTCCAGCAAGCGAGTGGCTATGGGCAGCATGGCTATGGAGCAGGTATGCTTAACACTGTGCTTTTCACGTGAGCATCTGCAGAGCTGCTTGCACACTGTAACACCTTGTCTTGTACACACCAGCAGGCTATGATGATTTAACACAGGGAACGGCAGCTGGAGATTACAGCAAAGGAGGCTACAGTGGGTCATCTCAAGCACAAAAATCTGCTGGCACTGGACCTGGGAAAGGTAACACATGAGACTTGAGGTTGCTCTTGAGTGGGATTTGGTAGGACAAACTTACAGTCAACCTAGAAGCCAGCTCTAAACAGGGTCACAATCCAAGCTGTTTCTCCATCTCCCATATACAAAATGCTTTTTTAATGGCCCAAGTGTTCCTTCTAAGCCTCTTGGCTGAACTTTGCATAAGGATTTGTGTGGCTGATGCGCAGCTTTGTCCACAATTATACATGGGAGAAATGGTGAGCTGTTTCCTCTGCCAAAGTTTTCTTTGCTGAAGAATATAGGGGTCCTGTGGCAGTGCTGTTTTTGAAGCCTAAGCAGTTGGATGCTGTTGCTGAAATGGTCCTCTGCCAAATGAAGACTAGATTTTGAGTTTCTTGGTAGGCACCTGAGATAGCCGTGTGTTAGGGCCGAGCAGGGCAGTTCACACATCTCTGGGCTGTTGTTTCAGCTGCTGTCCGTACACCTTGTAACTCATCGCATTGTTTCATGCCTGGAAATGTTTCCTTTGTGACTGTAAAGGCTGAAGAATTTATACAGCTTATATGAAAGCTTTATTCTGCACATGCTGGTTAGACCTGAGAAATGTATACTGAATTGCTTAGCACTAACTAGTTCATCCTTGGGCTTAAGCAAATACCAAGCATTTGCTGTGCATTTGAAACACCAACTGGACTGTCTTCAGCCAAGAGCTGATCAAACTCTCCTCTGTGGAGGAGCAATACAAAAAAGAGCAATGTCCTAGGAAGGGTACAACCTTAGAGCAGCGCACACCCTCTTGAGTCCAGTCCTCTGATTCACTGGCCAAAGGAACCACTGGTTTTATTCTGATCCAAGTGAAATGATTATAACCAGTCTTTATAAGACTCTGAATAAGTAAGCGGCTGGTTTGAGAGTCACCTTGCTGGTGAGTGTTTCTGAGCCTGTTGTGGCACCAGCTGGTCCTGGTGGAAGCCAGCCTGAATCAGTCATATTAATTCTTTCAGGGCAGAGGAGCATTGCAGACCTCACCCTTCTGCAGGATGTAAAAGGACAAGGGCTCAAATGTGTAGCAGATGCTGAGTCTCATCGTTCAGTGCACTACTAGAAAGTTCTTGAATGCTGCAGTAGAGCCAAATGCATCCCTAATCCTAGGGGAAAGCTGGCTTTTCGTGAGCTTAAATGGTGCAGCTAGCTGCTGCCTGGTGAAGTGCATTTGAATCCAAGTGGTAACCCCTGGGTTGTGGATGTGGGTGATTTATGCCAGTAGGCTGGTTTCCTGCTTTGCAGCCAGAGTGAGGAACCAAGCCCATCTGTTCCCATATGGGATGCTGTGGGTCTGACAGCATGGAGAACCCTGCCAGGCTGGCTGGCAGCAGCAGCAAGGCATGTGGTGCAGCAGCTGTGGACAAAGGTGCATCCACTGAGGTCACCAGACGTGCTGGGAGCAAAGCACAGGGCTCATGCTGGGTGGTGGTTGACTTTCTCATTTTTGGTGGCTTTTTCTTTTTGTTTTCCAGGTGTTTCTGTGACCTCAAGTAACACAGGTGTGCCTGATATCAGTGGCTCAGTCTATAACAAGACTCAGGTGAGCAATGCTGGACCCTCCTCCCCCATGGCCTGAGGCCAGGCCAACGGCTCTCCCTGCAGAGCACTGGTGGCTAGGGCCATTCCCAGGCCAGTTGGTCTCAGGGTCAGCATGCTGTGGCATTTCTTACGTTGGCTCTGTTTGCTGTTGGAGAGGAGTCTTGCTCTCTGTCCTACTGCTTCTGCCATGTCAGCTCCTGACAGCAGCTGCTGGCATAGGTGCAGTGCTCCACACTGCCACATGCTGCCCCACATGTGCTGTGTCCTGGGTGCAAATGAAGTGTGATGGCACTAATGTTTTTAGTCAAAATAGCCCCCAAAGCAGGTGAGTTGAGAGGCTGGGTTGAGCTTTGGCCAGGGGGAGGAAAATCTTATTGCGAGTTCTTCTTGTGTTTTTGTTGGGCCTCCCTGCGTAGGTTGAGTAATTCCAGGCTGAGCCCCCGCAATGTGTGAAGGACTGATTTCAGGCAGCTGCTGCCATCCCATGTCTCACTGAGTAAAAAGAGGTTGGGGAAAAAAGGAGCACAGTAGCTGTGGAAATAAAAAATAAAATAAAATGTTGGAGGCATTAGTGCAGAAGTATGGGTGAGAACAGGAGCTGAAACTCATCTGCTGAAGTGCTTGCAGGTATTTGATGTGACTTGGCTTGCTCACGGGGTTGGTGAAAGGTTCAGGTGATGTGTGTCTGGGCCACTCTTGTTCTTGTCTGGTCACTGTGGGGCTGCTCACAACAGTCTGACGCTGTCCCCTTCACCTCCTGTGCAGACGTTTGACAAGCAGGGATTCCATGCTGGCACGCCACCTCCTTTCAGCCTGCCCTCTGCTCTCGGATCGACTGGGCCCCTGAACCCTGGTGCTGCCCCAGGTTATGCTCCGGCCCCATTTCTCCATATCCTGCCTGCCCATCAGCAGCCTCATTCCCAGATGCTGCATCACCATCTTCAGCAAGATGGGCAGGTAAGTCGGCCCCTTTCACATCTACAGAGTGCCTGAGGGCAGATGATTGCTCCCACCCGCATCCCAGCAGGGTCTTGGGGGCTTTTGCTTTGCTCATTGGGAAAGGGCCTTGACAATGATTGCAGACTGATAGACTTGATGCTGTTGACTAGCTGGGGAGGGAACCTCATGAAGTTCAGCAAGGGGAAGTGCAAAGTCCTGCCCCTGGGGAGGAACAACCCCATGCACTAGTATATGCTGGGGGCCAAAGCAGCTTTTCAGAAAAGGCCCTGGGGGTCCTGGTAGACACTAAGTTGACCACAAGCCAACAATGTGCCCTTGCCACAAAGAAGGCCAACGGGATCCTGGGCTGCATTATGCAAAGTACCACCAGCAGGTCAAGGGAGAGCCTTCCCCTCGCCTCAGCACTGGTAAGGCCACACCTGGAGTCCTGTGTCCAATTCTGGGTTCCCCAGCACGAGAGACATGGATGTATTGGAGAGTCCAATGAAGGGCCACAAGGATGATGAAGGGACCAGGACATCTCTCCTATGAGGAAAGGCTGAGAGAGCTGGGAATGTTCAGCCTGGAGAAGAGAAGGCTCAGGGGGATCTTATCAATGTATATAAATACCTGAATGGAGAGTGTAAAGGGGATGGAGCCAGGCTCTTTTCAGTGGTGTTCAGTGACAGGACCAGAGGCAATGGGCACAAACTGAAACAGGAGATTCCATCTGAACATCAGGAAACACTTTTTTACTGGGATGGTGACCAAGCACTGGCACAGGTTGCCCAGGGAAGTTGTAGAGTCTCCATCCTTGGAGCTGTCTGGACATGGTCCTGGGCAACCAGCTCTAGGTGACCCTACTTGAGCAGAGGGATTGGACAAGATACCTCGAGAGGTCCCTGCCAGCCTCAGCCAGCCTGTGATTCTGTGAAGAGGCCATCCTGATGTGGGGTGTGGAGAGATGGGCTGTGAGGTATGAAGCCAAGGCAGACACTGCTGTCCCCTGGCTGCAGCAGGAGAGCAAGATGTGAGCACTTGTACTGTAACTCTGGGGGAAAAAGAGTTTCCTTTCTTCACTATAAATGTTCCCTGAAAAAACAAAGTGTTCTGCCTTAGAGTCCAGAAATAGGATATTACTTCTCTCCCTGAGTGTGTGACATCCTTGGCTGGTGCACTGCCTCCATTCACCTTGAGAGAGCTCCTTTGCTGTCCCCAGTCCTGCTCCTCTCCTTCCTTGTGCTTGAACCTGTCTTGGGTGGGGGCAGTGGGATGGTGCATCCCCATGCTTCTGCTTGGTATCTCTGTGGCTGTTTGTCCTGGATTGCAAGATGCAGAGATGTTGCAGAGCAGAAACGGATCCATTCGGGGGGAGCATTGCTGCATTGGCAGGTGTCAGGGCTGTCCCTGGGGGTGGCAGCTCTTCTGTTGATGTATGGACAGGCTTGTCTTCCTGGGAGCACAGGTGCTAGGGCAGCTGATGCCCATGTCTCCTTCCTTTCCAATTTCTAGGGTGGATCCAGCCAACGCAACCAACCCAGTACCATGCAGCAAAAGTCTCAGGCTACCAAAACCACCTATGGCACTTCTCCATACTGGACAAACTAAATCTGAAACCAGGGAGGGGGGAGAGAATGAAAGGAGAGGAGGAGAAAAAAACCAAAAGAGAAAAAAAGCTGAAGCCCATTCCTGAAATTATTAGAAGTAACTGCTCAGCCAAACATCTGTGCCAGGAGAACTGCAGCCAGCCAGCCATCCTCTGTGTGACTCACCTGCTTCCTCTTTGAGTTGCTGTTGTATGTAATATATTTATGTATGTATTTGTAAATGTAATAGAGCCTAAATGTGGTTTTCTGCATCTTGCAGCCTGTTTTTTTTTTTCTTTGTAGGAAAACTAATTATTTCTCATTTGCACCAGGGCATCCTTCCTTGTTTTTTTTTACGCTTTAACTCTGTCAGAGACAAACTGTGCCATTTTTTTTGGAGCTGCAGCCCATTTATTTAATGCAGTTCTAAATTCAGGCAAATAAGGAGGCCTGCCCCCCTCCAACATGAATCAGGATGTGTCGTGTTGGTTTGATTTCTGCCCTCAGCCCCCAATATAGCTTTTACTTTAAAGAGGAAAAAAAGAAAAAGAATGTTTTGTGGGCCTTCCCCTTTCTTTTGTCTCGCCCCTCCCTCCTGCTGTGGAAGATGAACTCTCATGGGCAGTTTGGTCACTGTGGCCCCAAGCTGCAGCCTCACCTCTTTATTTTTCAAATTTTGAATAAAAAAAAAAGACAGGGTTTTCTTTTATGTTTGGTGGTTTATTTTTGTTTCTCTACCAAGAGACTTTGGATCGCTCAGTGTGTCCTGGAACCTCCTTTGCATCATTAGAGGCAAAAACTATGTAGCGATTTCTTAAATAAAAGTATAAGCTGTGTCTTGTACCTCTTTTTGCCCAGGAAAGCCAGAGCTACTGGATGGAAACTTCACCTGTCCCTCCCCCCTTTTTTTAAAACAAGACCCTGGAGGCAACTCCTGGTCCTTCTTGTCCTGCACCAGTGCAGTGATTGTTTAGGAGTTTAATTTCTTTTTAGCCCTTCCTTCACCTAATAAAGATCTGAGCATATCACTGGTGTTTGTCTGCATTTTCAAAGACTCCAGGAGCAGTTTTGCTTTTACAGCCTGTCCCTTTCCACCTGCTCCTGCAAGAAGAGCTGAGCTGGGAGGGTAAGAGCAACAGATGGGTTTGCAGGGGATGCCATATACCATGACAAAAGTGAGTGTACCTCGGTGCTGAGAGCTCACAGGCACCTGCAGCAGGGATGGGATCCTGGGCAGCACGCTTGACTCCTGCCATAAGCATCATGTCTCTGCCTTTGGTGTCCTTTGGCATTGTGATCTGTACGAGTCCCTGCGGAGCAGCTGGGATAGGTAAGGAGGGAGGGAGGACAGCTGCAGTGCTGCCTTCCCTTGCTTTGTCTGTGAGGTCCATGGCCTCCACCAGGAGGGTGGTCAGTTGTGAGGGCTCCTGAGGGACCTCTCCTGCCACAGGCTCATCCTCCTGAACATCCTGGCCCTGCGTAGCAGAGGAGGTGGGTAAATGTGAAGCCATGCGTCCATGGGGCAGGTGAGGGGCTTTTTTGTACTTCATAATTCTGTTTCAAGACCCAGAAGAAAAAATGCCTTTCTACCCTGAGAACCACTTTTCTTAGAGTCACACTTTTACCCGCTCTCAGGTCCTGCGAGACCCAGTTGGCTTGGAAGAAGTCAATGTGTCACCCATCCTCACCTCTGAGCAGCACAACATGAACTGCACTGGCATTCCTTTGCCCGGGCTCAAGTTTTGATACTGGTCGAACTTCAGCAGCTGCTGCAAGCCCTTGGCAGCTGCTGTCCCACTGCTTTGGGGCCTGAATGTCAAGGAGGGCAAAAATGTTTCTGCAGGCTGGGGACTTGCTGCCAGCTTGTACAAGGGCTGCACCAGCAGCTGAGCCCACAGGGCTTACAGCAACAGCACTTCATCTACCTGCTGTCAGAGCTGTTGCCTCACAGGAGCTATTCTTTGGAAAAAAAGAAAAAAAAAAACCAACTTCTGCTGCAGCTGTCTTCACACACTTTGTTTCTTGTTTATAGAAACCCACTGCTGCCCCGCCCCAGGTGTGGGTCAGTCCTTGCTGAAGCAGTTGGAAGTGGCAAAAGGCAACATGAGAAGTTGGTGTCAGTGCACAGCAGCCCCCCCCGAGCCTTAGGTTTGTTGCAGGGCAGCTGCCTTGCAAGGGCTTCAGCCAGTGCTTCTTCACTATCCCCAGCTGCACAACTTCCATCCTCAGCTGTGGCTGTGGACATGGAAGGGCAGTGCTTCCAGACCTGTGTTGCCATCTGGCACCTTCCTCTTCCCCAGCACAAGGCAGCACATGCAACTCTAGCACCCTCCCAACTGCTCTAGCGTCCTGCCTGCAGTCAGCCACAGCCAGCCTTCTCTGCTCTCCAGGCAGGACTCAGCAGGTTGTTTTCCCATTTCCTTATGCTGTTGGGTCCAGCAGGGGTCTTCTGCAGCCACTTACTTCCTCTTTAAGTCCCTGTTCCACAGTCTGATGGTAGAGCCAAGGCTGCTTAGCTGCACTCAGCTGAATGGGGAAAAAAAAACCTGCACAAGTGGCAGGCAGGTTTATGCAAGGCCAGGCAGGCTGGAGAGTTTCCTCTGCCTTTAGTACCACACCTGCTGGATGAAGGTGGTGGTGGCAGCTCTGGGCAGCTGGGTGCTGCAGGAGCTACAAGCAAGCCCGATCCAAGTCAGAAGGCCCAGACAGCACACCCTTCCTCTCAGTCCCATTCCCCAATGTGGAGGTGCCTCTGGGAATGCAGCTCTGAAATGCCATCACCATGACTCCAGCACAGCTGTGAAGCTGAAGCACTCAGGCCACAACCACATTTGACCCAGCTGCTGCACTGCAAATGATGCCAAGTGCAGCAAGTGCAACTCCTGTACCCTTGTCTTGCTAATTTTAGCTTGACTGCAGCAGCAAGGCACAGCAACAAGAAACTTCTCCACTCTTGAGCTTGCAGGGAACACCATGGGCCAGGCAGGCAGTGATGACCTCAATTCCTCTGCCAGCCAGCCTTCTGCATGAGGTCAAAGCCGCCTGCCCCAGCAAGCAAGCTATCCCCCGGCTCCCCAGGAGCCCTGTGCTCCTGCCCTGGCAGGGAACTGGCCACCAGCAGCACCCCAGCCCCCAAGTACAATGTCCCTGCTGCAATCATATATGACCATGAACCATCTTCCCAGTGGTCTTCCCCCTTCCTGACTTGGGAAGGCTAAATGTAACAGCAAAGGCCATGGCCTTGTGCCAAAGCACTTCTCTAAATCAGCTTGTTCTTTCATCTTCAGGTCTGGCAGGCAGCTGTCAAACAGCAGCTTTATTTTCCAGTAACCTTATAGATATATATGTATAGGCATTGATACTAGCATGGCACTGAACTTGTGAATAGCTGTTATTCGAAGTTTAAGTAAGTAACCCATGCAAATGAACCAACTCAATTAACAGGGAAGTAACAGTCCAGGGCTGTTTTCATTTCACATTTTTATTAGTAGACAGATGTGCAGAAAAGACAAAATATAACTACTGAAGGAGAAGACAACACAAAAATGCATCAGTTAATTCTTTCTGGTAAATTATACTGGAGAAAAAAAAGGAAAACATCTGGGATTTCAGCTAGGAAAACTACTAAGAAATCTAGTGTACCCTGCTGGCTTCAGAATGGTTGAAAACTGCATTTGAAGGGGCTTGTAATTGCAAATGTGAACGCTAATATTGGCTGAGACAGGAGAAAAGGGTTAAGAAAAAAACCCAGAATACACAGATCAGGTAAACATTTTTCAGCAATCTCTTAAATAGTTTCAAAAAACCCTTATACTTCAGTTTGTATCTCAAAAGGAAACCAGCAAGTCAACAAGCAATGACACTGCACAGGACAGTGGGGAAGAGAAATTAGTCTGGCTAATGTAGGAGCTCTCAAAATAGGTTGCTTTTTGTCATTAAAAAAGGGTAACAGAAGAGTCATGATAATGCATCTTACAACACTAAGCTTGAAAATACAAGTCACTGGAGAGTATACAGTGAAGACGGTCAAAAGTACAAGGAAAATCCTGAAAGATGCAGTATCCTCAATTCAAACCAAGTCATCAACACAGCCAGCATTGCCATAGTCTGCTCCTTCATACCCCAGACAGCCCCCAAAAGCTTGAAGCTGGTGTCCCTGTCCCAGTGCGGCCCCCCCCACTCCTGCAGCCAGGAGACCCAGGGACCCACTTGGCAACACTGGTGCTACCCTCAGAGGGCTGGAGTGAAGCTGGGGCATGCCCCCCACCATCACTAGATGCAGGGGAGCCGCGCTGCCGGCTCCAAAAAGCACCAGGGACTAAGTCAGTCCTTGCTGAAAGGGCAAGCTGAAGCAGCCCATGTGGGACAATTCACAAAGGGTCCAGCTGCCTCCCCAGGTAACATGCAAGCAGGAGGGCAGACTGTCACGGGGAGCACTGGGGGACATGGTATCACCACTTGGGCTGCCTTCACTCTGCAGGGGGCAGAGGGATGCACCCCAGCACAGCCTGGGGCAGAGAAGCAGGGACTGTCCCTGCTGCAGCTAATCCCAGCCCAGCAGTGTTTTGAAAACGCATCTGCCTTGATCACTTCAGAGCCCCACCAGCCTTCCTCCCCTACCCACAGGCTGCCTTCCTCCCCTCTCCCTCCAGGCAGCACACGCTGAGCTCGCTCACTCTCGTCCCGCTCCTCACCCCAGGACACAGCCACCGAGCTGATCGCAGAACAAAGTTTACTCCCAACAAAGCACCCCTCGAGGGACCGCAGCTGGTGACATACCATTGAAAACCCTGAGATATACAAAGGGGAGGCATAAAAATGCCCAAGCCTGCAGCTCTTATCAGGGTAACTGCCTCTGTACCTGTGGGAATGGAGGGTCTCGCCCAAGCAGGGCCAGCACCTCAGGTCTGCTCCTGGAGGTGCCAGGGCTCAGCGCAGGAAGGCAGGGCTGGCTGCTGCTCAAGAGATCATGCGAAAGGTGAATTCGAGCCACAGCACCACAGCTGAACAAGGAGAGCACACTGCAACAGAGTGAGTAGAGGGACTGAGGCAGAGGGTTCTGCAGACACAAGCATGCAGGATCCCCCCTGGACCAGGAGGGAGGGCTGTAAGCTCTGCCGAGAGCTCCCAAAAACATGCAGGAGGCCTAGCTCAGCACCCCAGCTGAAGCATGCCGCTAAGTAGTCTGTCAAACCCTGCTGCCGGCCACCTCTTACAGCCTGAAAGCACTGTGTATCCCCTCTGCTGTGGGGCTGCTCACGCTCACCCATGCCCCAGCCAGCCAGGCAGGGGAAAGGCCAGCACGCATCCATCCCCTCTGTCCCATGCCCCAGCAGCCACTGCAGGCACAGGGACAGCCTGACCACCCCGGGCAGGCACCAAAGCGAGTTTTGACTGCTGCCGACCCTGCACAGCCCCCAGGGCTGCAGCAATGCTGCGTTTACCAACCAATGACCTACATAAGCAACAGAAAGAAGGCTCAGGCCAGCACTGGATTTGGGAATCAAGAGCTGCTAGCAAGCACTGGGGTGGGAGACTATCTGTCTCTCCCACTGCCAAAAAGAAGTTCAGGATGAACGCTGGCCCACTGGGCAGTGGGATGCTTGTCTGTTCTCCCTCTGCAGAGGGGAAGCTGGCAGCAGATCTCAGCAGCATGGCTAAACTGAACTTTTTCAACCCCAACCTAGTCTGAAAAAAAAAAAAAATATAAATAGCAACCCAGGGCTCAGTTGTACAGATGTGAACTGTTAAGTGTTTATTTTAGGGTTCATATCACAAGCCTTTTTCAGAGACAAAGCTGATTGTGCCCTCTGGGGCTCCAGGGGCCAGCTATTTCCTAACTTGAGCAGGCTGAAAAGGAATACTGTACCTTTCAGTAACATCCCATCAAGCTCAACACACAGTAGCTTTACACTCTCCGCCCCACACCTTATAAAGGAAAAGCCACCACCACAAGGCTAAACGAATGTACACACGCTATTATTGTAAATGGAGCAGCTAAACCTTGGCAATTTGCTTTGTGTGGTTTTTTTTTCTTCCCAGTAAATGCAGCACTGGAGCTCCCAAAACCCCGGCTTCCAATGGGTTTGTTCCAGCTTTAAATACATAAAACATCTCAATGCAAGACTGTATTTAATTCAAGAATCTAAACGCGAGCAAACCTGTTTCGCTGTGAGCGTTTTGTAGAGAAGTGAAAAGGGGGGTTTCTTTTTTAAAAAGAAATCATAATACAGTGATGAAAGGGTTAAGAATGCAAGAATTCAGACATTCTGTGGAGGGTCTCTAAGAGGTCCATAAAAAA
>JANXJC010000078.1:74528543-74539532 GCA_027564655.1 Leptodon cayanensis
TGGCCTGAGTCGGCAGGGCAGTACAGGGGCATAGAGGGAGCAGGTCACGACTCCTCATTGCCAGAATCATCATCATCGTAACAGTCGGCATCCTCCTCCTCCTCATCTTCGTCATCAATGTCGTCGTCGTACAAGTCGTCATAAAGCAAATCTGAACTGTTGTCATTGGAAGGCACTTTAGTTTTGATGCAGTACTCTGCCAGCGTAGTGGGGACCTTCACGCCATCCTTCTCTGCCTCGGCTTTGGTAGCCAAAACCTGTTTCCTGCCGGGAGGAGGACAGAGCAACATGAGCAGGGCCATGAGTGTGCCAGCGGTAGCGTGGCTCAACTCCCCAGCCCAGCCAGCCCCAGCCCAGCCCTCCCAGCAGCCCAGAGCCAGGAGAGCTGACATTTGGCTGAAGCACCACAAGGAGTACTAAAAACAGATTTAGTTCCTGTAGCCCTGGGCTTGGGAGCACCCCAGCGTGCTCAAAACTGCAATTCCCACAAGCAGCTCTGAGCTCCCGCGGGAGGGCAAGAGCAGCCAGAGCACACGCCGCACCCTGCGATGCAGCCATAGCCCCGGCGCTGCGTGGGGCTGGCAGAAGACAAGTGTTTCCCGTCACCCCAGGACAGGCTCTGGCTGCTGCCTCCCAGCAGCACTCGGGCTGTGAACTGTTGCTGGCCCATGCTGCCTCCCAGCAGGGAGAGGAGCAGATGGCAGCCTATCCCTTCACCCGCGCCCGCCTGCTTGTCAGTCTGCCGTACTCTGTTTATGGAGTACATCCAGCTCTGCTGAAGCCAAGGGAGCTGGAGGGGACTAAGATAACCTCCCTGCCAGGCTTCCTGCAAAGACCGACTGCCCCGCATAGCTCCAACCAGGGGTATACCCTGCACACCCAGCCAGCAGAGTTAATGCAGATGTAGTCTTGTCCCAAGCAAGTGTGACAGCAGTCCTGCTCCGGGTATGGCTTGCCCATCCACAGCTCTACAGCAACCCTGGCTCAAGTTTACATCGTCTCCCTACAGCACCTGATGAACCATGAACTTCTCAGCAAAGGACAGTCAAGATTGAACAGTGCTTCCAGCTAATCAAACCCAGCTTTGTAAGTGCTTGCCAAATCCCACTGATATTCCTTTGAATTGGAAGGACAAGATTATGATTCATGAGTGCATTAAGCACAGAATCAGTAGGATGCAGTCAGTCTGAATCACATCCCAAGCAATGCAAGCAGTGCTCAACAGCAAGCTGGGACTTCGACTGGGATTTACTAGCAACCAATAGGTTTTGCAGAGCAACACGCCAAATTAATCTGAAAAAGGAACAATTTAAAGACAGATCAGCCCAGTCCTTCTGGTCCAGAAGTCTGTACTGCTCCTGTGTGCTGAAAATCCTACAGGGACCAGAAGCATGGACTTGGAATAACACAGTAAAATTAATTTCCAAAGAAGCAACCACAGCGAGAAGCTGGTTTCAGCAAATTCTGCAAGCATTCTGGTTTACAGGATTCAAAGCAGGAGGCTGGTAGCACGGTAGCACAGCATCAAACATGCAAAGCTTACCTTATGATTTCAGCGTACTCCTTGTCTTTTCCTTTACTGTCCCTCCATTTCCTGAACATGACTGACGCATCCACATTGGCAGGAGAGAATGTGTTGGGCTCATTAAGCAAAGAGATTACACTCAGTAAGATAGTCCTGAAAAAGGTAACCACAACAGTAGAGTCAGAACTAACACATTAATGGATTCTGGATGCTGATCACTTCGTTAGGTGATGCATCAGAAACTTGTTTAAAGTCAAAACTTAAGCTAAGGATAACTAAGTATAATATTTGAAGTGAGAGCAGATATTTAAGAACTTAAGACCCTGGCCATCAGCATAGGGAAGGTGACACAACACAAGCCTCAAGGATCTCATCTGACTACAGACCATCATGTCTGTGCACGTGCTTGTGATGGGACAGCAGGTAAAGTTAGGATCAGACCAGAATTCAGCTTGTCCACACCACCCATGGATGGTGCAGGCCTGGAAACATGTTAGGTGAGCCTGTTCCTGGTGACATTCAGCCTCCCAGCAGAAAGCCAGGCTCTTTACCTGCCCTGTGTAGGGAAAAGGACCACTACGACCCAAGGCCATCAGATAAGGCTGCATTACTTTCCCTGCCCCACCAGGTGTTGAGGCATTGAAGCTGTGGGCAGGTCTCACCTCTCCTCAGCTTATGCATCACTAAGGCTGCTGTAGCAGCACTCGAGCGCAGCAAGGGGAAAACAGTGCAGATGTTTTTCAATAGCCAGGCAAGCCGCCAAGGGCCCAGCAGGATTCAGCTGCTGGTACTCAGCAAAGCCAGCATGAGCCAGTCACATAACCCCAGCAGACAGACAGCCTTCCTGGATTTCTAGCAGCAGCACAGAGCTGCTAGCTGCCCTGCTCTGCTGGCATTTACCAGGGGAAAACACCACCTCCCTCGCCCAGTCCCTTCTGCATTTTCTAGAACCCTCCACACTTCAGAGATTCATCCCTTTGCTCCTCACGCAGTGCCACAACCAGCACAAAACTCAGCAGCGAGTCACATCAGGCAGCTCTACACACCCAGCCACTTGGCTGTAGCTACCACCGCAATAGCTTCACATGTCCGATGTGGTCCTGCCGGCAACAGCTTTTGATTTAAATGGAAAGGAAGAACAAAAGACAAGGAGTAAGTCTTGAAATACAGCAGTACCTAGCAACTGCTTTGCAGAACTTGATTAAAGGAGACTACAGCCCCAACTGTACTTGCACTGATTTAGGGGAACATTCAGAGCAGCACATGCTGAGCACATCTACCAGATCATATATCTGGGATACAATTCCAGGAAATGCTTGGTCATTTGGATGCTGAGTGTCTTGAAAGGTTTTGAAACTAAACACTTGTGTCTGGACAGACTGTTCAGCACAGCTATCAAGACAGTCTTATACAGTTTATTTTCCAACTGATATAATTCAGCAGGAAAAGAAAACAGCAGCTTTGGAAAAAACTGTCTGTTCAGACTGCAATGATGGGCAGAAGAGAGACCGTCTTCTACTTCATCTCAAGAATTCATTTAAAAGCCTTTGATTCACAGCAAAGAGGCTGTAAAGCCAGCATGTCAGCTCCAGCATCACTGCAGCAGCTTTACTGTAAAGCAAGCAAAGTCTAGGAAAAGTCGAGGACAGGAGTTCATGTCTGGATTTAGCATCTGCTCTATCACACTTCCATCAACAAAGTGAGGAGAAGCCGATCTCCACTGCGGTGCCCCAGACTCCAAAGTCACTGCAAAGCTACTTAAATACACCAAGGCAACTGCCTATTAGAGGTGAGGCTCTGCACTCTTCATTCCCGACCAGCATGTTAGATCAGCTCCAACCCTGATGATACCTTAAGAGCTGGACAGTCTGCTCCGACTCAAACCCTGCTACTGTGGGTAAACAAGGTACAGTAGCAGGAAGAGATCCCAGCACATGGACCAAAACCACAAAAAAAGGTCAACCACGTGGGACTGAAAACATCCTCAGCATCAGATACAAACTGCACCAGACTGGATATAGACCAACCTTCTTCAATATTGTCAGGGATCTGTTTCTCTCTCAGGCGAGGCTGTTTCATGCAAGTTGATTGCATGAAGAGTGGAGATTTCAAGCCAGCCTTTTGCTTTCTTATATCCCCCACCCCATTCTGGGGAACAGTTTTAAGTGTTTACAGTGCTGTTGTCTTCAGAGTGAGTTCCTCTACATCTTTACTAGCAGGAGAGAGCAGCCAGCAGAGGCTCAAGCAAACAGTCCCACAAAGTGCCTATTTCTCTCTAGGTATCAACAGAAGGCTCAGACACAGATGAATTTCATCCAAAACAGACATTGTATAGACAGGATGGTGCTCCCAATCAGCACATCCTGTTATATAACTTGTTGAAAAGGGCTATTTTTCTTTTGTTCCAGCTGCTATCCACATTGTAGCCTCTCAGAGCCACCTTTATAGGTAGGTATAGATTTGTCCTAGCACATTTTTGCTCTCCAGTATAAAGTTTTGGCTTAGGCTATACTGACAGTCATGATGGTGTATTGAGCTGGTTGCAGAAACCGTCCAGATCTTAGGCAGCCAAAAAAAGCCAACAGAAATAGGCATTCTCAGGAAACAAAGCAACAGTGAAAAAAGGGCATCGCCTATCTTCATGCTTTGGGTTTTTGTGGTGGGGTGTTGGTAGCGGGCAAGGGGCTGCAGGGGTGGCTTCTGTAAGAAGCTGCCAGAAGCTTCCCTGGCTCCACATCGGACCCACCTCTGGCCCAAGCCAGTCAGCGATGGTGGTAGCGCCTCTGGGAGAACATACTTAAGAAGGGGAACCTGCCATGGGGAAGGAGATTGGAATGTGAGAGGAACCGCTCTGCAGATCCCAAGGTCAGTGAGAAAGGAGGGGAGGAGGTGTGCCAGAAGAAGGGCTGCCCCTGCAGCCTGTGGTGAGACAAGACGGCAGGCTGTCCCCACCCCAGCCCATGGAGGGGAGCGGGGGAGCAGATGCCCACCTGCAGCCAGGGGAGAGAGGAGCCCACGCCGGAGCAGGGGGAGGCCCCCCAAGATGGCCAGAACTCTGTGGGAAAGCCCACACTGGAGCAGGCTGTTCCTGAAGGACTGCAGCCCATGGAAAGGACCCACGGTGGAGCAGTTCGTGAAGAACTGCAGCCCATGGCAACGATTCACACTGGAGAAGTTTGTGGAGGACTGTCTCCCATGGGAGGGACCCCACACTGGAGCAGGGGAAGAGTGTGATAAGTCCTGCCCCTGAGGAGGGTGCAGCGGCAGAGACAAGGTGTGAGGAACTGACCCCAACCCCCATGCCCTGTGCCACCGGGGGGAGGAGGTGGAGAGAACCAGGAGTGGAGTTGAGCCAGGAAGGAGGGAAGGGTGGGGGGAAGGTGTTCTAAGATTTGGTTTTACTTCTCATTATCCTGTTTTGATTTGATCTGTAGTAAGTTAAACTGATTTTATTTCTTCCCCAAGTTGAGTCTGGTTTTTACCCATGACCATAACTAGTTGAGTGATCCCTCCCTGTCCTTGTCTCAACCCATGAGCTTTTCTGTGTATTTTCTCTTCCTCATCCCACCAGGGCCAGAGCAGAGGAGTGAGCCAGCAGCTTCGTGGTGCTTTGCTGGTGGCTGGGCTTAAACCAGGACACTTCACAAGATACAGAGGTATCATCATCTTGAATATTGTGCTCAGTTCTGGCCTGTGCACCTCAAAGGACAGAGGAGAGACAGGGGAGATACAGAGAAGGACAACTAAAGTGATCAAAGAGCCTCAACTCTAAGCCCTACCACCACTTCCTCAGCTTTACAGGACTCAGGACTCCAGAAGAAAAGCAGTATTTTCTGCCACACAGATCACAGCTGCATTCCTCCTCAACTTGCTGGATATTTGCCATATTTACTTATGCCTGCCTTATCTAGCTTTGACTGATAGGAAAGTCCATATTGACTGTGTTTAAAAAAGTTAATGAGCATGCTTGACACCGTTAGAGGTGGAAATACAGGTGCTCTCAAAGCTGAAGAATAACTAACCCCCTTCAGACACTCCACCCACAGTTGTCTGTAGTAAACGGTCAATCCTCAGCAGGATTTACAACATTCAGCAGCTGAAGAGAAGCCAAAGGTTACAGAGGCAGCTCATTACAAGCATGCCCCCTCCCACACCTTCAGCCTTGCTGCCTCCTGCCTGACACTCTGGAGCCTTGCAAAGCCAGGTGGGACTCCAGCAGCATGCATTTCTATCAGCACTTACCCCAATGGGTAGCAGGCTAGCAGTTACTGATAAGTTTTATTTCCATTTGCTGATACAGCTGAGGATTGTTTTCTCCCCAGATGCCACCCTTAAGCCCAACACATTCCAAGAGTGAGCACCAAAAACTGCACGGTGGTAAAGGAGAGCAGAAATCAGAGAACTAGCATCATGAGAAGTTTCATGTCAATCTTTAGGGTTGTATATAATGAAATATTCAAAACGTGTGTGTAATATAAGTAATTAATGCCCAAAGCTGTTTCCTAACTAGGAGTTGAAGCTTGTCACCTAGTCAGTTCTTTATTGACAGTTGTCTTGTAATGGGAATGAAATTCAGCTGGTGTTTCAAAATAAAGGATAGTCTTGAATAATAATTAGCCTTGAACACCTCTGGTACTTAGCAATCCTTTGTTTTTTTTGCAGGAAGAAAACTACCTGGCTAACTGCTCAAGACACCATGCTGCAGAACAGCAGACAGAGACAAATACTGGAAGGCAAACAGTAGACAGGATTATGCACCCAAAGTTACTCCTACTGGGCCTGAATACTCAAAAATGGTTTTTTTTCCCACTAGTGGTATCTTGGAGGAGTTTGAAAAACTTAAGTGTAAGATAACATGGACTGGAAAAGGCTAGAACATTTGAGATAATCTGCTTTTAAGAGCATGAAACCCTGTGAACAGGACAGAAGGCTCCACATTGATAGCCCAGTATCAGGACACACAGCACTCCACTATCTCCAGACAGTTTGGTAAGCCTGGTCCCCACTTGATTCAAGCTCTAAAACCCCCAAAGTCTTAAATTCCTTTCCAAACCTCTTGCCAACACAGGCCTTAAGTCTTTGAGAGAGACGACAAGCCTTTGAGGTCACTGTTGTACATCAGATTCACAGTTACCTGACATTTTGGGTAGGGTTCCACCTCTCAGATGGCAGCTCTCCACTTTGTGGGTCATCTACAGGAGGGTGAAGAATTGAAATACATACATCTCCATTCTGCAAGACAGAAACAAAAGTTGAGAATAGCCTGGCTTGAGGCAGAGGTCTGATGACACAACTCCACCACTCTGGCTATACTCTGAGCAGTTTAACCTTGTTGATACGAACACCCCAAGTGCCAGTAAAAATATGCAAGAACTAGAAATGGTTCTCAATTCTTCCTAGGTCTACTCTCTATGCTCAAAAGTTTCCCTTGCTAAACAGGGTTAGTCTGCAAATTGGTACAAAACAACCTCAAGAGGATTAAAGAATGTAGCACAGCAAGCAGAAATAGTAAAAATCACATAAAACTAAATTGGCCTCCAGATAGCAAGTACTGTCACAGTGATAGAAGTGACCTTTAGTCACAGGAGACCCAACATAGGGTTAAAAATTTTTTTAGTTCCCAGTGGTAGCTGAGTTAGCTTCAGGAATTTTTTAATTGAAGGGTTTAGCACTCTCCACTAGCTCAGGCATCAAAACAATGCTTCTCCCAGGACACAAGGAGGTTGAACAGACGGTACTGGGCAGGCTTACACTGCTCCTCGAGGACACAGATGTTTGAAGTATCAGGTGAAGAAGCAGGAGATGCTCTCTGAAGGTTTCACTGAAAATCCCTTCTAGCATGCAAGAGGAAAAATATTCTGAGAGCATATGGAAGCCATACAGCCACATAATCCTCAATCTGTGTTTTACTCACCGGTGTTATAGCCTCAATATAGATTTAAAGCTCCATAATGCCTACCATTTATAAACACTTTAAGAAGCCTGTGAAACCAATTCTCAACCAGCAACAGCACTCTGACATGATTACTTTGTAGGAGTGCTGTAGCAGTATTCACCACAGGTGATATTCTCCACTGAAGCTGACTCCAGGGACTCATGGAGTCCCAATGCCTTACTGCAGGATGGGGTGAAGGTGCAGATGGAGGCCGAAGCCAGCCAGCAGATGTTGGCCTCTCCAAGTCCTGCTGGCTTGTTGCCTCTTGCAGCCAGCTGCTGGGATGACTTACAAGTCCCTACAGGCAGCCCCACACCTTCAGGTGGCACAGCCTCAGCTGATGGGCAGCACTCACACTGTCCTTTGTCACCCTGATCCAAGACACAGGCTGGTGCCAGGAACGAGAGAAGCTGCAGATCAGTTCTGTTTGAGATTGCAGGCTGGCAGCTCCCCACGCACCGGGTCTCAGCTACACCCTGAGGACCCTCCAACGCTGCTCATCACACAGGACCCAGAGCACAAAGCAGTGCTGCTCACAGCAACAGCAACCGTGCCTTTGAGCCCGAGCCAGTGATCACAGCTAGAGATAGCAGCAGCTCACCTGAAGGGCCCTTTTCAACTCACCTCAGTTAACGATGACATGTGTCTTATAGCCAAACGAGATCCTACTTCAACATTGGAGGCCTATCATCAGTCCATATTTCAGTGGCTCACTAACCCTGTGAGGTATGCTAATCCAGCAAGCCCTCATCATTTTGAAGCAGGTTTTTGTCAAGAACACAACTACACACAGCAACATAGCACCTGGAGCTGCTGAATACCCAAGCACGCACTTATGTTGCTGGAACAGTTTGCTGTAACAAGGCAGTTTCCTTTTTAGGACTCCAACAGGCCTGTGCAAGCTAGAAATGCTTTTTAATATCATTTTAAGGTGAACTTAATCTTACTAATGTTAGATTATGTTCACAGCCTGTTCTGGTTTTACTAATAATTTCCATGAGTTTATCCAGTTTTTCCTTTAACCGTCCCCTGGGAGAATACAGTGCTGGCGGCCAGAAGAAAGCATCACAGCACTTGGGGGAAGTTCCTCAAGCGATTAGGTCAGCAGTACATGGAGGAGCAGATATTTGGCAATATGAAAATATAGAGGGAAGCAAGGATGTGAGAAGTTTCCCTCTTGCAACAATCAGTGTTCCATATTTGGGAATTCAAGCAGGGCAGCAGCGCATTACAGGGTCTGGAATGGTAAAGGTGTCATGGGGCCTGATAAGATCAGCACAAGGTTTTAGCGGTCAGCGTAGTCAAGGGGAGAGCCTTTCCCTACATATGTTTTTGAAAGATACAAACAAGGAGGATAGGGTATTCAGCTGCCAATGGGAAATGGCCTATATTTCAACCAGAACTGTTATGTCATAAAAATAAAGAACAAGTGAATGCAGTTTTACCAAAATTCAACTAGATGACCCAAGAAACTGGAGATGGGGAAAACACACAAGTTACTCAAGTCTCATTGCTCAGAACTGGAACGTCAGCCCCAACCTCTCCATCTGGTTCCACCAGCAGATTCTGTAAACTGCTACTTTCTTTCATCTTCATTGCACTAAAAGATTTTTTTTTTTACTCCTCCTGACAAACCCTCAAACCTCAAGCCCTTTGCTGATTTATTCTCAGTTTCATTTGGAGCTATCCCACTGCCTCATCTTCATTGCTTAAATGTTGTTTCCAAAACAGCCTGCAAACTGCTTCAGATTCCCTCAGCTCCAATACTGCTATGAAAACAAAGTACAAAGCTGAGAGCTAGAGTATTTGAAGAGTAACCCCAAAATACACCCATCAAGTTTTGGGTTAGTTTCTCCTCCTACCTTCAGTTGTTTCTAGAGCCAATTTTTCATCTTTCCCACCAGGACTGGGAGAGGTCCTTTCCAAGACTCATTTTGTACATACCATTTTGGTAACCATTTCCCACTCACCTCCTGCATGAGAATTTCTGGATTCAGAATCAACATCTGCAGTATGGATCTGCAGTGATCTGCAGGTCTCAAAGTTGTCTGTCTTTATAGATCTAACTCCCATACAACTGAAATGGAGCCTTAAAAGGAAACATCATCCTTGGCTACATGCAAGATTCAGTACCAAGTCCAAAACTCAAGTCAGAAGACTGTCAGATGACCGATTTCAGGATGTCCCTGGGCTTAGGGCAATCCTCCTGAGCACTCAGTAATTAAAGCTGATTACTATCTTGTTTTGCACTGAAGTTTGGAGAGGCTTTTGGCCATTTATTATTAAGCCATCAGTGCTGTTTTCACCATGACATTTGAAGCATGCTCATTCCAGGCTGGGCATTTAGCAGCAGCAACTTGTTAGAAAAGGGCCTTCCAAGCCCAAGGCATCAACTGAAGCCATCATTTGTGTGCAGCTAGGAAAAGAAGTGACATTCCTGTTTAGAAGTAGACCTAAAGGAAGTCTGCAGAACCTCTCATAGGAAGACCTGTGATAAGGTGACAGAGCTGCACCAACAGGAACATTTTTAAAAGGCCTTTAACTCCTCAAACTATTCAAGCAGTAGTCCTAGCAGGCTGATACTTGGCTAGGATATCCAAAAGTTGAGCAAGGATTTGACTGGCCTCCACTAAAAGCTTAAGTCAAGTTTTGAGCCAAAACAGGCATTCAACTTTCAAATACAGCTCTATAAAATTCAGTAATTTTGAACCAATTGTATGAAATGAAAAGCTGCTTCTCACAGTCTTTGCAGCAGCACTATTAAACTCTGTCTCAAGCTGCTGCTCACATGAGCTCTAATGCAACAGCTCAACTCAACCAGGCTCCAGGATAAACTTTAAAGGTCACTTGATAGATGAAAGCCCAGCAAGAAACACAACTAGTCCATTCACACCAGATGCAGGGCAACATATGCTATGCCCCAGCAACAGCAGAGGTTAGCCTGAGCACTGCCATGTTAACACAGCTGGGCCACCATCAGCCCCTGAGCTAGTCCATCAGCAGAGCACCACACCATGCTGAGATGCACCAGACATATACTCATTGCAACACTTCGGTCCATGATGACTTTACCTTAAATCTCTCCAAGCAGCCTGTGCTCACCGTCATGAAGACAATGCTTTCAAGCTAGGGAGTGCTGCTTTCTAAAAAGCATTTATATAAAATCATTCCCCTTATGGACCTGCTATGTAGCTGTACCATAATCCAATCATGGACTTGATAGCTCAGTGTTATGCTCGGAACACAACCCATACATGCACTGAACTAAGGGCCGCTTCAAATTGGCTAGCAGACATTAAGCCCAAAGGTATCTGTTCACTCTGGTCCCAGGGTGACCAGGCTGTGCATGACTCCTCCTGAAGCCAGACTACAGCTCTGGTTCTTTCTACAGTCAGAGCGCCCCAAGTCCAAACCCCTTCATCATAGGCTGACTGCTGAAGACGACTGTTTCCCTGTGGGAACATATTTAGCTAACACTGGTCACAAGAGCATTGCAGGCGCCTTTAGAAGGCCTTGAACAGAATAAACA
>JANXJC010000078.1:74542137-74555567 GCA_027564655.1 Leptodon cayanensis
ACTGAAAACATCAGTGTTATCAACATTCTTCACATACTGAACTCAAAACATAGCACTGTACCAGCTACTAGGAAGACGATTAACTCTATCCCAGCTGAAACCAGGACAACTTTCTTGTGCAAAAGTGAAGCTGGTCCATCTACCTGTGTCCCTAATACTACATGTCTTCTAGCTACCGCAAGCATTTCCCAAGTCTGAATACTATCTGTGTCTGTTTAACAAATCAGTGCAATTTGATGAACCAAATTTTGATGGGCAATGACAACAAACATTACCTTTCAGTGGTCAGCAGTCAGCTGCGGGGCAAGACTATGAGCTGAATCACTTGTGGGAAGAGAGCAGAGATCCCAGCGCTGGATTTTAACTTCTCTGTGCTGTCCTGCCATTCACAGCAGTCAGAAAAGCCAGCCAGTAGGAAAGAGGGCTGAATCTGGACCAAGTGTCAAAACCACTCCCCTCTGAAAGGGGGACTCATAAGCTGCTTGATGCGGAGCACAAACCCTTTCCTTGACACTGCTCAACCTGCCAAAAAAGTCCCACCACCAGTCTAGTGTGGGATCTCCAGAGAAGCATCTCCTGGCCCCTGCACCCCAGTCAGGCTCATGTGTGACTGAGAATGCAAGAAGAGATCCCAAAAACATGCACGTGGTGACAGCAGAATCCCAGGCCACCCCCTTCCACTTCAGTATCAAACCACACCACTTGGACATGGCGTGCTGACCTTGTTCAGCAGGACAAGGTATGGGAATTTTTATTCCCAGAATAAACTGTGCCCAGCTACAGTTCTACTTACAGATCAGCATATGCCTTTGCCTTGCAACCCAAATTTTATGGGGCCAGAGTGCCAGGTAGCCAAGAAAAGAAGGTTTTCTGTTCACCTTTATGAAACAAATTCAGCAGCTCACATGGCTTTACGTTCTGTACACGCCTGCTTACGATACTGACAGTATGTGGGTGTGTTACAGCAGCAGAGTCCTCACCCTGCAGTCATTTGCCATGGCATGCTCACCACCAGAAGATCTATGATCCGCTTAAACAATCCTAGCCCATGGTTTAAGTTCAGTTACACAAATGGCATTGCTCCAAGAAGAGCAAGTGAATGTCTCTTGTCACCATACCACCTCAGAAGACAGCAGCTGCTGCAGCAAGGAAATGCCTGGCTCTACAACATACCACCCTGCACTGGCAGCAGAGCAGAGATTTATCCAGGGCCGAGCAGATTCACTTCAGCTCAAGGGCTTGCATCATGTAGCTGCAGACTCCTCTGGACCACCAGGGTTTTCCCAAGAAAGCCCATGAGAGTTTCATGAGATCAAAGACATAAAACAGCCCAAAGACCGAGATTAAAAATGCAAGACATAACAAAACGCAGAGTTGAGTAACTACCAGATTTCTTGTCAGAACCTATGTGTCTTCTACACAGGTATAGTTTCTAGGTTACCAAAAAAAGCATACTGCCAGTAGTGTACCGGCGTTACCATGTTTATATCCCACACACATGGGTGCAGGTCTCATTCCTCTCAGTAAAAGTCCTCTGCTCTTGAATTGTCTAACCCTGAGGGTCTCGCCTCAAGAAGACTACTGCAAAGGCTGAGCCTGAAGCACTAGTTATGGTCTCTGTATGTGATGCAGACTCATGCAGAAGTTGTAGATCCTGGAAGACTGTTTTAAACCTCTAAACCCTGTTTCGCAGCCACAACTTTAATAGAAAAAGCCTATCTGCCTGTCTGCAGTAACAATCATCGGGGAATTAACTAAAGCTGATGTTTTGCCATATGAAGGATGCCTCTTGAGCTCTGGCACCAGAAAACGCAAGTGGATAGAAATGAGAGAAATCTTTTTTTCTCATGTGGAGGCAGCTGAGACCCAAGCTTGCCTGTAATCAGTCACATATTTGGAGAAATCAGAAACACATTACTTGTTGATAAGCCATTTCTAATTAGCCTGTGTTTAGCACATTGAGATACTGTACTGGAGCATAAAGCAAGTGAAGCTTCTCTACAAACCCGATTTCAGAGCCAAAAGCCACTGAACTAGGAAACCCCACATTACAGGCAAGGATTTTTTCAAAACAAACAAACAAAAGCATCACTTTCAGGTCCCTATGATGAGATCATCCAGAATTTGAAAAGTGAAACCAAATGCTTTTCCAGGGCATTACAAACAGGTCCCAGAGAATTACTCTGCATTTCTTCTGTAAGAGAAATCATGGAAAATTACATAAACCCACTCTGCTCTCACTGAATGCTATTTGAGTTTCTGAGTGGGTTAAGCAAGCCAAGAATTTCCAAAACAAGTTGCAAGACTGCTTGCAAAGATGCAGCAACAGCCACGATTATAGGTCTTCCCCCCGCCCCCCCCCAAAGCCCAATTCTAAACATGTTAAGAGACAAAAAGACTGAATTGGGCAATAAACTTATTTTTTAAATAGAGCTCATATAAAGGCTTCCTCCCTACAATTTACAATTTCACTGACATTAAGGCAAACCAGCTATCTGAGCTTATTTCTGGTAAGTTCAGCCAGGCTGCTAGGTACTGGAGAGTGGCAGAGTTTTAGGGCAGCTTGTTGTCAGCTCAGTCACAGCCAAACTAACTTAGGAGGACTCGGATGCAGCTCAGTCCCCCACCTACAAGTACCCAACTATTACTGGATTCACCATGTCCTTGACTCCTCTAGCTGAGCTTAAACTGAACAGAAATATCCTGCTTCAGGGTCCTGACTTCAGCTGCCTGCCCGCCGTGGCTCTTTGACATCACTGAACATACTCAATAGCCAGGAAGGTGGAGACCACAGTCATCACTCATACCCCTCCTTCCCCAATTTTTAACTAGTCATACTTACAGGCTCTAGAAAAAGAATAAACTCCTCTGACATTACATTGAATAGATCAGCCTGGCAAAAGATTCAGCCCTTTACAGGCATTTACAGCTACCACACAAGAACTTCAACCTCTAAGTTACACCAGGACACATATTTTAAGAATATTGTTACCACACGGTCACTTTGTTTCCTGTTTTACTGCCTTGCTCCTGTGCATCATTAGTGACTGCACTTCAGGTTTGTTATTTTTCTTCTATCTGGATAAGGCAAAGCCATAGCAAAATCTATGTATACCAGTTATTTGACTGAAAATACAAACCTAATGTTTCTACCAACCACTGAGTTAAGTCCTGATTCAGCCGCTATGATCAATTACTACAGTGACTTTGTTTCTGGAGATCTTGCCATGCACTTGACTTGACACTTACATATTAGTATCATCTCCCTCTCAGTGGGGAACACTAACGCAGGCAGGAGTCTGTCCTAGCTTCAGCTGTCTAGAAATTCAGTGTTTATTCCAGCCTAGCTACATATGACACTTCGGTAGTCTGACACGGATTTCTTCTACTTGTCTCAAACTGACAAAACCTAGATCTCTGATTTTTAGGCAGCAAAAGCAGGAATGGTGAATCCATCCTATCTGCCCACTGCAGAAAGGCCATGGAGGGGAAGAGCACACACTTCCTGAAAAGCCACCATCCGATCTGGGGAAATGAAGAACACCAGCAGCTTTCACAGTGGCCAACAGAAACTGCAACTGCTTAGTGTTCCTGGAAGTGCCAGTTAAAGATAATTTTTATTTTAAAACATCACAAGCTTAATGCAAGCCCTATGACAATGCATCATCAGTGAAACTGAGCATCCTGTATTTAAGATCAGATATAAAGGAAGCATTTGAGTTTTTTAACTATTTTGTGCTTTTTTGTTATTATCTGTTACAGCCCACAGACAAGCTCCTACTGACTCTGTGTGCAGGTATGTCCTGGTTTCGGATGGGAGAGAATTAATTTTCTTTTTAATAGTTGGTATAGTGTTACATTTTGGATTTAGTATGAGAATAATGTTGAAAACACACTGATTTCTCAGTTGTTGCTAAGTAGTGCTTATCCCAAGTAAACAATTTTCCAGGTTCTCATGCCCAGCCAGCAAGAAGGCTGGAGGGGCACAAGGAGTTGGGAGGGGACACAGCCAGGACAGCTGACCCAAACTGGCCAAAGGGCATTCAGCATTAAAGCTAGCCATGTTGCATTGTTAACTATTTGACAAGGTAAAAATGAATGTAGGACCAACACTGCTATTTCAGCTCCAGATATTACGACTTAGGACATAAGTAATTTTTTGTGTCAGGGCTAGGCACTAGCCTGGTATTTTAGGCCCAGTTCTGGCTTCATTTCCTAGCAGCACTGTATCAATGTTTATTGACATCTGTTGTGGTGCTAGAGAACTAGGACCACATCTCTGATCCAAGTTAGAAGATGAGTGACCAGGTCAATTAAGTCTTGTGAGTCCCCAAAACTCCCTTGCTGCTACAATGGCCATATGAACACTAACAGCAGCAAACCCCTTATATTCTGTACTACCTACACTGTTTCATACGGAATTTAAATCACAAAGACTTGAATGTGAAGAGTGAACTAGATCTCATAAAAAGGACATGCAGCTTCTAAACAAGAAAGAAAATAGAGCCACAAGTCAGTAGGGCAAAGATGAATCAAGAAGTGAGGTTAAGTTACACAATCAGAGACTGGTTTGACAGGCAGGAGCCCATTCTTGTTTCACACTACATCGTATCTTGTATACACTTCCCAATTTAGTTATCTGGGGCATTACTGAAAGCTGTCATTTCCAATTGAAGACTCCTCTGGTATAAAGTAGGTTTCCTTCTACCAAAACTTCTTTTAACAGTAAATTGTTACTAACTATTTATCTGTTCATGTATGTTCATAAAGCTGGGACTGGATATGATGGTCAAAGTTACGATTACACCTTTAAAGAAAGGGCTTTCACGCACATATTAGTCTTTTACTCCTTGGATCTGAAATCAGGACTAACAATAGACATGAAACCATAGTTGAGGTGAATGATACAGGGAGAATTCACTACAGTCCTGTAGAGCTGGTCTACATCCAAGCTCCTGTGATCTCATACATTCACACTCCTGCTGCCTGGGCCATCTCCCAAGGGATCTGAGTAAATAGAACTGCTCTGAACAATGAAGTTAGAAGCAGTAGTACCTGGAAGCCAAACCATTTTCTTCTAACATTACTCAAAAGAAACCAAAGGATATTTTTTTTTTTCAATATTGTCTCCTTTTGATAACCTAGAATTTCAGTGTGGAGATTCTAGCCTTCATAATGGTAACTGCACATGGCAGCTGCTATTCATCTCGAGACTAAGTTAGCCTGCACAAGTCAGCTGTGTTTAGGATCTCAAGCAGTTCAGCAGTTAAAGAAGATATTTCTTTCTTGCAGTGGGTTTTACTGCAGGGACAGTCCATGGTATTGCCCAGTTAATTGTGCCGTTCGGTCTGAACCATGCAGCAACCACTTTGGCTCTGGCTAGAAACACTCACTGCCTATGCTCTTGAGCCAGGGAGCATCCAGCTTCAGACAAGGCAGCTGTTAATGCTCTTGTGTGCAGAGCTTGCTGGGGACAGGATGGAAGCCAAATAAGAAGTTTCCCTTGCCCAGAGGCCACCTGCGCATTCCTGAAGCTGTTCCCCTCCGCCATGGCACAACCAAGCATGGCCCCACCAGCACAGGGCCAGATGCTTATCTCCAGCTGTGCACAGATCAGTCCTGCAGTGCCCATGGTTTGATAGGTTTTTCCTGCCTCAGCTCTATGTCCCAGGCTGATAATGGCAAAGCAAAGCATTTCCAGACAGGACTAGCTTCTGAACTCCTTAGTATAAACCCCTAAGACACAGCCGTGTCACTTTGACAACTTTTTCCCAAAACTGCAGGTCAGTGCACTCAAAGCTCAGGTAAAGGAGCAGATTACAGGAGCACTCATCTACATGACTTAGGCTCACAACTGCCAGGTTCACTTCCATTACTTTTATTGTCAGTTCGACTTTACGTGATGCTACAGACAACACCATCATTGCAACAACTGCAGAAGATGTAGCATCCAGCAAGAGATACCGAGTTGGAAATGGTGGCATCCTGAGCCATCCAAGTACTTCTCCTATAACCTTCCCATTTTCACTCTGTTTTTGCATTTGTTTGCCACCTTGTCACAGAAAAGGCAACTACTAGCATGTATACAAGACTTAACACCAAACAGAACTACTTGGTCCCCTCCCATAGGGCAAACTGCTGGCCCAACAGCTTTACTGAGCTTTGACCACAGGAGCCAAGCACTAAAGCAATTTCAGATTCCCACACGAGAAAGCTGACATCATACTGAGGTTTCTGTGTTTTCCCAGGAATTCCCATGCTGAGTTATTACTAGATTCTGCCCCCAATACAACTTTCACTCCAGAATCAGGCCTGATTTTGAGAAAAAAAAATAAGATTGAATGTATTAGAGATTGTGACAGGCAAGATGTGAGAAGACTTTTGCCATCACTGAAGGCCTCATGTTGAGATTGTGCTCCTGGGTCTGACACCTTCTGGTTGGTTGCCCACAGACTGTACATGCATTGTATGACTTGAAATCAGGCTCACTGAGTGTGTGTTATGCAGAGGCTAGTCTGTGTGACTATTTTTCCAGGCAGAAACAGATGACTCAGTTCTTATTTATATCTCTGCAAACACAGTGACTTCCCCATTTGGACAAAATAGGAAGAATAACTCCCAGTGTGTGAAACTTAAGTCTCCCTATAGTGTCACATACTTGCTGAAGGAGCCAAAGATGGTGATACTGCATCTAAAATTTACTCCAAATCATACATATCCTCTTAAGCCTCTGCTTTAGAGGAAAAGCTGGCACTTGAAACAGCCCTACTACAGGTATAACTGAGGATGGGGTACCTGAACTGGTAAAGCTCTAACATGAGTGTAGCTGTTCTAGAAACAAGTTTGTGTCTTCAGAAAAAGCAATTTTCCATCTCTTTCTAGTTGTAAAAATAATAGGAGTTTTGCTGGAGCAGTGGCAGGAATATTTGAGGCTGCTTATTCAAAGTATCATGCTACATTACTGGCATCTCTGGCACTATGTGTGGAAGTCCTCTAGTTAAGTGTGTACAGGGTTGACGCTCTGGGCATCTGCCTCCACTTGTCAGGATCCAGAAGACTGTCTTTTTTATTAAGAACTGCATTAGCCTACAACATCTTCAGCATCCTGTTCAATCTCAAATTTTGAACTTTTACGACCTAGGTGAGTAATCTACTTCAAGATGAAGCAGATTTACACATAGCCATGTCTATGGAATGGTTGAGCATGACACATTATGATGTACTTCAGACTTATCCTGGTCATTTCTATAGCTTAGTTTGCTCAAATTCAAGTAATCACAACCAAAGCATATCCCAGTTTAGCAGCATTTTGCATCAGTCTTGACAGAGTGTCTATAAACTCACCTATTCATTCCTCCATTTGCATACTCACCAAAACACAGCAGATTGCTTTACTGTTCGGTGAAGCCAGCCATACCATTTACATCTGCTGAGTGAAGAGATGTCCAAGCCAGCTCAATATATGAACACCCTTTCCTTCAGCCTGTTTTAACTATTTTTAGACAATTCTTTAAACTGCCTTGATTCTCTTCATATGCAACCCAGGCTGGATGCAAGAGGAAAGCTCTTCTCAAGGGACAGCCAGTTACATGTTCTGCTAAAAACACAGGGCAGGTCTTCGTGGAGTCACCTCTTTCATAAGCAGCAAGTGGAAAGGAATATTTATAGCATTGTAAGTGTAAACCATAGTACTGTGCTGCAGTGTTACACAACTTTGCCTTTCTCAGCGCAGCAGGCAGCAGTTCTGATGAGACTTCTCAAGTTGGCATACCAGCCTTCATTTAAACAAGGGTTATACGTTTCTAGAAACTGAATGGCAGCACCTAGGAACTGCAGTCGAAATCTTATCTACACTGGCTGCCACACAGAAGCCAGCTAAGCACTTATGCAGCCCTTCTACTTATTTTTAAGCCACTGCATTACTGATCATAAACCATCCTGTTTGGACGTGGTTACAGGCAGTAAACCTAGGCAGATACAGGTAACACTTACTCAGCAGTAGTAAGAAAGTCTGCTGGGCTGTACCACTTGCAACCAAAGAGCTAAATACAGCAGCACCATCTCCTAGTGTGGAGACACAATCAGCATTGTATTAGTCTAGATTTATAACCTTATACTGATAAAACTGTATTATGCATAAACCCAGTGTATAACCCATCTGCAAATTGTCTATAATCCTGTATGAGCCCATGAGGTCTGATACACCTATATGCAAGCTGCCTCCCTGCCCAGCATCCTCCAATTCACTGCAGGAGCCAGCACTAATGTCAGAAGGTATTTGCTAGTGAGAAGCCTACATTCAAGGCAGAAAAGCATATTTTCACATTTTTGCAGAATGATGCGCTGTCAGCTCCATTATCATAGGCTGCTTCAAACAGATCAAGTTTAAAGTTTAAGCTAAAATAAGTGCACTAGCTGATACATAACCCTCCTTGCTCCTAACACTATTGTTTCTACAGCAACAGGTTTTGGGTGGTTTTTGCTAGTGAGGAGCCAAATTCAAGAGGCATTCAGCATTCTATCATTCTCTACCTCTTTTCACCCCTGCCTTGTGCTTTAGATAACTTGGAGCTCACACCATTACAGTGTAGCTTTACTCATGAGCAGCAATGACTTGGTTGCCAATAAACTGCACTGCAAGGGATGAGAATTAAAGAAAGATGAATCCTACCTCAGATCTAGTTTTTCAAAACAAGACAACCACCCCAAATTCCACAGTATTATTGAAGTGCTAAAGTCTCATTTTGAGCTTTGGCCTACTAAGGAAAGGGACCCCAGTTCAAATGATATGTTTAATTCATTTAATGACTTCAAAACACAGACACCCACCTTAAGTCAAAAATTAAACCACTGAAGCAGATAACTGAGGCCTGCAGAATATTAAGCTGCAACTTCTCACACTACAAAGTACTCTTGCCTGGGCTGGGGGGGTAAAAGCGGCAGCTGTCAGCCCTAATCTGCCAGAGTACCAGCTCAGGCAAATTTATGTGTTAACAGCTGCATTACACCAGGCAGAAGACTAGCTTTTACACCAAACATCTGCTTAAAAAAAAAAAAAGCAGATCAGACAGCACTGCTGCTGTAGTCACAAGGACAAGATATTCAACTGCTTTGGCCTTTACTGGCTCCAAAATACTACTGATGTTTAAATCACATCTCGAGTTGCCTTGTATTAAGTACCATATAGACCTACGCTCCCAACATGGCCCTAAGGAAACAGCTACTGAAGAACATGTCCCTTCACATACAGTCCTCATCTCCTGCAGATCACCAGGAAGTCACCTCCCTGCTACAACAACCATGTTCCATTTAAAAAGCTAATTACACATGGCTAGATGAGAACCATCTACAAAATGGTTGTTATTGATCATCATTAATACATGGATGCTTAAAAAGACACCTTTCAGGTCAGATGGATATATAAGAAAAAGTACAACACTTAAGTGAAAGCTAGCATTGATATTTCTACCTATGTTCCAACTGGTTGCCATGTCAATGAGTAATATGACATCTAGATAAAGCTGGAATCCTCAGTTTGCTGAAATATCTCCTGGAAGAGCCATCAAAAGGGTACAAAGCAGGTTGATTCATCTGCAGTGCGGCATAGATATTTAAGGTACCCTTTATACTTCTGATAAAAGCAGAACCGGTGCAATCGAGGTAAGCTTGGTACATGAACAAACATCCTTGAAATTCAAGCTTGTATCTAATTAATTGTAACCATTTATGTTGTTTGAAAGCATACAGGGTAAGAGTAGCACTCAGGAAGAACCACTTCAGACTACCAAAGGTCAAGAGGATTTCAAGGTCAAGACAGAAATTTAATGAGACAGATGCAAGATGAGCATACAGGCAAGGGATCTGATCATTTGGACAAAAAGCTGGACCTTGAAGGAAAGTCAAAGGAAGTTTGGACAATTGTGTGACTAAAAGCAACCCTTAAATAGCTCCTACGCTATGCAGTATTGCCTACCAGTACCAAGAAAGGAACTAGAGGGAAATTAAATTCTTCCTCTATTTAAGCATGTCATAAATATTATTCTTGATTTGAAGTGGCATATCTGACTTAAGTTTAGAAAAATTTGTGTAACAGATAAGTGATCACCCATAAGCAGCACACCAGCAAAGAGAAGACAAGATCTATGGAAGATCGACAGTCTGCTTTTAGTGAGAACTGGAGTGTGGATGAAGAAAACCCTCCAAGTGTGACAGTGGCGAAAAAAACAGAGCAGTCTAAGTTGAGCAACAAGATAAACTGCAGTAGCAGACTGACAGGTAAAAGCTCTTGCAAGAGGTGCTGCATCTGTGGCTATGGAGATTTGTAGGAACAGGTGATACGTCAAGAAAAAAAAAAAAGTAGAGAACTCCAAAACAGAGCAAGTCTTCTACTGTGAGACATCACTTTCTACTTAAGACTCTTCTGGTGATTTTTGGATAACTTATTTTTCAGCTTCACCCTTCCTTTTTAAGGTCTCAAAGTTTAAGAACACTAGCTGAATGCTAGGGAAACAGATAATAAATAATAGCCTTCCAATAGGTCCTCACGTGAATGCCAGGAGCCACATAGCACCTTCTTATTTTGAAGCCTCCACAGAAACAAATCAAGTTGCTTTCCTGCAAAGACTCAGCTAAAAACTCCTCCACTTTCTAAATAATAGGATCATCACATGTAAGTCTCTGTGACTACAGAGATCACTGATGCTTAATCTACAAAAATGCATGCTGTGTCTCCAATAGCTCCAGTATAGTGCTCCAACATGCTGCCGCACTCAAAATTGTAGCATTCACACAGTCAGTTTGGGAACTGGATTATCTCTTACTCTATAGAGAGAAAAATGATACCCACACATCTGAAAAAAAACCTAAGACATGAGCACAGGACTTGCTCGCTTGTACATGGAATAAGCTGAGGCTACCAAAACCCAGTAATGGCAAAGAACAGAAAATTCATCCATATTTGTATGCTAGCCACAATCCCATGATTATATTCTTTCCTGTCTTACAAGATTAATTCCAGACAACTTGGTCTTAATGTTGTTAGGCCATTTGATCACAGCTTGTATCTCAGACACATTGCACCTGATGCAAGATGCCTACACCCGATCAAATTACAATGCAGTAATAATCAGTTTGCAGCAAAAGTTGACAGTGTTTTAAGAATACAAGTCTAAGTCCAGCCCTGTCATGGGAAACCTACCCCAGACATACATGGAAGTGCCTGAACCCTAAAATAATCTGTATTGGTAATTATAGCCTCATCTACGCTGGGATAAAATATGTTGATGTTAAAAGAAAATTCACTCACACTCATCATTACAAATATTTTCATGCTTGTTTCTTCCAGTTACTAGCAAGCAACACTACAAGCTTCTAGTCGACATTGCTTTGAAGTTCATCAGTAGTTAATGATGAGTAGTTATTTCAAACTGATGATTCAGATTCAACCATACCATCAAGAGGATGACCGATTATTTTGATCTAAAAAAAAAAAATTAATCCATTGCTTGTAAAGAGGTGTTAAACTGACAGATTCAGACATCTGCATGCTCCTTAAAGCATGAACTGCTTCCTGACACAGAAACGTATCCAAAGCATGACTTGGAGGAGCCTCTAGTGGTGATAGAGTAGAGAGATTATGAATTAACAGATGCTCAAGTATAAGCTAACAGCCTTGCCGGTACTCACACTAACCTATAAAATGCATTACTCCTAGTCAGGTTACCAGTGATCAGCATCTGAAAGCCACACACACACACTTGGTATCAAGTAGGATGATTTAAATAGTGCTCTACCTACAATTTTTACCTTACCTTGATTCAATAAAGCGAACAGGACAGCTTGCTTTTTGTCCTCTTCAGCTTGTAGATAACATTTAGTACATAAACTGAACAAAGGATTCTGAAATTTTCCTAGAACAGGGAGCAGCGTCTGTGCCTGAGTTTTGCACCAAGTTATAATGACATTGGAAGATCACTATTTTTAAATAAATTGTGTCTATGCACACAGAAGGTAAGAATGTTTAAGATTTGCACTGCAGAAACACATCCTTTGAGCAACTTTACACAGACATTAGAGCAGTATCTTCCATAGGTACCAAAACTGGAGAATGTTTTGCTGCTAGAACAGGGCTTTTCCAGTGCATGAACTGTGTTTGGCAGAATCAACTGGAAGCAGTTCTGCTTGCACTCCGTTTGGCGAGCCTGACAGCAGGTATCATTAACTAAGCAGTTTCTCCAATCTTGCAACCTGTTGCAGCCACACTGATGTGGCACAAAAACTGGAAAGCTAGTTTCACTCTTTCAGGAAGCCATGAAACATTACACTTTTTGATAAGCATTAATACTGATGTAACTTTTTCTTTAGCCTAGCACAAAAGAAAACCCACATTTGGTGATTTGCCTGTATCCACTCACATACTATTTAGGTTCCAGTAAGTGCCCTTAAAGAACTGGAGGACTTACAGGCTCATCTGGCATCAGGTACTAAAAAAAACCAGCTAACTTCTGTCATTAGTTAAAAAGTTCAGACACTGAAAAAGTTAATGCTGTTTCAGCACTTTGCAACAATTAGACTAGACACTGTCAAAGTACTTCAGAGGGTTTTTTAGCAGATGAAAGATTTGTCTGGCAACTATAGGTGTCTCTCCTCCTTATGAGTCCATCTGATACACAGAGTAAAATTTCCCCAAAATCAAATCATTAACAGAATTGGTGCTGAAATTTTTTTTTTTTTTTCTTCAAATACTAGCGTCACGGTTTAACCCCAGCCAGCAACTCGGCACCATGCAGATGCTCACTCACCCCTCCCCACCCAGTGGGATGGGGGAGAGAATCACAAAAAAAAAACCCCAAACCTCACGGGTTGAGAGAAAGACAGTTTAATAGGACAGAAAGGAAGAAAAATAATATTAACAGCAACAACAAGAACAACAGAATTGGAATATACAAAACAAGTGATGCACAATGCAATTGCTCACCACTTGAGGACTGATGCCCAGTCAGTCCCTGAGCAGCGATCTGCCCCCACCCCATGCCAACTCGCCCCAGTTTGTAAACTGTGCATGACATCATATGGTATGGAATATTCCTTTGGCTAGTTTGGGTCAGCTTTCATTGCTGTGTCCCCTCCCAACATCCTGTGCCTCTCCAGCCTTCTTGCTGGCTGGGCATGAAAGCTGAACAGTCCTTGACTTAAGATAAACACTACTTAGCAACAACTGAAAACATCAGTGTGTTATCAACATTGTTCTCATCCTAAATCCAAAACATAACACTGTACCAGCTGCTAGAAAGAAAATTAACTCTACCCCAGTCGAAACTAGGACAACTACTGAAAGTTATACAGCCCTTTGCAAACTAATTTAAAAGCCATCTACAGACAAACAGTACATTTACAGTAATTTCCACTTGTCAGGGTTTGCTTTAGGAGAC
>JANXJC010000078.1:74562199-74580643 GCA_027564655.1 Leptodon cayanensis
CCTTAAAAAAAAAAAAAAAAAAAAGCTAGGACTAGCAGGTACCATAAAAGCAGCTAACCAGCTGGACACTGAGCAGGACAGCTCAGGGTCCCAATCCAGCAATCAAGCACCACAGTGAATGTGTTGTCACATTAGGATACAAGTGACAATCAGAATTACTACATCAAACAGATTAAGAACTAGATGAGTGACAGTGTAGGCAGCATTAATTGTCACTGGCATTTGAACCCCCCAAAACTAAAAGTACATAAACTGTTTCCTACTTCTTATGCTCAACTATGGGTTTGATAAATCCTCAGTATTATAGCTTAAGAAATATCTTAGCATCCAAACGCTATAAACCCAAAGCAAGAAGTAAAGAACAAACCAGCACAAGTCACAGCAGAGGTTCCTCCTCCCACCTCTCCTGGCACCATAGCTGGCACCACTGTTTGTGAAGCCAGGTAACAAAACTAGCCAGAAAGTCCCTCATTTTTAACTTAAATGGTTTATTTTGGAAGAAGTGACCACTTACACCTTTATTTCTGGAGTTAAGTGTCAACAGTTTAGGCAGGACACATTTAGACCAAGCATCCACTTGGTTCTTCCAAGAAGTGTGGGATTGCATACATAAGAAAAAAATCCCAACCAGGAGCCTTTGGCTACTACTGAAATACTGCACAAATGCCTGTTACCTCTCCTAATAGAAAACTCATGACAGGACAATTTTTTTATACTAATCAATTGTGGTTTTAAGTGTTAATAATCTGTTGATAATCTGAAAACTGCATACATAAACTTTATCAGTACTTTTCTACCCTGGGAAGAAAAAAAAAAAAAAAAACACGAAAAACCCAAACATAGCCAGGGTTTTCCTTCCTTATCCATCCTAATACCCAAGCAATATCTTGGCAGCTATAGTGCAGAGATATGACAGCAGGGAAAAATAATCTAGGTTAAATTAGTGACCTACTTGCTTGCTGTGGTGGGTTGACCCTGGCTAGGCACCAGGTGCCCACCAAAGCCACTCTATCACTCCCCCTCCTCAGCTGGACAGGGGATAGAAAAATATAACAAAAGGCTCGTCGGTCAAGATAAGGACAGTTTAATAATGTGAAAAGCAAAAGGTCGCGCGCGAAAGCAAAGAAAAACAAATAATGTTATTCTCTACTTCCCATCAGCAGGCAATGTCTGGCCTCTTCCTGGGAAGCAGGGCTTCAGTATGCATAGTGGTTGCTCCGGAAGACAAAATGTCCCCCCTTCCATCTCCCTTTACTTAGCTTTTATATCTGATCTGATGTCATATGGTATGGAATATCTGTTTGGTTAGTTTAGGTCAGCTGTCCTGGTTATGTCCCTCCCAAGATCTTGCCCAGCCCCGGCCTGCCATTGAGGGGGGCACAAATGTTGGAGCGACAGCCTTGATGCTGTGCCAGCACTGCTCAGCAGTAGCCAAAACACTGGTGTGTTATCAACACCTTTCTAGCTACTGATGCAGAGCACAGCACTATGAGGACAGCCATGGGAAGAATTAAGTCTGTCTCAGCCAGACCCAATACACTTGTTTAGTGATAAAGATAGCCAAGCCAGCAATTTTTGACCAGACTTGGTGATCACGTGACTTACAAATGTAGATTTTAAAATTACAGCTTCAGCAGCACATGTACTTCTACAGAGCATGTCATTAACATCCTGTGTTTAACTTTTTGGGAGAGCGGAAGAAGCAAGCACTCACCAGAAGCCAGCTCTTACACAGCCTAGTTACAGCAGAAAAAAAAAAAAAAAAAAAAAAAAAAAAAAAAAAATCACTCGTCACCACCCTTCAGAGTATGCTGGGCTTTCAGGAAAGCTCCAATTTACTTATATTTGCATACCACAAGCTGTACAGTAACTATCATTTTTGCAGCTCATTAGTAGCTGCAAACCCCTTATTGCATTTGTGGGCTGGGTTAACTTCGCATGTTTGCAAGCACCTAGCAAGTCACAGCCTCATCATACTGAACATTACACAAGGAGAACACATATCTTGCCCTTAAAATATGCCAGCAGCACTGACTGCCTCCTGCAAAAGGATACAAGGTTCAAAATATGCTCCTTCACTCTCATTATGCAGAGATTAGCCTCATTTGAGTACCAGATTGTTTGCTGCTCAAGTGACTCGGCAATATTTTCAGTTAGCCTCTTCCCAACAGGGCATCATTCAATGTAAGTATCAACACACAAAAGCAGAGAAAGAAGCATCAGATGCTGAAACTAACACTGGACCACTAGCTACAAAGTCACTTCTAGATGCTTTAAAAAGCCGTGCCAAAACAACCAACCAAAAACCTTTGAGCTAATTTTGGCTTTGTAGGAAAAAATACCTTCCCCTGCTGGCAAGATTGCTCTCATGCTAGAAACAAATATATAGGCAGCTTTGCTGCAGATCCAGTATATTTTGTGGCTTCAAAGTATTTCAAAACAAGTATCTGGAAGACATCTATGTAATTAACTATTGTTTAGTGTTGCTCTGCAAAATAATGTCATCTTTTCAAGATAGAAAGCCTGCAGAGATACAAAGGTTGAACACAGTGGCTGTTTACAGCGCATATTAACAGCAAGTGGGACAGCATTTCAGGCTCAACACCCCTGATCTTCCTCAGAGGGAAAAATCAAGGAGTTGGATGCTGGGGAAGTGACCTTAGGAGTATCCAAGCAATGACATATGCAGCACAAGCTCCTCCATGTTTGCCACAATGATGCCCAACCTTTCAGGGTGCTATGTCTGCGGACACCAGATTTCGTATTTCACATAGGACCATTTTACTAGCTGCAGCCATCAGGATTAAAATGCTGTCATTCTCCTATCAGCAAGGGAAAAAAAAAAATTCTCAGCAAATCCAAAGCAGGGTAACCGATACTGTGCACTAAGCCATATGTGCAGAGTTCGCATTCATTGTACAATCACTTCTGCACTGGGCATTGCAGCCAGTATCATAGGGGTTTTTTATGCTTCTGCTCTAATCTCCAAAATAAACATACAAGGCAGCATATCTAATTATAGCTAAGGTAACACATAGCTCATTTGCTTTTTTACTGTGTGCGAGTAGTTAGCTTTTAAACACAGCTAGTGCAATATCAGATTAATGACCATGGAAGTCTGCATCACTAGTTCATTATCCTTACAGTTCAGTAGTTTAACACAAAAAGCCACAACAGCAAGATTTTTAACTTGCAAATTAAACACTGACTGATCTGACATTCTTGTACATGTTATCATAGGACATTAAAGTTGCTTCCAATGTGAAATGATGTCTTTAAAATCACAGCTTCATCCAAGGGACAACTGACTACAGCAAACTAATGAGAAAACTTACCGGAAAAACTTAAGAATATGCAAAAAAAGTCAGCCAATGACAAAGTGTTCATAAGGATGGATTTTAAAGTCATCATCCCGTTACACTGAAAGATTTTCTCCTATAAATACATGACGAGTAATAAGCACAGAACAGGAACTGGTTGAGGCTACCTCCTTTACCCCATATGTAACAGAAGTGTCCTCCAAAAAGATAAGAACAGAAGTTTAAACAGGAAAAAAAGGATCCTGTACTCTCCAGAAGAGAATAATTAATAGCTACTTACAAGTAGCTTATCATTTGATTTTCTGGACACTGCTACAACAGGAGTGACACGATAAGCATTGCATGGGTGAGCATGACGAGTCTGGAGCTTGCAAAGTGCGTCTCAGGAGCCAGTGCTGACTAGGGACCCACCCTGGGAAACACCAGGTCCAAACTCAGGATTCTGTGTAGGTTCTCTCAGTAGTGTCTGGCAACCTGCCCAACAGAAGTGACAACAAAGGAAATGCCTTGACATGTCCTGAACACTGAACTCTGGGAATTTACCACTGTACTCAAGGTTACACGCAGGTATGTGTATAAGGCTGACTCAGAGCCTGAAATCCTGCACATGACCACTTTTACCACACATTTCGTTCAGATTATTGTCCTATTTTCCTCAAAAAAAAAAAAAGCTAAATTGGGACACCTTATTCAGTCACCTGGCACCGGGGCATTTGGCCCAAAGGCACTTTAACTTGCATCCTCCACCTTCTGGGTGTATGCCCTACCCTAAAGGGCATTAAGCACAGCTCTCTTCACATTTCTCCTTGGCATCAGGCCACTGCCCAGACAGGAATGCAAAAGCCCAAGCCAGAAAACAAAAGGACTGCCTGCTCAGAGCACAGAGCTTGGAAAAAGCTGTCAAGATTATAAATATTTCACACTGGAAAGTGAGTTGATAAACAGGAGCAATCCCTCCTTCCAGCTGAGCACCTTAGGCTATAGAGGCACATTCCCTCACTGCTGCCTGGGTTTTGGCCCTACCCCACTAGGCAGCCAAAAGCCCAGGAGGCAAAAGTCAATGAGGGGAAGGAAGAATTCCTCGGTATAAACTCACAGCCTGACAAGTATGTTACCCAAAAAAACCCAGAAGGCATGGGCATAGTCCCTCCAAGGTAAAGGGGGAACTGAACACATCTCCAAGCAATAAGCCAAGGCTGACCAGTTCTTTTGGCTGAGAGCCACATATTAAATTTCTTCCACAAGCCAAAGCCCCAAGGAGGGCTCAGATGTCCCCAGACAAGAGATGGCTGAACCCCTCCAAGTCCCACTACAAATCTGGGCACTTAAGTGGGGTGGCCCTTAATATCACTCTTCCGTACTGAAGTTGTTGACACTTCAGGCACCTCTGCACAATTTTAGTTCTTTACCCTACTTACCACAGATTGCTCTAAAACTGTGATAGAGTTACAAGGCAAGATCATATGGGATAAAAATATTGCAACAAAAACATAACAGGGATTATTTAAGAAACCTGTATTATTCCTTAACTTTAATTAGAACTTTGACCTTGAACAACTAAACTTGCCTAGAACAAATGCATCTGAGAAAGGAAGAACGAGGAATCAAACTCACAAAGTGAAGGCCTCTCCAGCATCCCAGCAAAACTAAACCGCCTCCAGATCAGTTATTCAAAATGTCTGAACACCAACTACCATTCTTCTTTTATCATAGCCATGTGCAAGAAGAGTGTGGTTAAACTGAAAGTAGCAGAATGGGATACAGCAATGCAACTCACAAATTTGCACAAGAGACACAGGTGCTTTGTTTTCTTTGCAAATGTGAAGCTTCCAACAAAATACTCCATACTTTTGGAAGGAGGCTGTCAAGCCATCTTAAAAGCCTGCCATGTCAAGTGGGAACACAACACAAGAGCTTTGAAGACAAACTTAAGAAAAGGTCCAAGCCCAGGGCTGGCAATCAGGCTGACGGGAGCATCCGTCTGAACCAGTTCAGATTCACTGTTCAGCTGTGGAAATATTACCAATATAAAAGCATAACAGGTCAGCACAAACAAAATTTCAAAGGTTTGATCGAGAATTAAGCAAGACACAAACCACTTGTATTTTGCTAATTATTGCTAAGCAACATTAAGGCCAACAGTTTAGCAGAATTCAAAAGGGATTAGGCATTATATGGGTAATAAGAACATCCACAATTACATTAGCTAGGATAAAACAGTTTATAAAAGGATTAAAAGAATACCAAGCCTTTTGGCATGCATCAGCCACTATATCATAGATAAATTGTTCTTTGATTGTTTTGCTTAGTGTAGAGCAGTAGAAAGCATGCTCATTGTTCTAGCAACTGTTAGCTAAATCACACCAAGGATCAGCCTACAAAAACCAAAATCAACATAGATTTCACTTGCTCAGGTTCAAGCTTCTCTAGTGAGCTTGTTCAACTGTATATTACATTTGTCTTGGAATAAAAGCAACTCAGGCCAAATTTACCTGATTTATATTCCCAAATGCTTGCAACACAATAAACTTGAATTGAGACATTTAAGTCACAGAAGTTGATGTGACTCATCCTCAAAGCCAGATCATCACAACAGAACACCCCAACCATGACAATGAAACACCTAAGCAAGCAATTCATTGTTAATTTCAGTAACCAGCTACTACCTGAAGCTAGAGAAAAAAAAACCTAAAGGTCTCTAGCAACAGGCTTGCTTTGTCCTGTCCTAAACCAGATCAACTAGAGAATCGCGATCCTTCTCCATTCAGAAGAAGGTTTGTCACTGGTGGTAGGACTACTCACTCATTTTACAGGAGTTTAACAACTTTGACCTCATACCTTGGATTCCAAGCTTTTGGCCCCGTGCAAGTCTGGTTGAATAATTAAAGATGTGCAGAAACCAAATATTTTTAGCAGCCTGCCTTCCTCGCATCTACAAAGAGCAGCGTAATTTGCCATTAGCCCCACAAAGTGGCAGAGGGATTCAGACAAAGGAGCTATAATTACCAAGTCATCTCCAGCTGAAGTGTCAGCTACCATATGCTCTCTGCAGAAAACCCACATTACTCATGTGCCCAGTTTATAAAGCTCCCTATATCAAGCTTCATTTTGACAAGAGTGTGGTTTTGATTGTACCAGGCCTTTTTGGAACTTTTAGCTGTTAAAATAGTAAAGTAGACAGATAAAAAAGAACAGCAGATCCAAACAGCAGAGCAGCCTCCTTTAAGTACAGAATTCAGAGTTTACATCAGGTGATCAAGGTTTCATCCCATATTCCCTCACTTTTTAAATTAAATATTCTTTGCCTATGATAGAAAATACTTGGAAAAATGTACCACTCTACTTCTAAAGGTGATTTGTGGACCTCAATCTGTTGACCAGTGTCATGAAGTTTCAGAAGCCTTAAGAAGTCTGAAGTCCTGTATCTGAGATTAGCACTTTCAATGTAAGAACACCTTGAAGGGTCAGAGGGAGACGTGAGATAGGTTAAATGTTATAAGCCAGAAAGGGGGAAAAACCTAAATAGGTATTTTTACCATTGCTCCTTCAGCAAAATCTACTCACAAACAAAAAAACTTACCAACAGTATCTGCATTACACCTGGGACTGCAATTTTTTTACTTTAACATTTCAGTACTGCAGAAGCTGATGTCAGTCGCCAACTTCCCTCTAATTTGGCAAGGCTTCAAAAGTCCAATCAACTATTAATTGTAACACTGGCTTACATTGCTAGTGGAGAGAGTTAGAAGAGGTTTTGCGCATGCTAAAAAACGTGGCTAAGCAGAAGTAGCTGGTCAAATGATCAAAGCTTTGAATGAAATAACCAGAGCACCAAACTGGACCTGCATCACAGAAATATCAACTCTGCCTACTACCCTGACCACTGCCAGTACAGCCAGGTAGCTTTTAAACATACAGGTAAAAAACCAAAGTATATATATTGTGACTGCTCCTGTATCTGTAGGGTAGGATTTTTCCTAGAAAAAAAAGGAAAAAAATGTGATAGGAAATTGATCCTACCACCAGCGTTCACCACTTACCGCCCTTTGCGGCAAGAAGTAGCTTATGAGTTTTCCACCTTGATGTGAACGAAGCTTTTGACTATGACTTTTCACAAGTTACTAAACAAAGAGAGGCTCAGAAGCCAGCTATTAGATGAGAGGCAGAAAGCATACACTTCATCTTCTGTAACTTCTCTGAGCACCTGGTGTTCTGCTTACAATTCAGTGCCTGTAGAAATACCTGTCATAGTTGGCAGTTACAAATATGCTTGTGGCAGCAGGAAACAATTGGCTCAAACTCCACTCGTTTTATTCAGTCAGGCTTTCTCTGAGGTTTGCTTTTTGTGCCAATGTGAAAGAGAATTAAGTGCTCCATAAGGAAAGTAAAAGATTAAAACTTACCAGTTTTACCTACAGAACCACAAAACAGCATGTGCCATCACAATTATCAACACACACATGATAAGATGTCTCAATTTCTCACCACAACAAGCATTACAAGGACCAAAAACAATTCCTCCCACAGTTGCAGCTTCTGCACTTTAGCTCTGACATGGAATACAATTCTCATACTTACATCTGCTTGCATGCAGGGTTTATTTTGCACTGGGTTTTGCTGCAATATTTGTATGACTACATCAAACAGTGAGGCTGCAAAATTAAGCACTCCAGTAGTACCTGAATTTACACCACATTCATTCAGCCGCTTTTCTGTGAATTAATATACCCTGGAAGGTCAGTGTTTCTTCCCCAAGGATCTTGCTTCATCCAGCAAGAGGGCAGCCAGACACACTGTCATTACTAGAGATGAACCATCAGGGTTGCATCACTCAAGAATACCACCACTGAAAACAGCAATTTTCTGTTGCAGTCAAATCAATTCCCTGTATAAACCTCAAGCTCATTGCTCCTGGTTCTTCTATCAACTCGTCGCCATTTCTCAATCTTAACATTTGCTAGCTATTTTCCTAGAGATATTTAAGTGACTGCAGTTGCTAAGACAACGGCTTCATCAACACCAGCACCTCAGCTCATCTATCTTTGGGCTTCCCTTCCATTCACCATGACTTCTAGGAAATCAGCTGCCAGAAACAGTAATTGTGAAATCTGGCTTTTTTTTTTTTTTTTTTTAAAAACTCTAGTAGCCTTTGAGATCTTCTGTCCTAAGAATCTCAAGTTCCCTTCATAGGAACAGATTTGTTTTAATTATATCCTGAGAAGTGAGGTTTCGTGTAAAGCTGGAAGAAGTCTGATAGTTTAAATTCCAAGGCACTGAGGCAATGAAGGGGAAGCTGCAATTGCAGAGGTATACATCCAAACCAGGTTTATGCATGCCTATGCTGTCACTTCCAATAACTCACTGAAGTCTTCTTGTATTTCGTTTTCTGCTACCAGGAGAAGCAGAGAGTGACTCTATTTCTTACAATACTTACCAAACTCAGCTAGGCCTTGAAATGCATGCCCATATATGTGCCTTTTTAAAAAGATACCACAGAACTTCCACAAAGAAATTACTAAGTGGATAATCCCCATAGCTATCTACATGTTTTAACTAAGTGAGGTTTAAGCTGTCAGACTCTCCTGCCATGGCAGCCACAAAGTCTGGTGGCCAATTCAGCTGAGCTCTGCAACCAGCTAAGTTCTCAGAAGATGTTAATACAGTTTCTAGGAGTTTCACAACAGTAAAAATAGGGAAATAAGACCCTGCATAGCACTCCCCTTCCCCCAATCCATCTATGTTAGACCCAAAAAAGAAGGCATCACAACTTCAAACACAACAAGAGCTTTGATCAGAATTTACATCTTACAAAATATGGGATAACCCAACACAAACAGTTAAGCCAGGTTTGGTTAAGCTCTACCACCAACAAAGCTGCTAGTGTCTTTGTACCGCCAGCATTTGAAGCCGTATGAGAGCAGCTTCCCAAGTTTGTCTTCATGGCCCTCAGTACTGTGACTTACAGATTTACAGCTGCAACTGTACTAGCTTTGCATTAGCGCGGATACTGGTAGCAGTCTAACCATGGCAACGTGGGATTAAGCACGGTCTGCAAAACCAACTCGTAAGCTAGGTCAATTCACAACTGGTGTTAAATATCATGTTGTCACTACCAGACCACTACTGTGCTTGAGACAGGTCGAATGTGCCATTGCTGCAATGCACACACATTTAAACACTGTAAAACACTACAAAATGATCTCAATGGTTTAGTACTGCGAACCTTGGTGGTTTGCCATGGTTGACACAGTGTCATTGGAGAAAGCCCCGAGTATTGCTTTCACTGTACCTATTAATACAAGGTTAACAACACTAGAGCAGGAAAAGACTTTATATTCTGCCTGAAACTCAAATTCTATATGGCAATCACATTAAGCTGTGACCAAACAATTTTTTAGCAAATAAGTACTATACAACAGCATTTATCAATGCACTTATAATTAAAGCAAAAAAGTGTCTGCAGTTAAAAAACATCAGCTTTCCTTATAAAAGGAAAGGTACCTGCAGGTCAGTTGTGCTGTAGTTTTCTATTTAAAGTGCTTGCTAAGTGTAGAATTTGGCTTTCTGCCCATGTGTTTTAAGCTCAGTGTTGTGGCATAGCCTGGGTAATTGCACTTCGGGTGACAAGCACAACAGAACTCAGAGGCATGTCAGTAATATACTTTAAACCTCATCTTAACTTACTAGAACCAAATCTCGCCTTTCGAACGTGCCAGCTCCACGAAGCACCATGCCAGGCTGTTTCCCTGGCCGTGCTATGGAGCTGCAAGCCAGTTCACACTTCCACACTTGACATCAAATCCCACATGCCCGTTTCACTATGCTGAGAGGCTTTATTTTGAACCTAATCTTCAAAGCGCCAGAGAGAAGACCTGGGGTGGCTGTAGTAAAAGGGCACAAGGAGCTGGAGCAATTAAGACAGTAAAAAAGAAATCCCAGAGGTGGGAGGTAAAAAAGCTGGGTAGCTCTGAAATCAGTGCAGATCCCTCTGACATTTCCAATGATGAGGCAGCCAAGGCATAGCTTTGCCTCCTCCAACAAGAAGTTTACCCAGATTCTCCCCGATACACTCTTTCTGAGAATTATTTGTGAAGCCTGCATAGCATACATCTCCCCCAGCAAGCCTACATACCCAGGCCTTGACTTGATGGCTTTCTCTTCAACACTAGGAATGTCCCCCTCCTCCCCCAGGTTAAGTTACACAACCCCAGCTTTATTTTTTGCTCACAGAGAATTGCTGCAGCTGCCTCACAGATAAAGTCTGCGCAGAGGAGTGCTACTTGTCAGTACATCAGGATCTGTGCCGGGGCACTTCAAGAAACTGCTCAGGTTTTTATTTTTAAAAAAATAAAAGCAGGAGTTCTTATTCCAAAAATCTCTTTGCTTCTGCGCTTAAGCAGCCTGAAAGCTACTCACTTGACAATTTCTTCAGCTATTCCAAATTTAAATACTGTACTTGTAAACACACAAGTTGAATTTGTTTTGAAAGAAAGCTTTCCCATGTGCTATTTATAAAGCAAAACGCTTCCTACCTACAGATTTAGTCAACTATGCTATTATAAGATATACCTATTTTATATAAAAATGTTAGTTTATCCAGGATCATGAATACAAGCCTATTACTGATAAAAGATTTCTAGTCCCTATCCTATTCACTAAATTATACTGCCTCTTACCGTTGTCACAGAACATTCTGGCCCTACCTTACATTCAAAGCCGTACAAAGCCCCCGTACTTCTACATGACTCTTCCAATCCTAGCCCTATGTCCTTCAGATAAGCACCTCTTACATTCACCAACAGATCTAGAACAATGCATCGCATTGGCTTTCTCATCCTGTTTGTGTAGCATTCGCAGACTATTCTCGACAAGTGCCACGCTTCACCCCCACAAAGGGCCTAACAGATGATGAATTCTGGATTGTGCATCCGTTTCACCGAGTCTAACATCAGATCATAGCAATTCACATTCAGAGTAAATGTGACACAGCAATATTTAATAGTTTTACCAAACAAAGCTCAACTAAATATGTATCAGAAAAAGCTTGTTGGCTGCTACCTAGCATAAGACAATGTTTGGTTGGCCATAAAAGCATCTAGTAACAGACACAAACCTTTCTTGGAAGAAGCTGATCTCCTATAACCATAACCCTCTTATTTCAACTTGACATCATCTAGTTATTAACCTGCAAATTAAGATCCAAATTCAACACACCAACCAAGTGTTAATAGTAGGCTTTAAGCTCAGACTAATTTTTGTCATCCTCAGTTTTTCTGCATTACTACACTTGTACCAGTTATGTATCACATAAAAGTAGTTTAACAAAACTGAAGTCCCTTCTGAGAATAGGGAATCTCTCTCCCAGTGCCATCATTATGTTCATCTGCCATAAAACATCTCCTTCATAGTAATTTTTTTTAATAGAAACAGATTTAGAATAGAGTTTAGATGACAACAATACAAACCCCACTATTATACAGAGTTTGTTCCAGGAAACATACTGTATCTAGTCTTTTTTCTAGAGTACAGAAGTCACTGCTCTATACTGAAGATAAGGGAAGAAAAACCCCAAACTTGAATTCCCAGCTATGAACTAACGCATGCTGAACAAAACAGCTAGGAGATCCCAGATAAATTTGTGCATGAAAGAGTTAAAGATACAACAGAACTGATGCAGATGCCAACACCTGAAGAGTTTCTTTCTGTCCACTAACCTCCAACAAGAGCTTTGCTAGATTTGCTAAAGTATAACTCACAGGCTCTCCCTGGCATCACTAGCAAGCTTGCTTTCGATCGCAGAAACTAGCCATCTTAGAAGTATTGGTTAGAGGTAGGTAGGTCAAAAATACTTCACTGTTCTCTTGGAAATAGGTGAAAGTCATCCACATGCTCAGCAAAGATGATACCTACAGAGGGGAACATGAAACAGAACCAGGCTGAGACACCAGGAGCTCTAATCAGGTCACACATGGTGACCTTATGTCAGCCCTCAGGCATGCCCCAAAGTACAGTCAGTCCAGTATAAGAAAAGAGATGAAGGAACAGGGAGACACCCAAGGTGGGCTTGGATTCCCAGAGACTCCAAGACAGATGAAGAGGCCCGTTAGCATCATGACAACACATCTTCTGTGGCCAAGCACACTAGAACCTTCCTCTGTGCCTCTGCCATTGCACAGAGCTGACCCCACAGTATGTGGCATTACCTACTTGGACAGCAGGCAAGATCTCAAGTATGGTGCACGTGCTGAAGACATGCCCGTGTGACATTTCATCGCATCCCCTTGAGGCCTGGGAACAGGGAACGCCATGCTTTGGGATGGTTACTCACTACCCTTACCCCAACCTGACCTGATCTATGACTTAGCAACACACCTACAACTCCCAGCAGGAAGCTTCCTGGCTAAGCTAGGCAGCACATACCTACAGCACCCAGCCTACCTGTGGTCTCCAAGGACATTACCATTAAGCAGCATGGCTTTTCACAGCTTTTGTTGATTGCCAGCATGTTACTTAACTGTACCTTGCAGGCAAAACATGGTCCCTGGTTGAAGAGCCCAAGCACAAGCATATCACTCACACCAGAGAGAAGAACCAAAGTGAACAACTAAATACTTAGTAGGTATGGGATAAGCCTGCAAACTGGATGAAAATTAATGATTTGTCCAAGTTGAACATTAAGTGTGCTGCTTTGAATCAGTGAAATCAGATTATCACCTCTAACAGCACTAGAAGCCGGACTTATTCCATAATATCCAGAAGAAAGCAGCCAAGACCAGCAGCCGCCTTCTTACCCCATCCTTAGAAGCAGCCAATACAACTACCATCTCTTTCCAACTGCAGAATAGCCATGGATGATATAGGTTCAAGACCATGAACTTGGCTATTCTTGCCATTTAAATTAGATCTCCAGAGTGACATGCCACAATGACCCTGCCGAGGCTGGTCTTTAACTTCTGACGAGTCTGCCCATAAACCTTCAAGGGTCAAAACAAACTTCAGTATTAACTATTTTTCAAAAATAATCCAGTTGATTCCAAAATGTAAAAGCCCAAATGTTCACAGCCTCAGTGAAGTCTACCCTACCTATTCAGCTTCCCCCAGTAGTGCCACTATAACTGTATTTCAGGCCAAAGGCAGTCAAGCTTCTTCTGTACAAATTAAAGTCTGCTACCAGCAGGATTTAAAAAAAAAAAAAAAATCAGTTAAATTTCACAGAAAGCATATTAGTCAAATTTTGAAGCACATAAGCTTTCAGGTTTCTGGCAGACATTGAGAAATGGAAATCATTCCATATGTTGGTCTCAAAACTTTCATTTTTATATGCTCCAATGGAGATCATACAGCAATATAAAATGCCTACTTTCATTTAGAACTTCTTTCAAAAAAAAAGAAGTGACAACAGGTCCTCCGTAGAGATTTGTTTAAACATGACTGTGGTTGTCCCAAGAAACAGCCACTTGACACTTAGAGAATTATACAAGAGAATAAATGTTACCATCATCCACTGAATTTGAACACAAAGTTTTCAACAAGAGTTGAACCTCAATGCCTTTTTTTACTTAGCATTTTGAGTAACATGGCAACAACAACAAAAAAAATGAGGTTAGGCAGAAATCCCACTGAAGTGGCAATATAATTAAGAACAGACAAGGCCTTTTCTTTCCACCTTAACCAAAAAGTACCATGTACCTTCACCTGAAACATTTGGGTACAAGCATTTTGTTACCACAGAAATGACAAATTAGAAGGGATTTAGATAATAGCTACAAGGCACTTAAAAGGTACAGAAGAGACATTAGGCTCTCAAGTTATACTGCTTAATGCACCACTGAAAGGCAGTCAGCTACTAAGTGTGGGTACAGTTACTATTCTGCAAGAGAAGTAATCAGGAGCACTGAGATGAAATTCAGTTTTCTTCAATACATTATAAGAAGCCCATTCTTCAATACATTATAAGAAGCCCATTCTTTTAATAAAGGTGAGTGCTTTTAGACACAGTTATTCTAGCCAAGATAAGCAAACACTTGCACACCAGTGTAGTTTTGCATCCATGAATCAGAGGCTTATACAAGCAGACTTTAGGCAAGAACAAATGTGTCTTCACAGAATGCATTGTAAGTCAAAGCTATTCCATCACATGGCTTTCGTTTTGCTAAGGCCAAAGAGGGTGCTGCAAAAGATAATATTATTTGAACCTTTGCTTAGGTCTAACAGCAGAAGATTTCTAGCTGCAGAGATGCCTACGGTTTAATTTAAAAACAAGAATTTCTGCACAATGGACAAGTGCCTATCGCACAAGAGTTGACCCAAGTGGCACAGCTGGCTAAACACTGGTCCTTACACTGTTCCAATACTCTGGCAAAGAGTTTTACATCTTAGCCCTCTTAGCCCCTCCAAATATTTTGCTACAGTGAATATTAAAACACATGTTTTAAATACTTTAAGTAGGATACATACCTTAAGCTGGGGAAGAGTCACATAGCTATTGCAAGCATGTCCCTACTGCTACCAAATCTTCATTTCCCAAGCAAAAGTCCTTTACCTGAATTTCTAAAGTACTTATATAATTTTAAGACAACAAAACAGACCAATGGGAGCACATCATGTCATGCTTTTAGTAATAAAACCTTAAGGAGTAAGACACAGCCTACCTGCCAGGCAGCCTTCTCTTTGTTAATCACAAATACTATGATATCTGAAAGTGTCATCCACTTAAGACAGCCCCTTTACATTCCCCTTGTCCTCCAGGTGAGAGCCTCAACTAAAACAAACATCCAGGAAGTCTTAAGGACACATGTCTTCAAGTCAAGAAGGATTCCAAAATATCCTACATGTATCCCAATTCAATAGCTTTATCATTTTTCTGCTACTTGTAGGCCACTTTGGGCAAGTATTTATGCATTTTTAAACATTTCAGAAAATTTGGAGATAGGTGCTCAATCAATTTGGCTCACCTTGGCTAACAGTGCTTCAGGCAAGGGTACACAATGCCAGTTACTACTATCAAACCAGCCTGGTGAGATGAAACATTCTCAGTAAGTCACTACCGCAAAAGCTAAATAAGATTAACTGCAACTCCTCTAGCTCATAATGCTGGATAATACACTAAGGTTTTAAAAATGAAGTAGCACTCTGGAAATAGCAAGCTAATTTTGTGCACGTGCATACATGTATGCATGCATCTGATCATGCACAGCCAAAATTATAACAGGACCTACTATGCTATGAGTCACATAACCTCTAGTCCATCCATACTGCAGTCCATCTGTAACTGTGCTCCATTTCCAACTTTAACTCAGTTACATTTAAGTTCAACATAAAACCTCCACCATTTAGTCTACACTATTCACTACCATGAACACCTGATGATGGCCATAAACTACACAGCCAAACTGCATGTCAAAGATGACATTTAAGGTTCTGCAAGTATTTTTTTTCTGGCATTTCCTACCCTCTAAATGCAAAATGAGCATCAAACACATCATGGTTTAACCCCGGCCGGCAACAAAGCACCACGCAGCCACTCATTCACTTCCCTCCCACCCAGTGGGATGGGGGAGAGAAGCCAAAAAAAAGTAAAACTTGTGGGTTGAGATAAAGACGGTTTAATAGGACAGAAAGGAATAAAATAGTAATAATGATAATAATAATAATAATAATAATAGAATTGGAATATACAAAACAAGTGATGCACAATGCAATTGCTCACCACTCATCAACTGATGCCCAGTCAGTTCCTCAGCAGTGATCTGCTCCCCCCGCCAGCCAACTGCCCCCAGTTTATGTACTGGACATTACATGGTATGGAATATTCCTTTGGCCAGTTTGGGTCAGCTGCCCTGGCTGCGTCCCCTCCCAAATCCTTGTGCCCCTCCAGCCTTCTTGCTGGCTGGGCATGAGAACCTGGAAAATCCTTGACTTGGGATAAGCACTACTTAGCAACAACTGAAAACGTCAGTGTGTTATCAACATTATTCTCATACTAAACCCAAAACATAACACTACACCAGCTACTAAAAAGACAATTAACTCTCTCCCAGCTGAAACCAGGACAATGCAGTAGACCTAAAGTGCTATTAAAGAGAAGATATCCAGTGTGAATACATCACTACATAAAACAGCAGGCAGCATAAGCATGATTTTAGAAACTGTAAGGTAAAAACATGTTTGAGCTTTTGAGAAGTTACAGATGTGGTCCCACACTCAGACACTGGTGTAACACCACTGCAATACTGGAGATCTTAAGGATTTACACAAAAAAATTAAAAAGAACGCCTTACTAACACTATAGAGTCAAAAGTTTCCACTAATTCCTATAATATGAACCAGATCTAAAGCTACCTACATGCTTTTAGTTACTCTCTCTTGAACAGACGGGCACCAAATTTCAAGAGGCAAAGTTCTTTGCATTGTTATTGAAGAAAAAAACCTCATGTTGTATTCTACCTTATCCAAGGGTCATTCTGTGCAAACTCGTAGAAATACAGCCAAACAATGGAAAACTTACGGAAACCAACAGTGCTCAGTCTTTCCAAATGGAAAGCTTTCCATTTTTATTCTAACAGCAGAGGTGGCCTGTGCTACAGCTCTCCTCCTGCCATACAACAGAACCTAACTGCACATCATCTTGTATTTTCAGGCAGTATCAGAACTGGAAATCACTATCTGCGCTTCTGAGCGTAGACAATAATCCTACCTGGATCAGAGGAGCCCTAGGGAAAGGACTAGGAGCTGGCTACTATCATTACCTTGCCCTTCTCTCCCAAGGATAGACTGCTGTCCTAAACAGGCTACAAGCTGGGTGAGTTGTCCAGGGGGATTCTGCGGGGCCCACAGAAGTAGCCATCCAAAAAACTACATGCAACAGCAGAGTGAGGGTCAATCAGGTATTCCCCAGACCTGACAGAGATCATAACTGTCCTTATGATCAGTGAACCAACATCAGAAGAAGCTTCTTGTCTCCCTGCCTGCAGACAGCTTAGTGGCTCTTTCGCTTTGGAGATAGTGAGCTCTGAATGCAAGCTCTTCAGACACGGAGCACGCAACTCCAGGCTCTATTCACCTGCAGTTCCAAATCCCTTTGCTGCATCAAACCTCTGCTTATTAGCATCAACAATACCTAAAAGCAACAAAAATACAAGATGAAGTACACTGAGAAAGAAGCCCTGTAGCACCTTGCAACTCAGAGGCCTGCAGAAGGCAGCTTTTGTGCTGAGAGTGCCACACATTTTTTCCTTGGCACCAAGGAATATTTTTGTGGAGTTAAATGTTCTAACAGTTACATAATTCTAAGTGCTTAAGAAACTTCTATTTGCTTAATTTTAAGCTTTCTGGGAAGTAGCCTACAATACCAAACTTTTAAACATGGTGCTCATTCTTGCCATCAGTTATCCATAAGTAAGTTCCGTATCCATTTCCTGCTCTAAAAAAAATTACTCCCACATACTGAAAATTCCTTTGAAATCAAATCACCTGAAAGAAGCTGAGATCTAACAATTCAGAACTTTAAACAGCACACAGTTAATTAGTTAAAAAAGCAAGGAAAACAATGCCTTGACAAGTATTTACCCCCCAAATTACATGAGAAAACTAATCATAACACTTGGGTTTTTCCCCCCTCCAACTTACATGTCAAGACCTGCTTCTTCAAGTACCAAAAATACCTTATGAAATAAACTGCCTTGAGAACTATCAAATAGCAACTGTAACAATGCAGTTAATTCTTCTTGTTTCCTTTCATGTTAGGTGTATTGGTTTTCATCTACCCAGCCTAAAACATCTCTGAAGGAGCTTTTAATATTGACTCTTGCTCTACATTAAACATGCTTCTTGACACAGCATACTTGGTGTGGCAGGTTGACCCTGGCTGAACACCAGGTGCCCACCAAAGCCGTTCTATCACTCCCCCCTCCTCAGCTGGACAGGGGAGAGGAAAATATAACAAAGGGCTTGTGGGTCGAGATAAGGACAGGAGAGATCACTCACCAATTACCGGCACAGGCAAAACAGACTCAACTTGGGGAAAATTAACTCAATTTATTACCAAGCAACCAGAGTAGGGTAATGAGAAATAAAACCAAATCTCAGAACACCTTCCCTCCACCTCTCCCTTCTTCCCAGGCAC
>JANXJC010000078.1:74637260-74655936 GCA_027564655.1 Leptodon cayanensis
ATTTAATTCTGTCAGGACTTTGGCCTTCCTAACGTGATCCCTGGCTGTTTAGACAATTTCTCTGTATTCCTGCCAGGCTACCTGTTCTTGTTTCCACCCTCTGTAGGCTTCCTTTTTGTGTTTGAGTTTGTCCAGGAGCTCATTCTTCATTCATGCAGGCCTCCTGACATTTTTGCCTGACTTCCATTTTGTTGGGATGCATTGCTCCTGAGCTTGGAGGAGGTGATCCTCGAACGTTAACCAGCTTTCCTGGGCCCCTCTTCCCTCCAGGACTTTATCCCATGGTAGTCTACCAGGCCAAAGTCTGCTCTCCTGAAGTCCAGGGTAGCGAGCTTGCTGTGCACTCTCCTCTCTGCCCTAAGGATTTTGAACTCCACCGTTTCATGGTCATTGCAGCCAAAGCTGCCCTTGAGCTTCACGTTCCCCACCAGCCCCTCCTTGTGTGCCCCTCTTTGGCTTTGTGAAATCTGGAGGTCCTTTCGGTTGTGTTCCTGATGCTATGAGCTGTTTCCCAAGGGAAAGTGGAGAGGGCAAGCACATGGTTCTGGAGCCTCTGCTGATGGTAATGCTAAGGGCAAGGAGGCAGTATGGTCCTGCACTTACACGCAGATGGGATATTGAGACACTCATTTTTGGCAGAGCTGGAAAAGAAGCTGTCTGGACCTTGCAGGATGTTTCATGAAATCGTCTGAGACCCTGTAGTGGTTCACAAGGTTGGGTCTCCCTGCAGCATTGGAAAACCTCCCCGTAGCAGTTTATACCTTCTGCCAAAACCAAGACCCCCTTGCACAGAATGAAAGGGTTGCCTGGGCCTCTTTATCCTGACTCAGTTAGCGGTCTTGCGAGGAAAGGCTGCACATTGATGGCTTTGGCTTTGAATCCTGTGAAGCTGCATGAGTTGCTGGGCTGCTTTGGGTGGATAACTTGGGTGTGGGAGGGATGCACAGAGATCAGTCTTCTCACTGTGGCCTTCCTCTATGGAGGGATTTCCTCATCCTTGAACTGACCCTTGCCTGTGGGTGCAGCGTGAGGGTCTCAGGATGTATGGATTGACAAGTGGTAGCTCTAATGCTCTGTTGTCTTCTACATAGCCACGCGGACATTCCTGAATCCTCCACGTGCTACAATGGAGCCCTGCTTGAGTCTGTGATCAGGACTGGGCAAAAGGTATGGTTGCTCCCCGAGCAGGGCTGGGGGTTTCTCAAGGAGGGGTGATATGGGGAGGGCTATAGGGAGGTCATTTTAGTGTTATGGCCCTGAGGCAGCTGCCTGGTTCCCAAGAGAAGGCAGCAACGGTAAGGAAATTTCTTGCCTGTGGGCACTGTGATGGGCAGTGCGGTGCTCTCCTTGGATCTGTCAAACCTTTCATGCCAGCCAAGGTATAGTCACTGAAGTCCTCTTGCTCTGGCAGCCCCCACATCCCATTTTCCCCTTGAAGTATCCCACTGGCCTGTCTCTGTGTCCACTATGTCCACATTGTCTGAGGATATATCACTGTCCCACTGTGCCCCTCTGGCTACACCTTTCCGGTCCTGCATCCATCAGGGTATGGGCCAGACACTTCTGTACCTTCATCCTGTAGGTCTAGCTGGGAAACCCAGGAGAAGGATCTTTCCTGTCACGGTGCAAAGTGCTAGATCATGTCCAGTAAGACCTCCATAGTGCTCCAGCTGAATGTGCAGCTGAAACAAAGAAATGTCAGTTTGAGACAGAAAACATGCATCTTGGAGGCTGGGAAATGTCCACCTCCCTACTTCTGCTCTCCAGCTTGTGAAATTAAAGTCTGGAGATGAGCCATGAGTACTTTGGCACCGCGTTGCTGGTCTTTGGTAAAACCAGCTTTCCACCTGGTTGGATGGAGAAGGAGATTGTTTCCTTTCCCCTTCTTAAGAGCAAAGGGGACCAAAACTGATTGAAAGAATCTTCTGTGCTAGGACTTGTTGCGGTCTGGGCAGAGCTGCATGTCAGATTTGGGATGAGATGTTGGTTTGAACAGCCTGTTTTGTGGTGAGGCAGCAAAATCTGTGTGTGTCCCTGCAAGCTAGCTTGGGATGAGCAAGGCTGATAAACACCACGCTGAGAGGGGTTGCACTTCCTGGAGCCTGAGGGGTGTTCAGGAGCCGAGTTGTTGCCAGTCCTCGAGGAACGAAAGAGAAACTCGGAGAAACTCTCTGTTATGCATAGGGTGGTGGGTAGGGGTGTCTGCCTCTGCTCCTCCAGCTGTTTGTGTGCAGGCAGCCCAGGGACTCTGTGGTGGTCAGGGGACATAGGGGATGATGAAAGATGGATAGTCCACCCAGCTCTAGAGACAGGCAGTACGGGGGTTTGTCATTCATGGCACACCCTGCAGAGGGTGCTGCTGCTCTGCCAGAAAGCCCAGGCTGGCTGGGTGCTTGCAGCTCAATTCAGCTGCATCTGAGCTGAGTGGTTTGGGTTCAGTGATGTCTCGTCTTCCTTGTTCAGGCTCCTCTGCTGTGGTCTGGGGAGATGGGAGAAGCAAGGACAGCAGCAATTCTCCTTTTGGTTCTTCTCATCTGCCCTCCCCAGGGCTCCTGTGATGCTCTGGATATTTTCTGTCTTTGCTTTTGCCATGCTTCACAGCTCTGCCTTGGCTAAGGATGTAGTTGGTGCAGTTTTCTGTTAAGTGCTGCTTCTGTTGGCATTGCGATAACTGGTGGGGAGGCAGTAGCAGAGCTCTCACCTTGCCAGTATGTGATCTCTTCGCTCCCAGATCACACTTAGCTTCTCTCTTTCTAGGGAGAATGCTGGCAGTACAGCATTTGGTCCTGCCTTAGTGTCTTGCACAGGAAATAATTTTACTTGCCACTTGAAACGTAGTCTCTAGGATGCCTGTGGCTGCTGGGGAGCTGCAGACAGTCTTGCCCTTGTCTTCCCTCCGACTCTTGCCTCCCCATTTTGCTGAGTGGTTTTGCCAGAAGCTGCTCCCTGGGGTGGCAGTGCTGGCTCCTTGGAGCCTGGCTGTGATGCCAGTCTGAGAGGGAGGCAAGATGGGTGCCTGTGCAGGAGTGGGAGAGGTGAACAGAGAGGCTCTCTGTGTGTCTGCAGGAGTTGGGGACGGGCGAGGAGGCCATGGTCAGCGTCGTCTGCTCCTACGATGACCTGAGCCGCAAGCTTTGGAACCTGAAGGGGCTGCCGCTGACGGTGACAGCTGTGCAGGGTGTCCATCCAGCCCTCCGGTACACAGACGTGAGTGTCCCTGGGCATGGCCCACGCATAGGGGTCTGTGAGGAGCTGGGGGAGTGCCTGGGGTGAGTTGGGACAGAGAGAATTAGTCAGTCTCTGCTTTTGTGGCTCCTGAGAGCCCTCAGGGGAATGTGGTGCCTATTCTTTGCTGGCCCGTCCCTGCAGCTTGCTGTGCGCAAGTTGGCTAAGCCCTCAGCGCTGGGGGGCTTTGCTGGGGCATGAGGTTTGGGGTGAGGGGGTGTGCGGTGCACCAGGTTTTCTGCTCCCTGTTCTTAGTCCTTGGGTCTCTCTCAGGTCTTCCCTCCCATTCCCATGAAGCCGATTTATTCCTTCCATACCCGAATCAAGACCAAGCACTTGCTGCTTCCCTCAGAGGAGAAGCCCTGCCCAGCCTACATAGCCCCGCTGAAGAGTAAGTGGGATTTAATATGAGCAGGAGATGAGTTGGTGGGCGGAAGCAGAGACAGGCAGCGATGCTGGCTCCGTTACTGCTGTGTTGGTGTGCCGCAGGCAGGAGCAGAGCCCTGGCTCCTCCTGCTCTTCTGCTGTAACCTCTAGTCCCAGACACCCCCATCTATCACCTCATTTCTGCATTGGGCTCACTGGTCTCCTGCTGTCCCTTTGCCTCCAGTCATCTGCCACATGGAAGGCAGTGGCCAGTGGCCACAGGACAAAGAAGCCATCAAGCGCATCAAGGCGGCTTTCCACCTCCAGCTGGCTGAGCTTCTCCAGCAGCAGCACCAGTTGGTTTGCAGACCTGCGGTCACCCACACCGATGTGTACAAGGTAGAGTGGCGATGGGGACCTTCTCCAGACCTGACTTGTTACTGAGGAGGCAGGTGGGGGGCTATGGCAGTGGTCCCACCAGACAAAACCAGGATTTGGGTGATGGGCATAGGAGAGAACGTGGTGAGACTGCGCTGATGCCAGGATGCTGCTGTTGTGTCCCTGAGGTGCGGTGTAGCACAGTAAGCCTGACTTCACTTTCTGCTCCCATCTCAGGACGGCTATGTTTTCCGTCTCCAAGTAGCTTACCACCGGGAGCCCCTGATCTTGAAGGAAGTGGTCACCCCAGAAGGGATGCTGAAGTACCAGGACACAGAGGAGTCTCGGCAGCTGGAGCTGGAGACATTGCATCTGCCCTATCTAACCAGCTCCCTGCACGGGTAAGTGAGGCAGGGTGTGCCTGGGGGGCCAGGACACAGGACGTGGATGGAAGCCAGTGTGGAGGTGCCCTTGAGTATTGGAGGGTGATGGTGGGGAGAGGAGCTCACCATGGGAAGTGGCCCTTCAGCCCACCTTGTGAGAGGTTCTGTGGGAGGACAGAGGGATGAATGTGGGTGGGGGTGGCACCGGTTGGCCCTGTTGTCACATCTGAGGTGGCTGGTATGGGTGACAAGTACCAAAGAGCAGCATGGTTAGAGAGGAGCATGTGGCAGCATTTCCCCTTCATTCCCCCAAAATCTCAACACCCCCAGAGAGTGCCCTCTGCTCATAATGCTGTGGACATGCTCCTGGCAGGTTTTTGCTCCTCCCTTCTCTCTTGAGGAATGCCAAAAGGCCGTTCTGGGTGCTGGGATGTGTGGGTTGAGCAGCGGCTTGTCTCCTTCCTCGCAGGCTCCAGCAGCAGCACCCTGTCTTCGGCAGCACTTGCCGGCTGGCCAAGCGCTGGGTCACTGCCCAGCTCCTGAGCGACAACATCTCTGAGGAGTGTGTGGACCTCCTTGTGGCATTTCTCTTCCTCCACCCAGCCCCTTTCACGCCACCGAGGTGAGGATGAGGATCCTGGGCTGGCCCAGTGGGGATATAGTGCTTTTTTCCTTACCTGGGATGGAGGAAGGTTGGGATGCTGCTGGGGCAGGAGGTGCTGGGAGGGTGCACAGCAGGCCATGTGAGGCTCCTGTGCTGCCAAAATGCTGTCCTAAGCCCTGTGGGAAGTGGTGGGCCAGAGAAGATGGGGATGGTTGGAGCTGTGGGGCTGTGGCTTCCCTTACTCCGTGCTGCAGAGAAAGGGGGGAAGCAGGTAAGGATGGGAGCAAGTGTCCTTGTGGCCTCTGAGTGCTGGCAGCAAAACTGTGGGGTGTCTTGTGCCCTCTTGAGGACTGGTGGGGCCCCTCATCCTGGGGGTGATGGCCAGGAGAAGCAGGGCCGGGGCTGTGTTGTGGCTACCAGCATGCTGGGGCTCCTGCATTCACTGGAAGGGATGTTACAGTGGTGCTGGTGGCTGCAGCCTTCTTTCGTCCTGGAGAGGACTCCTGAGGGAAGGGCGAAAGGTTGGCTGCTGAAAGCTGAATGGAGTAGCAAATTTGGTAAATAACCTTGCAGGGCCAATTGCTTGCTGGGCCCTGGCAGGTGGATGGGATGAGGCCCAAACAGAGTTAAATGAAGTTAAAGGGAGTGGTTTTGCTCTGTGTGTATCCAAAAGGTTGCTCTGCCCTGCACTCAGGGTCCAGTTTGCTTCCCCAAAGTAGTAAGAGTAACAGCCTGATGCCTAGAATGCTTTCTTATCTCCTAAAATACTCTGCTAGCAGGAGCTCTGTCTTCCCAGCTGTCTGGTTTTGCATACCTGTTGTGTTGCAGGGGAAGAGCCCCACTGGGAGCTTGGCTGGTGTTCAGACATGCAGCAGAGATGGGAGCAGCCCACTCTCCACCTCCCCCTTGCTCCAACCCCAGGAATCTGGGTGGGGAGAATGTCAGGAGATGGGGTGACTGGGGGCAATGTTTCACTTTCTGCTGGTTTCTTTTACCTGGGGAGGGAAAAACGAGGGGGAAGGACTTTCCCTGGGGATTCAGAGAAGGGGAACTGCCTCATGCTTGTCCTGGACTTCCCTGTCCCACCACAGACGTCCCTTCTTAGGCTGTGTGTGGGCTGGGCATCGCTAACTCACCTCCAAGCCCAGCTCATCTTGCTGCCAGGGGAGCAAATGCCAGTGTTGAACTGTTTTGTCTTGCCTGCAGCTCTCCCCAGGTGGGGTTCCTGCGCTTCCTCGACTTGCTGGCAACCTTTGACTGGAAAAACAACCCTCTGATTGTCAACCTGAATGCTGGCCTCACAGGTGAGCGGGCAGCATGCAGGAGAGCTGCGGTGTGAGGGTCTTGAGCCCTTTTTGGTCAGCACCTGGCTCTAGGGGTCTTGGATACATGGAGGCGTCACAGCTTCTGCCAGGGGGAAGGAGATTTTCCACTCCATAACTCCTGTCCTGCTGTGCTTGACTTGGCTTCAGGATGGGTTTGGTTGGGGGGTGTTTTTTTGTCCCCCTGCCTGCCCTTGAAGAAGTGGATCTTGGTGATGATGCTCTGCTGCTTCTGGTCTTGCTGAAATCTGTGACGAACCTGGGTGGTGTTGGATGCGGTCATGTCTTTTGAAGCCCTCTGCTCCTTCATAGCTGGCATTTTTGCTTGAGGCTTTGCCCAGGCTCTGCGGGGCGAAACCTTTGGTTGTGCTGGGAGAGCAGTTTGGCTTTTGAACGGGAAGCTTCAAAGCCTTCTGCTGCGTGTCTGCTTTGAGAGCCCCACTGAGCCGCTCAGATCATGGAGATGATCTAGTCACCGATTTCAAAACCTGCAAGGGAAAAGAGCTGCAGTCCTCCAGGTTTTGTTGCCTCCTGAGCCTTGAAGATCTCCTGGTAAAAGTTTCTGGTTTCCAAAGGACCGCGTTGGTGCATCCACGCGGACCTATGGTCCTGCCCTCTTTCTCATGTTTTGTCTGTGGCTTGTCTTTCGGATACGTGCCGTCTTTCCCCAGGAGCCAGAAGAGACCACGGGATTGTCTTGGCTTTACGTGGTCGTGGGGTAGGGGAGATAACTACACTCAGCTTTTAAAGCTGATCTATAAAAAGAAAGTCAAGCTGCTTGGGAGAGAATTGGGTTTCGGAAACTGATATTTTCCTACCCTTCAGCTTTTTTTAATGAACTAAATGGGAATTGGGTTTGGCCAAAGAGCTATTTTTTTTTTTTTTTTCCCCCTTGAGGGGTGGTGGTGGGGAAATAGATAGAAAACTCTTTGGGCACAAACTCTGTTGTTAGCTTATAATGTGAGTTCCCAGCCCACATCAGTCCCAGTGCCTGTCATGTCTGGGCCCACCTGGGTGGCATTAGAGCAAAGGTCCATCTAGCCCTACATCCTGTCTCCAAAACTTCCCACAGGTGGATGCTGAGGGAAACCTAAGAGCAGAGCAAGCCCGAGATGATGGAGCTCTGGTTGCATATGGACTGTGGGATCAGAGGGTTGGGAGAGAATAAAGCCTGTTGTACTGCCCTTTTCTGGGCTGTGATACATGGGTGAGGAGGCTGGTGGGCTGTGGGTAGGCAGAGCATCTCAGCCATCTGCCCATCCTCTTCAGAGGCTGACTGCACAGAGATCAAGAACAAGTTTGTGGCTGCTCGCTCTCGCCTCCCCGTCATGTTCATCGCCACCCCTAAAGACCGGTGGAGCTCCATGTGGACCCAAGAGCGACCCTCAGTGCAGGTGAGCTGGGCCCTCTGTCCTGCCCCATGGTGGCTACTGGCTTGGGGCGGTTCCCCGCTCCCAGTGCTGGAGCGAGCTCCAACAGCCCTGTGGGTGAGCAGGGTCCCTGCTGCGTCCAGGACTGCCAGGTTTCACCCTCTGGCTTTCTTCCCTCCCCAGATCCTGCAGCGCCTTCTCGTGCTGGCCTCAGAGTCTCTCCGTGCCTTGGAGAAGCAGCTCATGGACCCGCTCAACAGCCAGGATGTGAAGGTAGCCCCTTGGGGTGCCAGCACAAGGGCTTTCAGGCACTGGCAAAGCATACTAGTCTTTGGTCATGATCACTGGGATGTGTTAGTAGGATTCAGGCTGTGGCCATGCATGGTTGCGCTGGGATGAAAAGCAGCAAGGAGGGGAGTGCAGAGGCTGGTGCCCCTCTGTGCTACCCTGCTTCTGGGTATGCAACTCTGCATAGCAACCTGGGGTGAAACACCAGTGACTGGGACAAATTTATCTTGTATTCTCTGGTTTTCTTGGGATGTGGCAAACCCACAATGTTCCTGTGCCAAATCGGTCATGTATCTGTGACTGCAGCAAATGGCTCCTCTGGGAGACTCTGTGTTGGTGTAGCTGTGCAAATCTGGCTTGTGTGCTCGAGTCTAACAAAGCCTAAGGTGGTGGAGGTTTTGGTAGGGTGCTAACAGGCCCTTGAGGAAGACGTTATTTTGGTTTGAGTGGAGGAGGAAGGCCATATATAGTTTAACCCTCCTCATTTTCTCAGTGATTTTATTTTTTAAGTTAAAGCATCCATTACTGAAATGGACCTAGGAGATGTAGACATATGTAGTTGCCCTTTGAAGGCAGTTACATGTGTTTTGGAGGGGAATTTGTTGGTGTACCAAGTAGTGACCTAGGCAGTTAAAGCTGAGAGGACACAAAAAGCCAAACAGTGATTAGATATGACAGATTCATCTAAGGAAAAAAACCCAACCACATACAGTGGATTTTTTTTTCTGCCTAGACAATATAAAAAGGATTTACTGACATTGCTTTCAATTCTGCTGCATTTTGTGCTGCAAGTATTACAGGGGTGAAATCTACTTGAGACGGTAGCAGTGTGCGTTACAGGGCTGTGAAGGGATGACACACTGTACACGTGAGATGTGCCAGGTGTGCCACAGTCCCAGTGCGGACCCAAGACTGAAATTCAAGAGGTTCAGTGTGAGCTGGGGGTGGTTACCTCCCGAAATGAGCCATTGCATGTCCGTAGCATCCTCCCAACCCCTTGACTCAGCCTCCTTGGTCCTCCTTCCCTCTCCCCTCCTCTTGGCCATTGCAGTGGGATCCTTTCCCATCCCCAGAGTATCCCTCCGGCCCATACCAGTGTCTTCCCAGGCCTGTTATGTTCCTTAGAGATGAACATGGGATGCTGTTTCCAGTGCTGCTAACCTATTTGTAAGCAAAGCTTGGGGCGGGGAGAAGGGAAAAGCCTTTCCAGTGCAACTTGGAGTTGCTTCCTCTTCCCATGTATCTAAGAGAGTGCTCCAGGATTTTTTTGTCTTTGCATTTGGGTCTCCTGGGGATGTGTCCCCTCTCATGCAGATGCAGACATGGATTTGTGAGCCCTGTTCCCTTGCTCCTGGGGGACTACAATACGCCATGGGCTGGGTCAGCTGTGTGGGAAAGTGGGGGTCTGTGTGGACCAGAGCTGGGACTCGGTGCTGGTCACTCATGTTCTTCATGTGTGTTCTCCCCAGCCTGGCTATAAACCAGCTTCAAGCAGTGGGTTTTCTGCCAGCTCCCAGATGGGCAGTGTCCCATGCCTCTTGTTCATGTCTCTGCATCATTTATTCCATGAAAACGTACCCATAATTTCAAGTTTTTTCTATTTTAATACAGCTGCATCCACAGTGCCAGATGCTGCCAGTCCAAATATTTATGTGTCTGGGATTGCTCCCCTCCATTAACGGGGCTTGCTGTCACCCTCTGCTTGATGGAAGATGCTGCTGCCCTCTGGGGCAACTCTGGTTGGACAGGCAGGACTGTCCCATTATTACACAACTCCTTGTGTCCCCTGGGTGTCATTCAGCTCCTGTTAGCTTCTTGACTCCCCACTTCGTTTTGGGACTCCGCCACATGTAGTGTGGTTACCTGTCTCAGCTCACTGTGTGTCCCTTGCTCAACCTCCCACCCCACTGCTGTGCGCTTGGGTGGGCTTCCTGGGGTCTGTGGTCAGGGCTGGAGAGGACCACCTTGGCCCTGTGGAAAGCTCTTCTCCAGGCACCATCCCCAAGTCCTGGGGAGAGCAGTTAGATTTTTCTGCTGACCTGGGAAAGCAATAGGGTAGAGAGTCTAGTCCTTCTGGGTAGCTGTCTGATGTGGGTAGGGAGCAACTCCCTTCTCTAAGTGTTGAGCTTGCTGTACCGTTGGACTGCGGCAATCAAATGTGTCCTTCCTGGTGCACTTTGGTAGTCCAGAGAACATTTAGTCTGTCCACCAGGAAATGTCCATGGGGGAGCAACCTTGCTCTCAACAGAGTCCTTGTTAACAGCACTTACATGGGGTGTAAGGGTGTGAGGGTCACATTCTTCTGACGTGAGCAGAACCCATGCTGGAATGGGGACATGTCTCAGCCCAGAGGGAATAGGGTGGCCAGTATGGGCTGGAGCTCCCCATGGCTCCACCATAGCCGTGTTTTTCCTGTGGATGTTTTGGCAAAATTCTGACATGAATATCACAAAAATTTTGAGTCTGGTTTACTGCTTTCTGAGGAGAAGGGAATAAAATGCAAGCAAGAACTTATGAAACCTCTCTCGTGTCTCCTGCTAGCCTATGTCCTATATTGAGTAGCACTGGTCTTCTCTCCCTGCAGATGGTCTTCCGCCCTCCTTTGGACTTCTACGATGTCCTAATCCACCTGAATCCAAACCAGATTCCTCGGCATTTGGAGAGTGTGGACCAGCCACTAAAGTCATTTTCCCGGGGTGTGGTGAAGAACAGCACTGCTGTGAAGATCCTCTTTCCTGTGGTGGATTATGACCCTGTACAGTACTACCTCCAGGAGCTGAGAGTAAGCATGGCCTGTTGGGGAGGCACAAGGGGATGGCTACCTGCCTAAGGGTGAGCTGCCTTGAGGCGTTCGGGTTGCCTGCCTGTGATGCCCTTTTTTCAAAACCTGGCTTGACTTTCAAGTGCTATTATCCCTTACCCACAGAAGTGCTGTGGGCAGTGTCAGAACTGCTGTAGGAATCGTAGGCTGGCTTTGGCAAGGAAGTATGCTGCAGAGGTCTCTGGCCCTGTTCCCCACTCAGGACAGAGTCAGCTTTGTCATTAGAGCAGGCTGTGCAGAGCCCAGTCCTGTTGAATGCTGACTGTCTTCAGGGATGGAGATTTCCCACCTCCCTGTCCCAGTGTTCGGCCACCATTGTGAAAGAGGTGCCTGAACTGAAACTTCAGTTCAGGCTGGAAGATGCTGGGCCCTTTCAGTTCAATCTCTCCTTTCATCTTAACCCAGGTAGCTTAGGAGGTGGCCAAAGAAAACTTGCAGGTTTCTTTGAAAGTTTCCTCACCCTGGGCACAGCCCTGTTACCTCCCAAGCTGTCTGCCAGCTGTGCTGCATGATGCCTCTGCCCATAGGAATCTGCTGTGGCTTCAGTAGAGCTGCCAGGTCTAGGAAGGTGCAAGCTCAGTCCTCCTGTCACCCACAGCAGGCTTGGACAGTCTTGGGGGGTGAGGAAGTGAGAGACAGGGATGCACGCAAGGCGTCCTTAAATTGAGGAATACCTCAAAATTGTCCCACAATTTCCCTGCAAGTAGCACTGCTTCTTTAGCTGGTAGGACATGGGGGAGAGGAGGTGTCCAGTGCTCCTGCCTTTGAAAAGGAAGGTGGTTGAGAAGCTGGAGGTCATGCAGACACATTGTAGAGAGCATGGGAGGATTTTTTGGGGTCCAGGATATGCAAGAAGGAGGGGGCGAAACACCCTGCTCCCGACTTTTAAAATGGAATAGGAAGCACAGTGATTGGGAACCATCCTCTATTTCACTCTCTTTCCTGGTGTCTGGATCCGAGAAGGAGTATCAAGACCAGCCCCTCTCTTTTGTTCCCTAAGTGATGAGGATTTGACCTGCTGCCATGAAACCTCAACCAGGAGACATAGATGTGGGTAGGAAATAGTCTATGTTAAGCCTGAAATTCTTCACCCTGTGCTGGAAATGGGGGGTTATAGGTGAACAGAGACTTTCAGCAACTGCCAAGGCACTGGAGGTGCCTGTATGCATGGGGCCAGAGCCTCCGTGTCTCTGAAGGAGTCAGGGCTAAATAACTCTCATGGACACCTGGCAGGAGGCTGACTTCTTGAAGAGGAACTGGAGACTGCTGGATGAGCCAATTGGAAGAGCAGGCTCCTTGGGAGGGCTGTTAACAGCTTGCAGCAAATCTGGCTGTATATCAAGGTGGTTGATCAGGAAACTCATCGGGGTGTGTTGCAGTTTATAGGACTTTTCTGTGCTTCTGGTGAACTCTGTGTCAGCAAATGGCTCCAAAAGTGAAAGGTGCAGAAGAGACTTCCCTGGAAAGCAGCTTTCATTATCCTTCACGCAATTATGACTTAATTGGTCCAGTCAATAGTGACATCCAAGCTGTCTGAATTTTTACTGCCTGTTTTCTCTAATACAGGTAATAATAGATTCAGAATAGGATTTGGTTGGGTTACAAATTACAGGTGGTCCTAAATCCAGTGTACTGACATCCCAATGAAGAAACATGGATATGAACAAAGGTCATATTGCCTTGCTGGAAGCAGCATTGTGTTCACTTGGTGCCTCTTGTTCTTTGACCCGAGGGTGCTCAGGAGGGAACAGAGCAGGAGCTGGTCACAGGTTTCTCTGAAGAGTGAACTATGGGTAGAGAGCCTGAAATCTGCCTCGGCAGCCCTGTCTCGGCGGGGGGCTTTTCCTTCTCTTGAAGGCTCTGAGATAGGTATGGCTATGTTCTCTTGCAGCCGTCATGTTGGAGGTATCTTGCAGTACTAGTTCACTTGTCTCTCGTAGCTTCCAGATCAGTAGCAAGCAGACCTGAAGGCACTGATGAATACCTCTGGGCAAACAGGTGTTTCTTCCCTTGAAAAAATCACAGAGGTGATGTTGCATGTGCTCTCAGGTAACTCAGCTGTGTCCATCTGTGTTGGAAGGCCTCAAAAGCTGACTTTGCACTGCAGGGTCACCAGCAACCAGGGGGTGCCAAGCTATCAGCAGAAACTACTCCATCAGAAATCATCTCGCTTTTTGTCTCAGTGTACCGATGTTGTTGCTTAGAGGCAAGACCTTTGTATCAGCTTTGTGCTTTGACCTGGCTTTGGTTGGCAGCCTCTCCAGCACCCTTGTATTTCTCTTCCCCTGGCTTTCACTACTGTAAGTGGCATTCAGCTCCTCCTCATCCTGCAGGGTGGGAGCCCTGGGGTGATCCAAATGCAGCAAGAAGCTGGTGCTGGAAAGGAGTGTGGTGACAGCAGTGAATACTTATGAGAGATTTTGGATGAGAAGGCGCTTGGATGCAGAACTGGCTGGCTTTGACTCAGAGTAATTTGCTATCCCTTAATAGCACAAACCACAGAATTGAGCAATAGGGTTGTAGCTGAGGCTGACAGTGCTGCTGTGGTGGGTTTATAGCAACAAAGGGAGCCATCTTCCATGCAGCAATGCTGTGGGATTTTGTTCTCTTCTGTGGGCAGAAAAGAAACATCTGCCCTTTTCTGAGCTTCCCACGTGAAAAAGGGAAATGCCTGGGCATACTGATTGAGTTGAGAAGGGGCAGGGAGTAGCGTCTTCCCCAGTGTCCTTGGCCCAGCAACCAGGAGACCCACTTTTCTACTGTCCAACCTGTTTGCTCCTGAGAGGTCCCTGTTCTTCTCAAATCAAAGGCATTAGCAAGGCAGGAGCGCTCTAGAGCCAAAGGATTGCTGCGTGCCTTCCCCAAGGAGCCTAATCAGAGGAGAAAATGAAAGGAGGGGAGGTGCTGAGTCCTGACTGCCTTAATTTTTCCTGCTCTAAGGAGATGTGCTGCAGGAGCTGGTGTGATTGAGTTGCTCTGGTGCCTGGGAGGCTCTGGGTACAGATGAAAGGCTGGTCATGGGATTCAGATGGCAAATTCTCTCCAGGACAGATCTGATAGAAAAGGCCTGTTCTGGGAGTATGTCCAGATAAGAAGTCTTTGCAGACAGACACTTTTGAGGAAAAGCAGGTGCCAGATGTCCTGCAGAGGGGGCTTCCCTGGAGCTTCAAGCCATCACCAGCCTCCCTGCTGCTTTTGGTCCTGAGCACCTTGGCTAGCAAACCCTGGGTTGGGTCCTGGTGAGGATTTTCCAGCAAGGCTAAATTAAATTTAAGTGTCTCAGATGAGGCTCCCATTGGACCTCCATCATGACTGCTCATCTGTGTTGTGGTGGCTGTTGAGCTGCAGAACCCCCAGCTGTTTGCTGGAGATGTGGTGTGAAAGGCTCAGTTGGTGCAGCTTTTGCTCCAGGGTGGCTTGACTGTCCTCTGAACTCAAGAGATGATACAGAGGACACAGGACTTGTTGATATGCTTGCCATGCTCATCTGCATGCATTTAGGAGCTCGCAAAACCCAACGGCTCTGGTCACCTCCCTGAGGTCCAGAGCTGTTCTCTCATGGTGGGGAAAATCAGATGAAGCTGCCTATGCCATGTCCATCTGCATGTCTATAATGGCTGTTAAAAGACCTAACATTTCTTACTGGGTCTTTGATCTCACTAGGTCATTAGGTCATTGGATGTGAAGTGCCGTCTTTTGCTGAGGCTTAGCTTTCTCTGGTGTACATGCCTGTGGAAGAGCTTGTGGCTGAGGAGCTGCCCATCTTGTACATGGGAGATCTTTCCTGTGCGGATGAGCAGGAAAATGTTTCCTGCTTTACTGTAAACATCCTTCCCTCTAAAGCAATGTTTTGCATTTCTTGCACCTTCAGACAAGACCTATCTGGAAGACGTATAGTCCCTTTCCTTCTTTCCATGGTGTAGGAATGTGTATCTTGCTACTGCATGTTGAGAAGGAATTAATATTAAAAATTCTCGGTCTCTTAAAATATATAAGCTGTGGTTACAGGATGTAGCTGGAACTGGTGAAATCTTTTCAGGTCAGACTGTTCCCTTCACGTTTTGACTGACAGGGCTGACTCCTCCTGTGGCAACTGATGACAGGCAGAGATGAACTGAAAAAGTTCTGTGAGCTCTCTTAGCATGGAGGAAACCTTCCTGTTTGGATCTATGCCCTTGGAGGGGCAGAGGTGACATGAAATTACCCACTTTTACAGCTGCAGAGCAGCTAAGTGACCCTTGGCATAGTGCCCGGGGTTGGGGGGTGCATGCACATGCACGTGCGTACACATATGGGCACACATGTGCTTGGCGAGGCATCAGCCCCTTGTGCTCGTTGGGTGAGCTGGCAGGGTACATGTGGCTGCATTTCTTCTGTGTTGGTAATGCCTTCCCAGAGGTCCTGTAGGATTTGTACCACAGGAAGTGACTGAAGACTTCAGTCTCAGATGGTTTGGTGGATTGGTGGACAAGGCGTGTTTGCTAATGCAGCCAGGAGAGCATGGGTGGCTTTTTCCCTCGCCATGCTTCTTTGTCACTGCCCCAAACCCCCAGGACAAGGATATGCATGTGGCTCTGATGAGGCACTCAGAGGTGGAAAAGTTTGGATAGTTTGAAATACCTTTTACCAGTTGAATCCCAAACCTAAGACCCAGATTTCTTTTAAAACCTCTCTGACACAGAAGTAACACCAGCCTGGTTTTCTCGACAGTACTCCTTGCTCTGTTTGGGTGCGGGGGAAGGTTCTGTCTGTGTCAGGTAACCTGCGAGCATCAGGACCTTAAAGTGTTAACCACACATGTAGTCATTTGTTGGAAGTAGCTTTAATAGAGTTTTATACTGGTGGATCCCTTGCTGAGAACACTTAAAATGTTCTAAGCACTGAGCAAAAGTTGATTGATGTATTTGTCACTTGAACTGCAGTTGCACCAGGAGGAGCTGCTAGGCACATTTCGGGTGCAGAGCCCTCCCTAAAAGGCTCCTCTTTTTCCAGCAGCCATGATGCAATGAGCCCCTTCTCTGGGTAAGAGCAGTGAAAAAACAGGTGGATAAATGGTTAGGTAAAAAAAACCCACCCCTGAACAACAACAGTGTAGTTGCTTAACTAGCAATGAGTGCTTACGTCATTGCAAAATCCACACTGCAGCCTGAGCTGCTTAATCCAGTAATCCCATTTTAGATTAGGGTGTTGTTTTACTCACCACCTTACTCCATCCTTTCATTCCTACAACCTAGGTGGCTCCTTACACAGCTTGAGCTAATCTTCTCCAGGCACCATGTACCCCTTCCCCAGACAATGAGGCTCCTCTGAATCACAACCCTAAGCTTGCAGGTCCCCTGTGTCTCTGGGAGATGGGAACCAGCTGTATGTTTTGCTCATGGCAGGGATCCTCCTGAGCAGGGAGAGCTTGCCCTGGGCCTTTAAAGTTGAATTGCAACCAAAGATAACAGCAGCTAGAGAAGGGAGTAGGGATTCAAATGTACTCCCTGCCTTTTCTTCCTTTTCTCTTAAACTTTCCCTTGAGGGTGTTTGCAGGCTCAGGCAAGCCCAGTGGCACTGGGCATGGAGGATGGGATGTAGAAACGGAGGTGAACTCTGTTTGCTTTTGCTCCCCAAGCCTCTGTACAAACAGAAGTGTGGTGACTAATACACCAGACCCTTTTAATGCTGCAATTTCCTAAGAGTTGAATGTGCATCTCCACTGCTTGGTGGAGCTGGCCCAAAGCATTATTGTGTGGATGATGCTGGGAGCAGTGCAAGTGCAGAACCTTGCCCTTTGCTGGGATTTTGAACTAGATACCATCCTTTTAACATCTGTCCTCTGCTCCCTGCTGTCTGGATAAAAGGTGCTGGGTATCAGGCCGAACAGTGGTTTTATTGCAAAATGAGCTGAGCCTGGGAGGGCTCCTTTTCTGCAAATGCTCCTGGCTTCTGTCCAGCAGGACATGCATGTAAAAAATACCTTTTTCCTAGGGAGCATCACTTGGCATTTCAGACCTCACCCTGTAGAGTAGCAGGGCTTCTTCAGGTTCTCACATGCTCTGCTCCCCTCTGGTTCGGAAAGCTGCACATTGGCGGTCAGTGTGCCCTGAGCTTTTTTGCCCTTCGTTGAGCTTTCCCTCCCTCCTGCTCTTTGCCTTTTGGCAAAAGGAGGAGTCTTCCCTGTTGATGGGGCTCTGAGCATAACCCACCGCTCTGAGAAGAGAAATGCCAGGGTGGGTTGCCTCTTAATGTATTTTTAGACAGTGGCTTTCTTAGCCAGTTTGGCGAGATAATGCCTTGACCAGCCTTGCTCCTGTGAAGATCACATGAAGTGGGATGAGCTGGCAGGTCTGAGGATCTTCCCAGCTTGACGGCCTAATTGTGTTGCCCTCTGTTTGTGATAGTTCAAGTCTGAACTCATAAATGTGGCTCTGAAGGTTGCAGACAACACCACCGCTCCCTGCTTATCAGGTCTTCACTCTTAAAATGCCACCCCACCCTTTGGGATCACTGGAACTACCAACCCAATCCACCTTTTTCTCCTACTGGAATGCTGGTATGTCTATACAAGACCCCTTCCAAGCTTGCCTCTGATGTTGATTTTTTTTTCATGCACATCCTCATGAAAACCTAGCAATACAATGATGCCAGCAGAGACCTCTCTTTGTAAGAGCGTTGCAGCGTTGCAGCTGGGGAAGCTAAGGGGATGGGGGAGAAGGCTGAAGAGGGAACAGAGGGTCTGTATTTCTTGCAGTAGGTTGCTCCAAAGCTGGTGAGGCCATGTGCAGAAACTTGTCCTGTACTAATGCTGGGGGCTGTTTGCTCAGCCCGGTAGACATGTACCATTGCGTGATGTTAATCTCCACCAAGATGAACAAGTGTCAGGGAGCAGCTTCTTGGCTGTCTTGGTCAGCTGCGCTCAGGATGCATATCTCCAGGTACCAGCGTGTTGGGTGCTGAGCTGTAGAGCCAGACATTTGGGTTTGAAAAAGTTGCTTGCACTCAGCATTGTTTACTTCTGCTGTAATGCTCATCCTCTGCCTCCTTGCAGCGCTGGGAATCCAGCTTGCGTGGGCTGGCGGGAAACCAGACTGTGGACTTTAGTCATCTCTTTATGCAAGATCTTTTTGAGCTCTGCTGCCCAGCACCACCGAAGGAGCTACTCATTGACACAGCTGCTTGAAACACAGGGGCAAGGAGGGCAGATTTCTGCAGTGCCTCCGTTGAGCATTCCGTCTCTTTGCACCTCAAAGGACTTTGTGTTACTTAAAATTTCTGCTGTTAGATTTCCTTTTGGGATGCTGTGTGCTGACAGCACATGTGGGGTTTGTCCTGGGGGACAAAGGAGGTTTGGTACATTGGTTGTACGGATTGCAGAACTTGAGATGCTGGCCTCCAATGAAAGATTGTTGACTGGGGTTTGTCTTTGCTGCCATGTAGTGAAACATATTGTGGTGGGATAGCCTGCTGGGCAGGGCCTGCCTCTTGCCACCTCTTGCGCTGTGAAATCTTGGATATGGCTGTTGGACGCTGGGATAGGAAAGCTTGGTAGTGCCAGATCCAGCTGATGGGTGTCCCCAGTGAGGAACACTCATTGGGTTGTCACCTAAGGGGTCCGGTGTTCTAAAGCTGGATGCTGATTTCTGGGTGCCCTTGCAGGGCTGTGGGAGGTGGTGGATCATGTTTCTACTCTCTGGGACAGCAAGAGGTAGTTAGCAATGAGGTCTACATGCAAAACTTGGAGGCAGTGCACTGTATCCATCAAGGCTGGGGGAAAAGAGGCAGCAGGAGGCACTGAGTACTTGTCCATGGGCTGCCAGTTGTTTTCCTTGTTGGGAATCCCCTGGAAGAGTTGCAGTTTTGGTCCTGGCTGGCATGGAGCTATTGTGTATCCCTTTGTAAGGAGACTGAATCAGGCATGGGCTCTGGCTCAGATG
>JANXJC010000078.1:74656036-74675988 GCA_027564655.1 Leptodon cayanensis
TTTTTTTTTTTTTTTTTTTTTTTTTTTTGAGTCCCAGCAAAAGCTCCCTGTTCAGCCAGGCTGGTCGTCTTCCCCAGCGATTCGTCTTGTGGCGTGTGGGAATTGAGCCCTGACTGCTTTATTTTTTTCCTGCTCCAAGGAGATGTGCTGCGGGAGCTGGTCTGATCAAGTTGCTCTGGTGTCTGGGAGGCTCCGGGTAGAGATGAAAGGCTGGTCGTGGGATTCAGATGGCAACAGATGCTTTTGAGGTAAAGCAGGTACCAAACATCCTGCAGAGATGGCTTCCCTGGAGCCTCAGCCCATCACCAGCCTCCCCAATGCCTATGGTCATGAGCACCTCAACGAGAAAACCCTGGGTCCAGTCCTGGTGGGGATTCTCCAGAAAGGCTAAATTAAGTTTTTCTCAGATGAGGCTCCTATGGGATCTCTGTCGTGATTGCTGGTCTGTGTCATGGTGGCTGCCAAGCTACAGAACCCCCAGCCATTTGCTGGGGACATGGTGTGGGAAGGCTTTGTCAGTGCAGCTCTTACTCCAGGGTGGCTTGGCTGTCCTCTGAAGTTCAAGGGACAATCTTTCTGCCCGCATCCAGTGAGTCCTGTGGATATACTGGCTATGCCCATCTGCATGCATTCAGGAGCTCACAAAGCCCAAAGGCTCTGGTCGCCTCCCCAGGGTCCAGAGCTGTTCTCTCATGGTGGGGAAAATCAGATGAATCTGCCTGTGCCATGTCTATAATGGCTGTTAAGAGACCTAACATTTCTTACTGGGTCTTTGGTCTCAGTAAGTCACTAGATGTGAAGTGCTCTCTTTCACTGAGGTTTAGCTTCCTCTGGCTGCAAATGCCTTTTGAAGAGCTCATGGCAGAGGAGCTGCCCATCTTGTACATGGAAGATCTTTCCTGTGTGGATGAGCAGGAAAATGTTTCCTGCTTTACTGTAAACATCCTTCCCTCTAAAGCAATGTTTTGCATTTCTTGCACCTTCAGACAAGACCTATCTGGAAGACTTACAGCACTTTCCTTTCTTCCTCCCATGATGTAGGAATGCGTATCTTGCTACTGCATGTTAGGAAGGAATTAATGATATTAAAATTCTTGGTGTCTTACAATATATATAAGCTGTGGTTACGGGATGTAGCTGGAACTGGTGAAATCTTTTCAGGTCAGACTGTTCCCTTCCTGTTTTGACTGACAGGACTGGTTCCTCCTACGATGACTCCAGACAGGCAGAGATGAACTGAAAAAGCTCTGTGGGCTCTTGTAGCACAGAGGAAACCTTCCTGTCTGGATCTATGCCCTCAGAGGGGCAGAGATGGCAGGAAATTCCCCAGTCTTAAAGCTGCAGAGCAGCTACATGACCCTTAGCATAGTACCCAGGGTCAGGGGTGGATGCATACATGTGCGTATCGAGGCATCAGGCCCTCATGCTCCTTGGGTGAGCTCTGAGGGTACTTGTGGCTGCATTTCTTCTGTGTTGGTAATGCCTTCCCAGAGGTCTGCCTTGGATTTGTCCCATAGGAAGTGACTGAAGACTTTCGTCTCGGTTTGTTGGATCAGTGGATAAGGCATGTTTGCTAATGCAGCCAGGAGAACATGGGTGGCTTTTTTCCTTGCCATACTTCTTTTCTGCTGCCCCAAACCCCTGAAACAAGGATGTGTGTGTGGCTCTGAGGCACTTGGAGGTGGAAAAGTTTGGATGGTTTGAAATACCTTTTATCAGCTGAATCCCAAACCTAACACCCAGGTTTCTTTTCTCTTTTAAAACCCCTCTGACAGAAGTAACCCCAGCCTGGTTTTCTTGACAGTGCTTCTTGCTCTGTTTGGGTGTGGGGGAAGGCTCTGTCTGTATCATGTAACCTGTGAGCATCAGGGCAGGTTGCAGTAGGATGACAAGGACCTTAAAGTGTTAACCACAAATGTAGTTGTTTGTTGGAAGTAAGTAGCTTTTAGTATGGTTTTATACTGGTAGATCCCTCGCTGAGAGCACTTAAAATGATCTTAGCACTGAGCAAATGTTGGTTGATGCATTTGCCGCTTGAACTGCCTTGCACCAGGAAGAGCTGCTAGGCACATTTCAGGTGTGGAGACCTCCCCAAACAGCTTCTCTTTTTCCAGCAGCTGTGATGCAAGGAGCCCGATCTGTGGGTATAAATAGGAGCAGTGAAAAAATGGGTGGATAAATGGTTAGGAAAAAAAAAACCCACCCCTAAACAACAACAGTGTAGTTGCTTAATGAGCATTTGAGCATTTACCTCATTGCAAAATCCATGCTTCAGCCTGAGCTGCTTAATCCAGTAATCCCATTTTAGATCAGGGTATTGTTTTACTCACCACCTTTCTCAGTCCTTTCATTCCTACAACCTAGATGGCTCTTTACAGACCTTGAGCTAATCTTCCTCCAGGTGCCATGTCCCCCTTCCCTGGACAATAAGGCCCCTCCAAATTGCAGCTCCAAGCTTGCAGGTCCCCTGAGTCTCTGCAAGATGGGAACCAGCTGTAGGTTTTGCTGATGGCAGGGATCCTCCTGAGTGGGGAGAGCTTTCCCTGAGCCTTTAAAGCTGAATTGCAACCAAGGATACAGCAGCTTGAGAAGGGAGTAGGGGTTCAAATGTGCTCCCTGCCTTTTCTCCCGTTCCTCCCTTTCCTCCCTTTTCAACTTTCACTCGAGGAAAATGTTTGCAGGCTCAGGCAAGCCCGGTGGCACTGGGCATGGAGCTTGGGATGTGGAAAGGGAGGTGAACTCTGTTTGCTTTTACTCACTGAGCCTCTGTGCAAACAGAAGTGCAGTGAGTAATACACCAGACCCTTTTAATGCTGCAGTTTTCCAAGAGTTGAATGTACATCTCTGCAGCTCGGTGGAGCTGGCCTGAAGCACTGTCACGTGGACAATGTTGGGAGCAGTGCAAGTGCAGAAGCTTGCCCTTTGCTGGGATTTTGAACTGGATGCTGTCCTTTTAACATCTTCCCTCTGCTCCCCACTGTCTGGATAAAAGGTGCTGGTTATCAGGCCGAACAGTGTTTTTTGGGGGAAATGAGCTGAGCCTGGGAGGGCTCTTTTCCTGCAAATGCTCCTGGCTCCTGTCCAGCAAGACATGCCTGTAAAAAATACCTTTCTCCTAGGGAGCATCATGTGGCACTCAAGACCTTGCCCTGTAGAGTAGTGGGGCTTTTTCAGGTTCTCACATGCTCTGCTCCCCTTTGGTTTGGAAAGTGGCACGTTGGCAGTCAGCATGCCCTGAGCTTTTTTGCCCTTCATTGAGCTTTCCCTCCCTCCTGCTGTTTGCTTTTCAGCAAAAGGAGGAGTCTTCCCTGTTGACTGGGCTCTGAGCATAGCTGGTTGCTCTCAGCTGAGAAACGCCAGGGCAGGTTGCCTCTTCCTCAATGTATTTTTAGACAGTGGTTTTTCAAGCCAGTTTGGTGAGACAATGCCTTGACCAGCCTTGCCCCCATGAAGATCCCATAGAGTAGGATGAGCTGGCAGGTCTTAGGATCTTCCCAGCTTGATGGCCTAATCGTGTTGCCTTCTGTTTTTGCTATTTCAAGTCCAAACTCATAAATCTGGCTTTGAATGTTGCAGACAACACTACCCTTCCCTGCTTATCAAGTCTTTACACTTAAAATGCCACCCCACCCTTTGGGATCACTGGTAATATCAACTCAATCCACCTTTTTCTCCTCCTACTGCAATCCTGGTATGTCCATACAAGACCCCTTCCAAGTTTGCCTTTGATGTTGATTTTTTTCATGCATATCCTCATGAAAACCTCATGATACAATGATGCCAGCAGAGACCTCACTTTGTAAGAGCGTGGCAGAGTTGCAGCTGGGGAAACTAAAGGGATGGAGGAGAAGGCTGAAGAGGGAGCAGAGGGTCTGTATTTCCTGCAGTAGGTTGCTCCAAAGCTGGTGAGGTCATCTGCAGAAACTTGTCCTGTACTGATGCTGGAGGCTGTTTGCTCAGCCTAGTAAACATGTGCCGTTGCCTGATGTTAATCTCCACCAAGATAAACAAGTGTCAGGGAGCAGCTTCTTGGCTGTCTTGGTCAGCTGCACTCGGGGTGCATATCTCCAGGTAGTGGCGTGTTGGGTGCTGAGCTGTAGGGCCAGACTTTAGGGTTTGAAAAGTTGCTTGCGCACAGCATTGTTTACTTCTGCTGAAATGCTCATCCCCTGCCTTCTCGCAACGCTGGGAATCCAGTTTGCATGGGCTTGGGGGAAACCAGACTGTGGACTTTAGTCATCTCTTTATGCAAGATCTCTTTTTGAGCTCTCTTGCCCAGCACCACCAAAGGAGCTATTCATTGACACAGCTGCTGAAACACAGGCAAGGAGAGCAGATTCCTGCAGTGCCTCCATTGAGCATTTCATCTGTTTGCACCTCACAGAGCTTCGTGTTACTTAAAATTTCTGCTGTTATGTTTCCTTTTGGGATGCTGTGTGCTGACAGCACATGTGGGGTTTGTCCTGGGGGGAATAAGGAACTTTGATACCTTGGTTGCACAGATTGTAGAGCTCGAGATGCTGGCCTCCAGTGAAAGGTCCTTGACTGGGGTTTGTCTTTGCTGCCATATAGTGAAACGTATTGTGGCAGGATTGCCTGCTGGGCAGGGCCTGCCTCTTGCCATCTGATGCAGTTTGAAGTCTTGGACATGGCTGTTGGACATTGGGATAGGACAGCTTGGTAGTGCCAGATCCAGCTGATGAGGGACCATGGTGAGGAACACCTAGGGGGTCCAATGTCCTAAAGCTGGATGCTGATTTCTGGGTGCTCTTGCAGGCCTGTGGAAGGTGGTGGATCATGTTTCTGCTCTCTGGGACAGCAAGAGGTAGTCAGTGATGAGGTCTGCATGCAAAACTTGGAGGCAGTGCACTGTATCCATCAAGGCTGGGGGAAAAGAGGCAGCAGGAGGCACCTAGGACTTGTCCATGGGCTGCCAGTTGCTTTCCTTGTTGAGAATCCATTGGAAGAGTTGCAGCTTTGGTCCTGGTTGGTGTGGAGCTACTGTGTGTCACTGTGTAAGGAGACTGAATCAGGCATGGGCTCTGGCTCTGGGATATCTGGCACAACCTCTGTTTGTTTTCTCCCCAGGACGCCTTCAGTGATCTCGCCTTGTTCTTCTATGACAAGCATGGTGGGGAAGTGATTGCAGTTTTGTGGAAACCTTTGAGCTTTCAGCCTCAGCCTTTTAAGGTAAGTTCTTTGCTCTACTTTAAGCTTCATGTTATCTTTATGCCCTGAAAGCTTGGAGGGCTTTTTTTTCTGCATTGTAATTGCTTTGTCTAACTCTCATCAACCCCAAAGCCCTCTGAGAAATGGAGCTCATACTTCTGTCCCTTCTTAGAAAGGGTGAAACTAAGATGGGGCTGTGGCCACAGCTGTGGCCAGTCATCAGCAGAGCTGAGAAGGGAACATGTGTCCCTGGACAAGCCTCAGCACCATGATCATGGGTCAGAACAGAGCGCTCTGTCCCAGATGCTCTTCTCTGGTCCCCTCCTGGGAGGAAGGCGATGCCTCGTTTGCCAAAGACACTTGGTGTGTGCAGCAGGCTGTCCCATTCTTGTGGCTTTGAGCATCTTACCCAGAAATACCTGACCCGCAAGAAGCTGGGGTGGCAAGCCTAGGTTCATAGTGCCTGAGTTCTATTTATGTTTGGAGATATTTTCCAGCTACACTGTGTGGGTTGGCAAACTCTAGAGGGTGGTTAAGCTAGGCGTGAGGCAAGCTGGAGTCATTCATGCTGCTTTCTATGAAGGAAAGATGCAAAGAAACTGGTGACTCATGGCTGAGAGTTGGCAGCCCAGGCTCTTCTGCTGTCAGTCTCTGGGTGATTTATCTCCCCTCTCTTCATGGCCAGAGGGCATTGGCCATTCAGCCTAGCTGCAGTTGTGAAACCTGGTTATTCACAGTGGTGAAATGAGAGGAGGAGATGCTTGTATCTGAGCTGAGTGTGGCTTGATTAAACATGAGGGTTTTGTTTTTTTTTTCCTCTGGTGGAGCCAAATATCTTTTCCCACTCGAGGTCTTGACACCCAACAAAGAGCAGAGCAGAGCCCAGGCAGCTCTTACTCAGGGTTATGGTGTGGTCCCTTTTGCATACCCCATCTGCTCTGCTTACACAGGCTCCGCCATGCATCTGCGCACTCTTCCCATCTCCACCATGCCCCTGGCCATTACTTCTCTCCCTCCCTTGCGGTCTTTGGACTGTGGCTCCAGGGTAAACCTGGCTGGAAGGGCCACTCTTTTAGTTTATTAGCTCTAATAATGAGCAATGATAGTGTTGAGAAGTGAAGCTTAGAAAACTGGGTGTAGTGGTGTGGCAGGGGTTGGATGTGATGAGGCAGGAGAGCAATTTATTTCTTTTATTTGGGGCTTGCAGAGGTTGCAAAGCAGCTCTGAGCGGGTGTTCCCTTTTGCGCAATGTTTGCATGTGTCTTGCAGGTCTCCAGCATGAAAGGAAGGATGGTGACAACTCTGAACAACGAGCTGGTCTGCGTTCCCAACATAGAGGCAATTCTGGAGGATTTTGAGGTTTTGGGAGAAGGCCTGGTCAAAAGCATGGAAGCTCATACAGAGAAATGGACTATCCGAGGCCACTGAGAGGTGTCAGAGGGGCCCGTCCTGAAGCAGAGTTTGTTCACTCGGGGGGCTGTTCCTTTTTATAAGTCAGTCCTAGGAAAGGCTTTCAGCTTTTTAAATCCCAGATCTGTGTATTTTACTCTATTTATCTTTATATGCCTTGTTCAGAAAAGCGATGGGACCTGTTATTGTTTTCAAGAATACAAATGCCTTTTTATTTTGAAGAAAATATAAAGATGGGATAGTTTTTGGAAGTGTTCCTGTTCATTGTAGGAAACAAAACTGTGTTCACGTGAAAATGTCAAGGCCTGAAAATTCTGGCTGAGGTGTGCATTGGGAAGGCAGCTTCCTAGTTAAATAGAGAGTTCATAGCAGCTGCTGTTATTCTAGTGGTTAGCAAAACCAAAGAAACACTCAGCCATTCAAAAATGACCAGATTATTCCCCTCTACTTAGCCCTGGTGAGACACATCTGGCACGCCGTGTCCAGTGCTGGGCTCCCAGTAATAGAGAGACACGGACATACTGGAGCGGGTCCAGTAAAGGGCAATGAAGATAATAAAAGGGTTGAAGCCTGTGTCATATGAGGAGAGGGTGCAAGAGCTGGGCTTGTTCAGCCTGGAGAAGAGAAAGTTCAGGGGATCTTACCAATGTGTATAAATACCTGATGGGGGAGTAGAGAAGATGGAGCCAGGCTCTTCTCAGTGGTGCCCAATGATGGGATGAGGTGTAAATTGAAATGCAGGAAATTCTACTTAAAACACTTTTTTTTACCATGAGGGTGGTTGAACACTAGCACAGGTTGCTCAGGGAGGTGGTGGAGTCTCCATCCTTGGAGATATTCAAAACCCAACTGGACATGGTCCTGGGCAGCCTGCTCTAGGTGACCCTACTCTGAGCAGGGATGTTGGATTAGATGATTTCCAGAAGTGTCTTCCAACCTCAGCTATTCTGTAATACTTCTCTCATCTGAAATGATCATGGGGACTCCTAATGGGGAAAGAGAGAGAAATAAGAGGGAGAGAATGCACTAGTCTCATCCCCTCTTCTGATGGAGGCAGCATGCATATTCCAACAGCAAAGTGTGGGTGAATCACATACAGAGTAAATAAAACAGACTTGGTGACAGCAGATATTGCAGAAACCAAAAATAGATCAGGCTTGGAAAGGCAAGTGGATGTTTAGGCAGTTTGATAACTGTAGACAGTTGTTGCTTGGTAAGGAGCATTTCGGATGGGATGTTAACTCTGTTGCTTCAAGACCTACTGGCCTTTCCAGCTGTTAGAAGTGGGTTCAAGGCTTTGCGGAGGAGATTCACAACTTGTTTTTCAAATGTTTTCTCTGAAGCATTTGAAAGCGGGCTGTGGCAGAGATGGGGCACTGGGCTGATGCTGTCTACCTAGTACCCATTGATCCAGTGTTTGGAGGCACAGTGTATCCTATGGGATAGATACATGTGTGCAGCATTCCTGATTTTGGGCTGTGGGTATATCTGCTATATTAAAATCACAAGAAATGTTTTTCCCTCTTCCCTGTGCCGATGGCTGAGGGAGGCTGTAGGTGAAATCCTTTGCCCATCCTTTGCTTGCAAGAGCTTTTTGAGTATACCTAAACTGAAAGCATCAAAAGCACTTAGTGGGCAAAACGGATACCAAACTTGAGAACAAAGCAGTACTTTCTGCTGCCACCATGACCCCTGCAGCCCAAGAAGCTGCTGACAGGTCCATTAGCAAACAAGATGCAGGCAGTGATTTCAACAGGTTTCAGAAGTTGTTAATTAGGGATTAGTTTTTAAGCTTCTCTTCATTCTGTTTTATCATCCTCTAGATGTTGTAATCACACAATCTGCCTTCAGTGATGGCTGTAATTTTCCTCAGTAGTCAGATTGTTCCTGCTTTTTGTGCCTATCTGTCTTCACTCCAAATGTGCCGTTTGACACTCGGATCCGTTAAATTTGCCAACACAACTGTTGGACAGCACTTGAGTTGCCGTACTGGTTGCTTGTGCCAGAGCTCTACCTCTTCCCTCCATGTCCCCGCCTGTCCTTACTTTTTACCTTGCTGTGTGTTGTGGATGTAAATGCGTTCGAGCTGGGGCACTCTCCTTGCTGTGTATATCTGTGCTTTTCCCTAGGGCAGAGGCAGGGGCTGAGCCCATGTTAGCTTGCAGGGGAGTGGAGCTCCTCCAGCTCCACTGCTGCACCAGGCGGGTGGGAAGGTCCTGCTCCCCTTTCCCCGGGGCTGTCATGGGATGTGGCCCGTTGCTGGCTTATTTACTGCCTGAGAATAGTTATGAAGAGACAGGCTCTGCTTTTGCAGCTGAGCAGTGCCATAATCCCCTCTCTCCTCCCCAGCCCAGCTCCTGCAGCGAGGTAGTTCGTGGGTTATGTGAAGGATATACTGTGTAGGGATAGCCCTGCAGCACCTCTGCTTTTATCTGCTTCTGTTACACTGTCAGGTATCGTATTGCTACTCCTTTTCCTTTTTGCCTTTAAAAAGACAAAACTATGTGTAGCTTCCAGCTACCCTATATTGGATTCCCTCTCTGCTCCTCCATCCTTGGGTAAAACATCTCCATTTGCAGCATGCAGCAAAGGGCCGGGAAGTGTCAAGACTAGCCTTCAGCAAAAATAACAATGCCAAGTTAACTGACGATAGATGAACTCACTCGTAACCAAGCCCTCGTACAAGTACCAACCTGCTAGTGTTTCACAAGGTAATGACACTGTGCTCAGCAGCCAGATGTGAACCTACGTCAAGTCTGTGCTGCAGATGTTTGCTGGTGTAAAGGTCCATTTTGGTGATGGATACTGGTGTCTCAGCAAAGGCCTTGAAATAAATGCACTTTAGAGTGGCAAAACTGACCACTGCTAACCCAGCTTATATCACCTGGAGGGGATATATCTGTGTCAGCAAAAGTTACCCAAGTAACGCATTATCCCAGCTGTGCTTGCAATGCTCTTCATGTTGCCAAAGCTGTGGTTGATCCATGGGCTCCTGTCTCCTCTTTCAGAGGAAGAGTAACTCCTCAATGCCCCAAAACCCCCAGTATCCAAATATTTAAAGGCACCTTTGAGCCATTCTGGAGCCCTTGTTTGTACGGTCAAACATTGCAAATGTTCTAGGTCATGTTTTATCATCTGCTAAAGTCAGACACCTATGGCCAATGTGGGTGGACAAAACCACGTTGAAATTTAGCTGGAAAGCCTGGGGATCCTGTTAGGGACTGGGTGTTGGTGCTCTCTGACTTCTTGAGCAACAGTTGGTATCTAAAGCGAAATGAAGAGCACCTCTGCCTCGGGAGCAGAGGGTCCCTGTGCCTCTTAGTAGTCTGGAAAGGCAGGATCCAAAGGAGGGGAATGTGTCAGGTACATAAGAGAGAACAAGTGAGGCCTCTGTGGCATATTTATCTCCTGTTGACCGATTCACTGCTCTTGTTGGTGTGCTGTGACTGATTTCTATTGTGAAAGCTGGGGTAGGGCCTGATTTATTCAGAGCGCGCTTGTTTGACAACCTGTGCTGGGTTTCCACTTCCAGAGTAGTGAGTGGGCGCTCGCTTGCTTGCAGGTGTTTGCTTAGCTGTGGTCCCATCTATAAACAAGAGCTGTACAAACACAGAGCTGACCTGGAGAACCCATGCCTTGTCATATCGCAAGAGGTGGGACAAGGGGAAAGGGAAGGTAAGTGCCAGAGCTGAGGTGGTAGCAATGGGATTTGACGCGTTGCCACTGCTCTGGATGCGTAGGCATTGCTACCACGTTGATTTTGTAGAGAGATAGAAGACCTTTGAAGCTCTTTATGGCAAGTCACCCATGCATGGGGGGTGAGCACAGCCAGGGAGGTGTTTCCAAATGCAAGGCTGGGCTGGAGCAATGCTGATACTCTTAGCAGGTGGATGGAGTCGGCCAAGACAGAGCTCAGTGGTATCTGCTATCTAGCAGACCTTTCCAAAAGTGGGTGTGTCCTCTTGGGCCTTTTCCTGAGCCACCCTTTTGGGCAGCTTTCTCCTAAAAGGGTCAGCTCATGCTTTGCAAGGATATTCTCTGAAAAAGGCGTTGTTGGGATGCAGCTGGTGTTGGCTCAGGAGAGGGGGTGATGGATGGAGCCTTTCTTCTGCCACCAGACCCCTGCTTGCCAGCTGTCCTTGATAGCTTTGAGTGGCAATTGCAAGATTTACGACATGAAGCTGGGGAAACAAGTTGATGAAACACAGCTGGGATGATGGGATGATGAGAGCAGATTGAGTGCTGTGGCATTCTCTTGCCTGTAACGGTCTGACAAATTATAGCCAATGTTTCAAACATTCGTTAAAGAGCTTTGTTGGAGAAGACAGCCTCTGTAAAAGCACTGGAGTTGTGTGAACAAGAAAATGTGGTTGGAGGAGAGGGCCCCATGGAGGGTGGGACCATGCTTCTCCAAAGCCGCAATTCCTTATCTTAAGTGACCATGAGAAGAAGCACAACGTATGTGTCTGGAGGAGGGGGCCCTACGGAGGATGGGACTGCGCTTCTATCTTAAGCAGTCATGCCTTCACAGGGAGAGAGAGGCAACTCCCCAGTAACTCCCCAATGACTCCCTAAGCCCACCAACCGATTCCAGAGAACCCCAGGAACGTGAACTGTGCATGTCGAGACCACCGACTGTAAAAGAAGGGAGGATGAGTTCTCAACACGCACCCTCCAGAACTGGATCTCTAGGCTGGCTGGACCAATGCTGGACCCAGGACTGGTGAAATCCTTTTCTTCTCTTTTTCTTCCTCTCTCTCTCTCTCTCTCTTTTCCACAAGTCCTTACACCCCATCCTTTTAAACATAAACCATTGACCAAATCTGATACTAGGAGTGGATCCAGCCGCCCCTGGGCTCTTCTTTAAGAAGGAGTCTGGAAAGCAAGGGGGTCTGCTCTGAACCTCCTGACTCAATGGGAGGGCTCTCCTTCTGACACAGTTTCATGTTCCTTTTCCCCTTCTTTTCCTACACCTCCCTTCTCTTTTCAAACAGTGGCTTAATGACATGGTGCAAGGTTCATATTGATAAGTTCACTTGTACTTGGGCAAGGTTAGCTAGTTTGAATAAATGTTGATTGTTGTTTGAACTCCCATGGTGTTGTTTCACCTTAATTCTGACAAAGGAAATCCATGAACCTGAGTAGCTCCAACTCTGGGACACGACACTGCCTGCTGAACTGTTCAGCCCTTGCTCATTGGGGCCGCCCACATCTTTTCAGAAGGGCTTTGTGGTCTATGTGGCTGTTGGACTTCAGGCTGATCCCCTGAATGCAAGAAGCACATGCGTCCTGGAAATAAAAGCACTTGTAGGGAGCATTTTGCTCAGGTGCCCACAATCATTGGTCATTTTTTAAAAGCCTTAGGCTAATTTTCTGTGGCTGGCTGGGGGAGGAGAGATTGCCTGGTTTTTGGCACAGAAAGGGAATATCCTCCCCTAGTTTGCTGTTCCCACAGTGGCTGTGCTGCTTGGCTGGCGGATGGCTTGTTTGCTGGGGTTTCTGTTATCAGGAAAACGCTCTGGATGTGAAGTGTTTTTTCCTGGCCAGAGCAGCAGCTTTTGGGAAATGTTGATAGCAAAGTGGCTCTGGCAGGTGGCAGCTTTTGATGTGCATGGTCTCCCTGGGAAGGCAGAGTGATGCTGCTCAAGGGCTGAGGGTGGCACTTAGCAAGTGCAGGCTGCGCAACAGGGAAGAAAAAATCAAAAGGTCGGGTGGCAGAATTGAAAAATAGGAGACATGTGGTCTGGAAACGGCCTGGGGTTGGGAAAGGAAGGGCAGTTTGGCAGTGGGGGTAGCGATGCTGGTTGTTAGCACCCCAGGCTGTGCTGAGGGAGCCGGACAAAACTGCAAGTTGCTCAAACCATATGAGCTGGTGCAAAAATGCAGCCTCTGGTGCTGTGAAGTCTTTGCACCAGATACAAGTGCTAAAAGCTCAGCAGCCACTAGGAAGAAATTAGGCATTGGCTGTGAGCATGGTGGGGAGGTCCTGCGTGGCTGGTGAGGCTGTGGTGGGCTTTTGCAGAGGAACGAACCGAGGGTGCATCAAGGATGTCACCATTACTCCACTCTCCTGCTGAGCATCGTGACCAGGTTCAGCAAACTCAGTGCCTTGTCCCACCAGAGAGCAAGAGAGGGGGGATCTGCTCCTCAGGGCTTCATTTGCAGTCACTAATGAAGGTGCCAAGGGCTTGCGTTGGCCGTGAGCCGGCACAGAAACACTCGTGCCTTGTGCTGGTGGCTCCTGCTCTGCCGAAGGTACCAGACAGACCGTTCCTGTTCGTGTTGCTCCTCGATGTGCCTGGAAGGGCTGCGGGAGGTGCCAGCAAAGGGCCTGGCAGGAGCACGGGACAGTGTTGATTTATTAGCTGGAGTCTCTCCCTTCTGGCTAAATCATCTGTTGTTTCCATGCATATTAAAACCTTGAGGATTGCAGTGTTTGGGAATTCATGGTTTAACCCCAGCTGGCAAATCACTCCACCCCTGAAGGGATGGGGTGGAGAATCAAAGGAGTAAAAATGAGAAAACTCGTGGGGTGAGATAAAGACAGTTTAATAAATAAAGCAAAAGCCGTGCACGTAATCAAAGCAAAACAAGGAATCCATTCACCACTTCCCATGGGCAGTGTCCAGCCATCTCCAGGAAAGCAGGGCTCCATCACATGTAGTGGTTACTTGGGAAGACAAATGCCATCACTCTGAACGTCCCCCCCTTCCTTCTTCTTCCCCCAGCTTTATATGCTGAACATGATGTCATATGGTATGGAATACCCCTCTGGTCAGTTGGGGTCAACTGTCCCGGCTGTGTCACCTCCCAAATTCTTGTGCCCCCCCAGCCTCCTCCCTGGTGGAGTGAGAAGCAGAAGAGACCTTGACTAGGTGTAAGCACTGCTCAACCCTAACTAAAACATCCCTGTGTAATCAACACTGTTTCCAAGGCAAATCCAAAATGTAACCCTGTGCTAGCTGCTATGAAGAAAATTAACTCTACCCCAGCCAAAACCAGCACTGGGAGGAAAACTACAGTGGTGGCTCTGCTGGGTTGTGAACTTGTAGCTCGCTGGTCTTCTCTGCCAAAACACGTGGTAGCCAAGCTTGGTTTTGCTGAATGCTGACCTGCCTCACGTTGAGACAGGGCGAGACCATGGTTGTGGGCTGGAGATGCTGCCATGGGGTAAGCGTGTCCTCCTGCATGCTTGGAGATCCCGGTGGTGTTAACAGGGCAAGGGATGAGGGGTATTGTACTGCTGGTGGGCAGCCAGCTCTGCAGTGACATCGTGGAACAGCGGACCCCATCCTGGAGCAAGGACCCCCCCCAAACCAAAGGAAGAGCGGAGGGGCAGGTGGTGATGTCTTTCCTCCGTCCAGTGGGATTAGGGCTCACAGGGCAGGACTGCCGATGTGAGGGTTGTCCTACAGTGCGAGGCTGAGCCAGCTCTCACTGTTAGTTCTTGTCGGTGGGGATTAGCTTTGCTAAAGCCTCAGCCAAGTGGAATAATGGGCAATCGACTCCCAGGCTCCCTCCCGATCCAGCCTGGGGCTGCAGAAGTGTAACCCTCCTTCCGCAACCACAACACCAGGACCTCGTCCCTTCTTCCCCTGGCAGTCCCTTCCCAAGGACCTTTCCTTTCCCCTGTGCCCTTCAAAACAGACCTCCATGTCCCTCCCTTGCAAGGACACAGGGCAATATATTGCCCTGCCTTATACATGCCCTATACCTTATATTTATATAGGTATGCCTGCATCTTTCCTTCACGTTTTTGGGGGTGCCTGGGTACCTGTTGGAGGATGGCGAGGCGTTGGGGAACCACCACACGCCTTTCCCTGGTACGGGTAGCTAGGGGACTGGTGGCCTGTGCCAACTTCATCATCGGCCAGGATCGAAGAGTGCAGGCTCCCAGTCTCCACCCCTGTAGCTCCTGCCCCCAGCCCCTTTTGACACAGCCGAAAGCAATTCCCTGAGTAATGCTCGCAGCTCCTGCCCCGTGATGGTGATGTCTTTCATCAGGAACTGCAATTTGTTTAGCGCCAGTGATTTGCCGCAGCCCGTTGCAAAGAGGCAATGAGATGCTTTCCCTGCCGTGATGCACTGGCCATTGTAGGGAGGTGGGATGACATGGAGGCTGTGAGCAGCAGCTGAGGAGGGGGAGTGTGGGGTCCGGAGCAGGGATGGGGTGGTACATCACAGCCATGGGTCCTGGAATGACCCTGAAAATGGGGAGAAGCTGTCCCCATCGTCCAAGGCAGGAGGATGGCTCCCTTTCTCGCTTCTGCTGGCTTGCAGTGAGATGGGCTTGTGGGACCCCTTCCCCAGCTCTTTTCCCTACTGTGGACATGTACCTCATCTCAGCCCTCAACAAAAGCATCCAAAAGCATGTTTGGCATCCCTGCTCACCCCAGTGACGTGCTGTCCATCCCAAGGTGGGACTGTGGCGCTGATGCTGCCGCCATGCTGGGGAAAAGCGTTGGCCTTTTCCAAACCTCTCCTCCCTGTCATGCTTACACCGCTTCCCCAATGCAGCAGCCATTCCCCCATCTCCCCAGGGCTAGGGTGGGGGGCAAACCCAGCAGTTTCCTTGCATGGCTGTGCTCTTTGCCACCTGCATGTGAAAAGCACTATAAAAATGCCTTACAGCCACGGTCCGGCGGTGCGGGCACATGGCTGCTTCATCTTCCTGACTCAGCTGGCTGCTGTGAGGCTTGTGGAGGTGACGGGGCCAAAGCCACAGGGCGAGTCGCCAGCAGGGCTGGGAGCAGGCACATGGCTCCAGCCGCTCTCACCCCCTCTTCTAGCGAGTTGATGCTGCCTCGGGACTTTGCAGGCTGGGAAGAGCAGTGTAGCATCTCACAGATAGCTTGTTCTTAAGCATGAAAATATTTCCACACGCCTGCTGCTGAGCCTGAAGAATAACGTTCAAAGCTGCCAAGAGTTTTCTTCCCAGGGGTGTGGGATTGCTGGTGCTTGAGAGTGATCCAAGATAAACTATCAGCCCGTAACACACTTCTGTGAGGCCTCTTCTGCACCTCCAGGTGCCAACGTGCAGCTGCAGGGCAGCTCCCTTGAAATGGGACACTGCAAAGCTGCTATCCCTCCTCTGTCAAGGGCAGAAGAGCTCTGCCTGAGTGGAGGGATTTTCCGCACAAGGCAATCACCCCTGGAAACAGGGGGTGGCCTGGCTGCAGTTTTGCATGGGGGAAAATTTATTTGGTGGTGGGAGATGGAGAAAACAGCCTGTTCGGCAGCGAGCAGCCCTGAATCCACAAGCCACAGCATTTCAGGGAGGCAGGGTGAGAGATGGAGCTGCTGGATGATGCTTTGGGTGGGAATGCTCCTGGTGGTAATGCTGCTGGCAGGGATGGAGAGGATGGTCAGCATGGAGGTGCCCCGGGGTCCAGCGAGCATCACAGCAGGTCAGGCTGGTGGTGGAGGCATGTGTGGGCTGCCTGCCCAAGAACCAGCTCCATTTTTTGTCTTGCGAGCCAGATGCCACCCCCTTGTGCCACCACTGCATCCCTGGTGCAAGCTGAAGAGGGCTGAGCTGCCTCCCTGCCACCTTATGTGGAGCAAGCCGAAATCTGGGACCTGCAGCCTGCCAGGGCACCCTGTTATCACAGCTACAGGGTGGACCAGCTCCCCTCTGCCTCCTGAACCAGCCCAACTGCTGCAGCCTTGGAGGGGCCAGGGGGCCATTTGGGCTCCCAGCCATGAGCCTGATCTCCTGGCACTGCCTTGGCCACGTCCCGCAGTGGTGGCTGGCTCCTGCTGCTGGGGGAGACACTGAAATCCAGCAGCGAAACTTGGCTGAAGGGCTCGCGTGTCTTGAGTTTCATCTGAAACCACAACACTGTTGGTAGGTCTCTGTGCAAAGCTCAGCAGCCTCCTGGCTCGTGCCAGCACTTCCAGCAAACCTTTATTTATTAGTATTAGTTTTTCTTCAGGAATTTTGGCTGGGCCATGTGAACTGGCAGGCCTCGCTCGGCATGGGATTTACAGCTTGAACCGGTACCCCTAGGGCAAACGGGTCTCGGCTTGAGCCAGGGCAGACCTTGGGTGTGCCAGCGTATGCGCTGCAGCCCTTGGGAAGATGTTGATCTCCTATAAAAAAACTCGACAGCCTCCATTGGGAGCTGCTGGGGACAGCAAAGGTGAGTACACTGCTAAAGCAGCCATTTGTCCCTGAATTTCTGGGTTTTGAGCAGCTCCAATGAGGAGCTCAGCATGCATGGCAGGAGTGTTGCAAGGCACTGGTACCAAGGGAGCTGAGGTCTGTTTGCGGATCACCTACACTGAGTTATCAAGTAGACATGGATCCAGGCTGTGTGCATTGCCAACAAAAATACCTAACCTGGGAGTGGGGGTGGTGGGCATAGATGTGGCACTGAGAGGAGCATAGAGCTTGTGCTGCCCTCTGCTTTGCCCAGCCTGCCTCCACGCTGCCTTCTGTAACGTACCCATCTCCGGTTAAACCCTTGGGCTTCAGGTTACCCTTGTACTGCCTGCTAGGACAGCCTGAACCTGCATTACCTCAAAAAGTTCTGACGAGCCCTGAGAGGAGAATGTCCTGCACAAGCTGTGCCCATCCAGCTCGTGCCTTGAGCCCTTGTGTCTGCTTGGTTGGTGAAACAGTCCGGAAGGCTGGAGGGCAGCATCTGCCTTCCCACTGACCTTCTAGCGGGGCTGGGTGACCACTGTCCTGTCCTGGGGTGGGAGTAGAGAGGCCCTCACTGGGCTTCTGAGTCCCGTGGCTTCTACAAGCACCGCCATCCCAAATGCTGCTTCTGCGCCCTGTCCCATCTCCTGGGACACAGAGGGAAAGGCTGGGAAGGGCAGAGTGGGTGGAAACTTCTCATGCTGCTCTCTCTGCAGCAGCACAGAGGACATGGGCTGCTCCGAGGCTAGTTTTGGATTTAGTCTTTCCAGCAGGAGTGTGGCAGTAGTGGGAAAAGTTCCCGCATTCGTCTTTAATCCACCTGGGATTTCAGCAGTAACATGTCCAAGGAGCGGTCTGCAGCGGATGGTCAGACGCTGCCTGTGCTCTCTATGCGCAGATTGGGTCCTGCCTCTGCAAAGAGGTTTGCCCTGACCCCATTGAGCTGGGACTTCAAAGAGATGTTGCTGAATGTCACACAAGACACGCAGCTGGGGACCACATACCAGCTGTGCTGTGGTGTTCGCTCCTCTCAGGCTGAACTTTGACTCGTGCAGTCCCTGAGGGCTGCGTGTCTCCTACCCCATGGGAGATGCTCCCCTAGCATGAAGCGGCAATGCCAGACTGTGCTCTGCATTCAGGGGGTGGGAAACGTCAACTTTACCTTCCTGTCTTAGAGATGGCTCACGGTGTACTTGCTTTTATGCACTATGTGGCTCAAGGGACTCTTGTTGGGTTTTTTGCCTTGCAAGGTGGAACAGCTCAAGCCAAAGGCATGGAGAGGCCCCCCCCCTCCTCTCCACCCTCACCCCATCTCTCTGTAACCCCATCTATATATAGGTAATCCCCTGCTCCCAGGGCTCAGCAACCCAAGTCCAAAGTCCCGGCTCTGAACCTCCTATACCCTAGCCGTGTGCTGGGGAAATGGCCATGCTGGGAAAGGTAAGACTGCAGACAGAGGTGGAATGGCTGAGATGGTGGCAGCAAGGAAAGATGCAAAATCCTAAAGGAAAAAACACAGGGAATCAGAAAGGTTTTTGGGCACCACGGTGGGGAAATCCCTAGGAGCTGTGAAGACCAGCGGACAGTCCCTGGACAGCAAAGGCTCTTTGGCCACCTTTTCAGGGTGGTGAGCACAGTAACACCTAGCTGAGGAGCTCACAAAGTCCTAGCTCTCTTCTGTGTGCGTGTGTTGGCCAATAAATAATTGCTTTACACTTCCAAGGCCAAACCCATTTTCTACCCTCGCCAGGTTTGATTCATCCAGGCCCCTTGTAAGCAAGCTGAGCACAGTCACACCATCCCACTGCTCCTTCACTCTTCCCCTGCCCTGAGCACCTTGTGCATACTGGGGACAGTGCTAGAGGTAGGGGAGGCTGTGTGGGGCTGAGAGGAGGTACCCCAGCATGGGTTGGACAAGCAGGACTGGCTACTGGGTGGTCTGCTCCCCTGTTAGCTGTCTGCTCTGCCTGTGCTACCTCCTAACTGCTTCCTTCCACCATCCTCCATCAAGCAGAGCTTGGTGAGGTGTCCCTGCCTAGCACTGCACTGGGTGGCACAGCCTTTCAACCAAGATCTGGTGTGGCTCTGAAAGCAAGACCCCCTCCAACAAGCAGGATGGACAGGCTGGTGGTGGGAACTGCTGCGCGTGGGGCTCTTTGGGTGATGCCAGCAGTCAGCCTTGATGGTTACTGTCCATCTGCCTTGCAGATCTCTGGATGTCATGGTTTGTTCCACAGGGGTCAGCAGCAATAATGCTAGGAATGGGACATAGCTGTGTGTCCTGACCTGGACTAAGGAATCTGACCCAAGAGCAGGTTTTCCTGCTCATGCCTGTTGCTGCCCATGTCGTTGCTTCATCCTGCTGCTGTCTTGCCTCATGACCTCCCCTTGAGTGATCCTAAGATGTCCCTTCCTTCAGCAATGCCCTGTGCAGTGAAAGTGAGGTGTGAGACCACTCGCTTTGCTGGGCACCCTCCCCATCACAGCACTTCCTATCAGGGGGTTCAGGTGGCTTCCCATGGCTCAGCTTCCCCAGGGTAAAAAAGAGTAGGTGAGACTAGTTGTGAAGAGAGTTGCAGTGCCTTGAGAGCCCTGACTCCTTAGGGAGGCTATTTTTCCACTGTTGTAGTTGTCATTGCCAGGCACTGAGCCCTTTCATGGTGTGAACCCTACGAGATGTTCCCAAGGTGAAGTTTCAGTGGGCTGTAGCATGAGATCCACAGGCTGGTCCTGCAGCTGGGCTTGCTCTGCTAGGCAAGGCTCATCAAAGGGATTCAGCTTTTCCCTTCCATATGCAAGAATGTGACAAGATAAAAATGTGTGTTCCTCCCCACACTTTCATCCTGAAATGCTCCCTGACATGCTGGACTAGTGAGGACAACAGATCTACCACTGTTGATGCTTCCATCCTTTCTAATTTGGGAATTGCCCACGGCCCATGAGAGATCTGGGCTGTGCACGATGCAGCGGTAGATAGCAGTGCTCACACCCAGATATGCAACAGGCGGTTTTGGCTGAGCAAATCTGCCAGTTATGAGTAGGGTCAGCCCTTGGAAGAGGATCTCTATCAGTTCCCATTTGAACATTACAAGATGGTCCCTGGATGACTAGGTAGTGTTTGCACTTGGCCTGAGGAGCTGATCTTTCTCAATTTACTTTATTTATTTATTCCCTGCTTTTATCATTGATCTCAATGTGAGAAGGAGCCAACCCCCACATGCAGAGA
>JANXJC010000078.1:74684955-74706993 GCA_027564655.1 Leptodon cayanensis
GGTGTTGCAAAAAAGAAAGGAAAAGTTAAATGTCCCTGGGATGTATAAACAACAGCATTGTTTGTAGGACACACAAAATATTTCCAACAATCCATTAGCGTAGACCATGCCTACGTGGCAGTAATATGATCAACTCCGGGCACTACCCTTCAGGAAAGATATGTACCAGTGGGAGAGAGTCCAGAAGAATGTAACAGAAGTGATTTGAAGGTGAGGAAACATGATGCATGGAGAAGGACTGATGAGACTAGGGTTGCTTAGTCTACAGAAGTATTTTTCAGACTGTGGTCTGTTGTCTTCTGGTCTGTTTGTAAAAGGTCTGGAAGAGGTGACTAAGAAGAGAAAGTTTATATATACTTTAGAGCTGTCTACAGATATAATCTCTCTAAAATGGTCTGCACTTGCAGGAGAACTTACTTAGGTTCCAACACTGAAGTGAGAGACAGCGAACCATTGCTGTTGCACAGAAGACTGAAAGGAGCCCAGTGCCAAATTTTAAATGCATAAAATACAAGAAAGAAGCTGTTCTCTCAGTTGGAGGGGCAGAAAGTTAGGAGAGTGGGTTGTAGCAATGGAGATGGAGGGAGTGAAATCTTACAGATAGTAGGATTGCTAGGTGCTGTAATGTGTCATCTGGACAGGGTTGAAATGCCCAGCATGGGAATCTCAAAGAACAGGGTAGATAAAGATCTCTCTGTAATCACAAGGATAGGGCTGACCCCTTCTTGGCTCTCTCAAGGTCACTTTGCATCCCAATTCTCTATGATTGTGTAACTAACTAGTGCTAATTTATGGTCATTGTTATTTAATATATTCATAAACACAGTTGAGAAGGGAGTGAGCAACGGACCAGTTGTCACCTAACTGCTCACTTCCTTTTCTGGATTAGTAAAAGTACATTGAGCAATACTAATCCACTAATCCAGCCCCAGGTATTGACGAATTGCCAGGCAGACCTCCCCAAGTTTATTTTTTTATGATTCAGTATCACAAGACTAGCATGTTGATTCTGGGAGGTAAATGCAGTGGCCTTAGATAGTTTTTTTTACAGCATCTGATTTGATACTAACTTCATAGTGTTGACAAAGAAACCTTCCTGAACATCATCCACCTCTCCCCTAACCATCACTGTCTTAAATTTTACTTGGTAGCCGTGAGACAAAAGGTAATTCCGGGAACAGCAGGCAGAAACCTTGGCTGTGATGCTACTGCTGTTGTTTGACAAGGATCCGATTCCTCTAAAAACATTTGCTGTGGCTTGAAGAAAGCAAAAGCTGCAGTTATTCACCACAATACCTCTATTTGCTAGCAAGGAGAGATGTTTGAAACCTAAAGCCTTGTGGTATATGTAGCTTTTTTAGAGAGGCAGTGCTTCTTGCAGAGCACCTCACTAAGAGGTAGGAGAAAAAATGGAAGAGCTGATGGACTTGGAATGTGGTTTGAGGACAGGGTATTTAATGAGGATGAGCCAGGGGCAGTGAGACATTTGCACTCTACAATGGCGGATTCAGGACCTCTGTAATTGCAAAGCAAAGGCAGGGGTTTGCTTTTTTTTTTTTTTTTTTTTTCCTATTTTGGTTCTATTCCAGTTACATTAACTACAGTTCATCTGCAGTTTTAAAAGCTTCTTGTCTCTCAAATCTTTGACTGACGTGTCTAAAAGGCTTTGGTAAGTCGAGGCACAGTTTAGAAGTGGGCAGCCATTGTCTCTGGCATGGGATAACTCATTGTCCCACATTAGCTTCGCAGCACTGATGAAAATGCATCTCACCTCACTGTGGACACCACTTGGGGCACTTACATGTGCTGCCTGATTTTTCTTGACAGACTCTCTTTTAATCCTGGTTTGTGCAGAGGGGCTTTCCACCCTAGAGGTTTTTCTGGATATCTTTGCCCAGGATGTACAGGGTGACATAATCAAAGGCAAAGTTATTTTGTAGGATGTTAAGGTAAACAGAAAGCAAACAGTGTTTCATGTTAGCTGCAACCCCTTTGCAGAAAGGCCTTGCAAGGATTACAGCTCTAAGCGGGCTCACCCTTTTGCCCAAATTAGTAGAAGATCTGCTGCAAGTATCATCAGTAGCTAAGAGGTTTCACAGGCAGCAGTACCATTTTCTTGTTGGAGAATCCTTACAGGCATGACAAGAATCAACTCTTAGGTTGAATGGACAAACATAGTGCTATTAATCAGACCTATGAAGTCAAAGAAATCCTCTAAGCCCATTATTCAGAAGTCATCTGAAAACTTGTTTTGAGATAGCAAATCTCAGTAAGTAGCCAAAGCACAATGAAATCCTACAGGTTTATTTTCCCATTGAAATTTTTTTTGTGTTTCATCTCCAGGAAAACATATCCCAATCATGAGATTAACAGGGATATACTGAATTAACCTGAATGTTTAAAAAATCCATTAACATTTACAAAGGTGTCAGTCTGATTCATGGGCAGTGGTTTAAATGCTTTGCCCCACCCAAAGCACAGACGTCTCTGATATGTCATTTTGCTGAAACTTTGCTGAACCTGACAATTGTGCTATGTGATAAACTCCTTTATTTCTGTTTTTATTCTTGCCAGGGTTGTTTGCAGAGAAGGTGTGATGAGTGCTGGAAGATGAGGATAGAGGACACATTTACATGTCCTGTTCAGTGTTTCACTTCTTTCCAAAGAACCAAAGAAGAAAGAAAATGCAATTCTTTTACACTTGTCTGGATTTGAAGCAAGCTGTTCTGTTGCCTCCATGTCCTTGCAATGAGTCAGTGTCCTTGTGGGGTTAACTTGCTGAACTTTTCAGCCCATGGCTTTGTGGACTTTTTCATTCTTACAGAAACTATATTTGTTTCTCTTTTTTCTTGAATTGAGAAATTATCTGAATGGATTTCAATTTGGTGAGATGACATTCTAGATTTTTTAGGGTCTTACAGGAGTGGAGATTTTGTTCCAGATGAACTGGACAAACTTTAGTATTTGTAGAAAAGTCCTCCAGCATGCAAGTTGTCTTTTTAATGATATTCATCCTTGAAGAAAGTCTTGACACTTAATTTCTTTCTAAAATTCCCACCATCTTTTCTTCCTAACATCCTTCAGATCTTTCTGAATTTTCTAAGGAATTTGTATATGTGCTGCCAGACAAATAATTTCCTGATTCTTATAAATACTCTGTATTCTGGTGGTGATCATGCTAACAATTGTTTTTTTAGGAAGTTTGTCACATGCAAACCCTCCCAGATATACATTAAAAAGCAATGAAGGGGTAATTACACAGAGGTTTGTATAAGGTGGAAAAAATCCACACTAAACTTAAAAGAGTTTTGTCATCACAATCAGTTAAGGAATAACCAAGGCTAGTTAGAGACTTGAATCAGAAAGATAACCAACATCTGTAGAAACTTTTCCAGCCATCTATCGGCTTGAGATATTTGGGGGCTAGAAAGTGCCTCTAGAAGAATATACTTTTCATACAAAATCTGCAGTGCCTTTTCCCATAATTAAACTAGTGCCTTTCTCAAAGTAGTATCTTAAACTAGCATCTTTCTCAAGCAGAACGTAGGCTTGTGTTTTTCTGACATAGCTAATGACTCTAATGGCTCTAATAACATCTTTCTACATCTTTGCTCCCAGCCAACAAGCCATATAATATTTCTTGCACAATAATATCTCATTGAAAAACATAAATATCTTACAAAGCTTGCTTTCCTCATATAGATGTTGTATCTACAGTAAATCTGATGTGTTGTATGAGTGGGAGTTTCTTTCCCATAAGAATACATTAATTGTTTTCTTCCCTTTTGGACTAAAGGGCCCCTGGTTCGATAACCCGCTATGTAAAGCGGGTTTATAAATTGCATTTAAGGGTTATTTTCTGGCTTGTGATCAAGCCCAGGTGAATGTCTTGATCTGCTGTTTTGCATCCAAATTACTTGTCATGGTTTAACCGCAGCAGGCAACTAAGCACCACACAGCTGCTCACTCACTTCCCCCACCCTGTGGGATGTGGGAGGGAATTGAAAAAAAAGAGTAAAACTTGTGGATTGAGATGAAGACAGTTTAATAGGACAGAAAAGGAAGAAAATAATAACAATAATAATAAAAATAGTAATAGTTAATAACAGAAGAATTAGAATATACAAAACAAGTGATGCACAATGGAATTGCTCACCACTTGCCAACTGATGCTCAGTTAGTTCCTGAGCAGCGATCCACCCCCCACGCCAGCCAGATTTTTGCCCCCCAGCTGGGCATGATGCCATATAGTATGGAATAGTCTTTTGGCCAGTTTGGGTCAGCTGCCCTGGCTGTGTCCCCTCCCAACTTCTTGTGCCCCTCCAGCCTTCTTACTGGCTGGGCATAAGAAGCTGAAAAATACTTGACTTAGTATAAACAAATATAAACAAGTATAAACTTTAGCAACAACTAAAAATATCAGTGTGTTATCAACATTATTCTCATACTAAATCCAAAACATAACACTATACCAGCTACTAGAAAGAAAGTTAACTCTATCCCAGCTGAAACCAGGACATTACTACACAGTCCAGCACCACATCGCAGATGGGAGATGGCAATTAACTGAGAGCTTCCTAAACCACCTAGCAAGCCGCCTGTGGTTGTCTGGGTTTCCTTGTCCACCCTGGTACAAAGTAGCTTGAATTCCTCATAGTTTCCAAAATACCACCCCCCAATATGCAAGCACTGGGTTTTTAACCCTCTCCCAGCAGCGCCCTGGTTTGTACACACCTCTGAGCTGGACAAGGACTGGTCTCAAGAGGCTCAGCAAGGGCACCAGAGACCCAGGGAGTGCCAGGTCCTGGTGAACCCAATGCTGCGGAGGTGGGAGGTCTCAGGGAACATCACTGAGCCACTCATTGTTGGACTGAGCTCGAGACAAGGTGCCGTGGCTGTCCTCAGAAGCACGAGCAGTGGAGGAGTCTCTCTGCAGGAGGAATTGAGCTGAAGGGGCTTTTCATTAAGCAGCTTGATGGGGACACTGGGGCTGGCTGCACTAAGTCCTGCCCCTGTGCAGGATGGGGAGGGAGATGCTGGACTGAGCATGGAGAACAGGAGAAAAGTTGGAGGCGGGCCTCATTAGCTTGTTACTTGAGAGAAATTCCAGCAGCCATGCTAGCTGTGTGTGTAGGGATAAATTTTCTCTTCCAGGTTAATGACCAATACCATCTACTTTAAGACAATATGAGGAAGGAGAGTCTGAACTTGGGAGCAGGGAGCTGTGGAGCTGATGGTGAAGGATGTCCACATGATTTGCTTGCAAACTGAGGAAAGATTGGAGCTTAACTGAGATTAGGTGCTAACTGCTTCCATCTCATAAGCAGGGGCACAGCAAGCCATGTAGCTTTGTGCTGAGTGGCCTGTTGTGGCTGAGGGTTTTTTCTGAAAGATGGACCCATCCCCAAAGTACTCTGCTCCAACAATGAGGGGCATGGGGAAGCAGCTTGGGTGCAGGCTACGTAAAATAAATGGAGAAGGGGGGTGGCTCACATGGCTCACGTTGGAGACAGACGGCACTAGGATTGGCCCTAAATATTGGTATGAACCTATTCCTTGGGTGCATGCCCACCTTTTGGGTAGGTCTCCTTCCTGAACCCATTCAGATTATTGCAGCAGCAGCCTGACGTGACTGGTGAGCATCGCTGGCCTGGGGAAATGTCTTTCAGCCCCATGAAGGTGTGAATCTTGCTTGATGGTCCTGGCTTATCCTACTCAACGCCAACTGTGGAGACATCCTCTGGGGGGAGAGAACGGCATTAAAAAAAAAGTCACTGTGAAAGTAAAACCCAACTTCCCTTTCTCCCAGCTGCTGATGAATAATGCTCTTGCATCATGAGCTGGCAGGGTCCCTTTGGTGTGGAGTGGCTGAGGACAAGGTGAGGTGATGCTGTACTGGGGAGGGCATGGGTGCATGGAAGCAGGCTGGCCCTGGGCGCCTGGTGTCTCAGCCCAGCTGGTTTTGGCAGCAGAATTGGGGGTGGCAAGGCAGACGGGGACCCTGTGGTGAGCTTGAGCAGAAGGGTGCTGCTTCCATCTCTCCTCGCTGAGTCACCTGCATCATGTCACCTAGGGCATTAGTCAGGGAACTGGACTTATGGGATGACAGCAACTCCTTGATTCTTCCCTTTATCCTGCTTGCCTTGCTCTTGCGGGCTTTCCATCAGCCCCTTCTAGATGCCTGCTGCTGAACATGTGCATCTCTGGTTCCCAGGAGAGCCTTGCACCCTTGGGTTTGTTCTGACCAAGCTCTTGGAGAAAGGTCTGTGCTATAAATGGGTTCTGACTGGTGGAAACCATGAAGTCCAGATCTGTGTGGGCAAAGCTGATGTCTCTTCCACACAAAGCCCATGCACACACCTTGCATGTTTTCCTCTAAACTTGGCAGCAACTTGCAAAGGCCCCAGTGAATGCAGCTACTCTGGCATGAAACCTTGGGGAGGGCTTGCGAAAGGGGGTCAGTGATACCAGCACACACTGGAGCTGAGAGACCACAGATATCAGCACCAGCAGCCCAGTAATGCCTGCAGGACCCTCATTCTCCCTGGCTCACATGGATACCCCACTCCTGCCTGCATGTCTCTGCCACGTGCAATGCTTGTGGTCTTCATGATGGACTTCTGGCAGCTGGGAGCTGTGCTGCAGGTAGGTTGCAACTCACACCAAACCTCTCCATTTGAAACCTCCAACCCTTCCCGCTGATCTGTCCTGAGTCCCTCTGGCTTGTCTGTGCTGTTTCAGAGTTGCAGTGCCAACAGTTGGACACTGGACTCCAGCTCCAGCTCCATCAGCACTGGAAAAAGCAAAATAATTATTTCCCATGCCCCAGTTCTGGCTCTCCTGTCCTTACCACCCACACAACAGCCACCCTTTTTTACTTGGCACTACAGCTTTTTAGTTTGGTTTATTAAAGTCATTTATATTTTACCTGAGCCTGTTCTCCAGAGACCTCCCAGGCTCACTTCTAAGCCTCCTCTTTTTCTGCCTGGGAATCAGTAAAAATACAGACCAAAAGGATGCCCAAGGCTGGCCCCTCTGAGCATCCTTTTGAGACATTCCCGTATTTGAGTGCATGCTTTGCACAACAAAGTTTCCGAGCACGGATTTTTTTTTAACCAGAATTGCAGCCGCACTCTGTTGATTTTGTTTTAGGATTTCATGCAGGGCAGTGCCAAGACCGGTATCTCATCTCCCAGTTCCTCCCAGAGCACAAGGTAATCAGCCAGGAAACAGGTTTGATTTGACGTGGTTTCTTCTCAACAAATCCATCTTGGCTGCACCTATCACCTCACTATGTTCCCAGCACTTAGAAATTGATCAGTTAACAGGGCAGGCAGGATTCTTTCTGGGTACAGAAGGTGGCTTGACCGAGCTGGGATTCCAGGTGTCCTCCTGGGCCTGCCTTTTAAAGATAGATATTGTGTTTACCCTGCACTAGTCCTTTCAGAACACCAAGATATCTCAGAGATAATTACTAATGGGTCCAGAGTGTCTCCAGCTGCTTTCTTAAGTACCCCTGGTTTATTAAACTCTGCCCACTGGGCTTCAACCTGTGTTTTTCCTATTCTGAACTCTCCTCCCACCCCTTATTAACACTTTCTATTGTTGGTAGCTTGTCCCATTTAACCTTTTCCTACATCTGAAGCATGGCATGGGATGTACCAGCTTTCATTCAGTCACTTGCTGTGTGTTCTCTTTTCCTGTAAATAGCAGGTCTACATTTCTTCATCTTCCACTTACTTCCAATGTAATTCAAGAACCTCTTCTATAGAGCCCCTTACATATTTCACTACCTTCTAACCCTTGCAGGTTCTTCAGCCTATCTAAGTCTATCCTTGCCTGCCTGGGCCTTTCCACCGTGCTCATTGTTACTCATATGACAGCATTTCCGTTTGCTGTACAATTCCCTTCTGATTCCCAGGTCACCAACCAGTGTCTGATGTTGTCACTGTCATCTCTCACTGTACTTCCTCTCTCCTCTACTCATCAGGACAGATTGCCTTTGTGAGCTTAATTAAGGGCATGTTCATGTGATTGCAAGAGAATTAAGTCAGCACATCATAAGAAATTATTACCTGTCAGATGAAACATAGTAACTGACTCTCTCCTTCTGTTTGAGCCTGTCCTGGTTGTGAAATTAAATGAGTTAGTTTAAACACCTTCATGGCTAAGTTAAGCAAACCCTTTTATCGCATTTGCAATAGACTAGTCTTTTTCATATAGGCAATTATCACATTAGTTTATTGGCAGTAATGCCTTCCGATGCACTAATTGATCTCTTGTGATGAGTAAACTCATCCATAATATCTTTTGGTAGCACACGGGCTGTCTTGCACTTGCGTTATTGAGTTAAATTTCTTTTCTCTAAGGTCAGTTCCTCAAATTTGTTGACTACTCCTATTTTCAAACCCATGATCCGTGTTTGCAGTCTCCTCTTTGGAGCCACTGCCCTTATTCTGCTACTGCCACGCAAGATCCAATAGTACAAGTGCCATGGGAAGACTGGTGGAGGACAGCTCAGTTTGAACTGAGGTATGTATGGAGAAAAACAGAGTCCACCTTGTCTTTTCTGCTGTAGCCTCCACCAACCTGCAGAACACAGAGGACAGTTTCTACCTGACACCCTGAGGGCAGCTGTCAGTCCTGTCCCTTTTGACACAAAGGCATCTTCCAATGGGAAGTTGTTGGTCAGAGTCAGTAGGAATCTCTTGAGGAAGTTGTGGGATCTGATAGATGGTGGAAGATGAGGATTAAGTGGCCTCGCCTTCACAAGGCCACTTGTATTTCCTTTCTTCTCCTTTCCTCATCTTGGCATGCATTTACCTTACAACTTTCACTGTGGCAGGAAACCCAGCTAAAGCAGAGATCCACGTCATGACTAGTTCAGATGTTTGCATGATCCTGATTTATCCAAGGGTCTAGGGCAATTTGAAGATGTCGTTTGATAAAATGTGACTAGGTCTGGTCTGCCCTCATAAGTAGATCTGTGTTGGGGAACACAGAAACACTAAAAGTAGGTCCACTATTAGGACTGAATCTGTAGGACTGGTGAGACCTTGTTTCTGGCAGGGTCCCTTACAAGAGCGGTTAGGGAGGTGGGTTAGCTTCTCTGCAATGAAGAGAGGTCAGCCGTTCAGCAAATGTAGCGACAGGGAAGGAGATATGATGCTGCAGAGGGTGTGAGGGAGTATAAAAGTAGTGAGCGTGGGAGCCAGGACCAATAAGACAATAGATGCAGACAGGGTGGAGTTGCTCAGATGGAAATCAACCTCCTCTTAGCTAAAGAAGCATAAACAGGAAGATGCTGTGACTTCATTTATTTACTTATTTATTTAATCATTTATTTATTTTTGCTTCTTGTTGGAGAGTAAGAGACAGATTGGATGTCTGCAATTTACTTCTTCACTCTGCATTCACTGGGGGACCAGGCAAGTTCCATCTTTAATGATCCCTGCCATAATCTCAAGTTCCACACCCTGGACTCAGCCTCTGGTATGTCTCCTCTCAGGACCTCCAGGCAGAAGAGACAGAATAAAATCAGACTCCAGGCCTACAGTGAGGCACAACACCTACCTTTTAATCTATTTATTTCTGTTTAGCACAGTTTAGTCCTATTTATACTGAAGCCATTATATCTGTTGGCTTAGGTTTTATGACTGAGCTAGTGTTATAATTTGGACCCAGATTTATTCATGGCTACAAAACAGATCTGGCAAGAGGCTGTAAGAATAACTTCTGCTTAAGACACAGATTTTCAGCCAAAGCTGGTAAAAGCACTCAACATGAAGGTAAGCAGCTGGTTTTTGTAAGAAGGCAACCCAATTAATGTGGGTCACTTTTGGAGATCTGGGCCCAGACATGGTTGGCAAGGCTTTAAAAGTTGGTTCTTTGAGATGTTTTGGAAATATGTGGTTCCAGGAGCTTGAGGGATGGGAACAAAAAGGGCTGTAGCTGTGTAAAACAATACCCCTGAAAAATCGGTCCATATTTAAGTTGTTTGTTCTCTCTGAATGATTGAGCTCATCCCAAATACACAATGGGATCTTGACAGTACAACAGACTCAGCAGAATCTCAAGGGAGTGATAGAAAAGGAAGAATATTGTTCCTAAAAGCAGTGTTGCAACCAAGAGCAAACAGTGTTCCTGAAAGCACCACAGCCATGAGAATATGTTGCTGAGCTTCTGTGATGGTCAGGCTGTACAAACTGAATCTACCATAGCCAGGAATCACTGGGGAGCAATTTATGAAGCGGAGAATGGGCACAATAGACTCAAAAGGTGTCAGTGGCGTGGCTCAGGTGTCAGACAAAAGGCATTTGAGTGCTTGACTCTCTGAATAGCTGTAGGCAAATACTCCAACTCCTCTGAACTTCAGTTTGCAATATAAGAAGGAGACTTCCCCATCAGACTGGGGCCTTCCAGACTGATCATATCTCAGAGACACCCTGAAGCTTAAGTGTATTTCCTTTCTCCAAGGTAGGGATAGAATCAGGAGCTAGATCCTGACACAAGGATTGGAGAGGAGACAACATTATGTCACTGTGTCTCAGAGAACAGCCGTGCTTTTCTGATGGGAGCTGCTTGTTTGCTGTACATCTCTTCTGGGGAGTTAGGCAGAAGTCACAAAGCAGGAAAAAACAAACAAACAAAGTGTTTGATGGTTGCTTTGACATTGGTTCTCTACCATGGTGAACGGTGGATGAAATCCAGGGCTGCTCAGAGAGAGTGCTGCACTGAGAGCTGCATCATCATTTCCAGACTGCATTTCCAGACATGGGCTCTAGGGAGTCATCTGGCTTTGTTCTGTAGTGTGTGGAGGACATTGTATCACCACACTTTTTAGATTAGGCCTGATTGGTTTTGGGCTCTGGGAGGAAGAGAGGAAGCAGCTTGAGGGCCCCATGGGCCCCTGGCCATAAGCCAACTTGGATCCTGCTGATACTTCTCCGCGTGAAGAGAGCTGTTGGCTTTTGCCACTGACTTGTGCACATTCCTGCTCTGCATCTGGTTTCATGGCACATGAACTGCCCCATCTTTCACCTTTCAAGTAGCATCAGCTTTCGTAACTCCCTTGAACTAGTATGTTATAGTCACTTATATTAACAAAAGACCTCTGAAAGCAAATGGGCTTGAACTTGTGGATCCTGCTTTTGTAGGTCAGAACCATTCTTGTTCTCCCAAGGACCTGTTTTAGTGAAGTTTATCTTGCTTCCCTGTGTGTATTTCCTTGGGTGTGTGAGCTGCTCAGGCTGCCAACAGCATATGCACCTGGCTCTGAATGGACCTTCAGAGAAAGTCACCATGGCTCAGAGGCACCTGGCACTCTGCAAGCAGCCAAGCAGGAGCCACAGCCACAGTCTTTGAGGTTGCTTTTTGAAGCCCTCACATGGAAGATAATTTTACATGTCAGTGTAGATGCTAGGCTGCAATTTGAAGTGTTTAAGGATGCTAGAATGCCTAAGGGATTTGGTAGGTTCTCTGAGGTCAGATGGTGATTTGGAGGCACCTGTAAACGCCTGAACACCTTTGTAATGTAAAGCTCTTCATCGTCCATGGCATGTTTTTTCCAAACCCAACCTGTGCTTTCTTCCATGAATCTGTAGGACCCAGTCCATCCTTTTCTCCAAACTCCTATGTTTCTCCATGTTTTCTCCTCCCTTCCCCAGTATTCCTTGTAAAGCACAGCTCCTCTTGATCCAGCAGTGTGAGACCTTCACTCCTCCTCTGAGGCCTCAACAAGCTGCATCAAGCTCAGTGTCCCCATCCCTCTTCAGGGTCCTTACTAAATCTGTCTACTAGAGTTTGCTGGAATTGTCTCTTTTCCAATAGTGTCAATCTCCTTTGCTCCATCAACTCGGTCAGCCCTAAACACATATTAATCAGAGGATATCATCTACATGGTCCTTGTTTGTGGAATAACCATGCTGCTCCAGTCCTCTGACCACCAGCTGGTTCAAAGTCCAACCCAAACCTCATTGCTAGCATCCTGTGAGAATTTGACAAAATATGACAAAATATTAAGCTCCGCTTCCTCTTAATCTGTCTGCCAAATTCTCTATTCCTGGATGTTGGTGTCCCTGCCTCTTGCTCTCCTGCCCCTCAAGTATAGTTTGTTATCTTTGACAATGATGTTTCAAGCACATTGTGAGGATAGCCTATGCTTACAACAACTTTTTAGTCATTCACAGTAATTTATTACAGCTTTGATTATTCTAATACTCTGTGGCACATGGTCTTTCTCATGAACATGTGAATCATTGCTAGACATCTGTTTGCCCAACAGGATCTTTGGCAAGTTGCGTTTTTGCTCATCTCCATGGATTTTCAGTTTGCATGGCTTTCACATGAGTATGGCCTAATTTGGCCTTGGCCCTGCTGTGTCAGGTGCCTTTGCACATGCACACACACACATACACATGTGTCATTGTACAGGATTAACTGGACTCTACACCTCTATCTTTATCAGCCATCATCCTCCTTCTGAGTCATGGCTGAGGCAGATAAGCAGCTGGTTTTGCTATTGGCTTCATGATAATAAGTAAACAATAATTAATATTTTGAAATAATATAGTTCCTTGAATTGGACGATGTGAAAGCACTTAATTAACATTAATTAATCATCATGGCATAGCCCACGTGAGATAGATGAGGTTCTATCGTGCAGAAGGGAAAACTGGGGCAGAAAGGAATACGAGGATCAGGCAGGTTGAACCTCTGTCAGAAGGGTTTGCAGTGCCTTGGAACTTCTCAAAACCTGCTGCAGCCCCATTTTGAAGACACCAAAGGCAAAGTTGGGGCTAAACTCCAGAGGGCAAAATCCTGCTGCCCGATGTTCAGGACAGAGCCCCACCAGGTTAATTGAGAATTTGATTCCTGCCAGGTTGTGCCTGTCTGCTGCCTTGGGTCTTCCTACTTCTGCTGCTGTTTGATACTTTGCAAATCACTAAGACTCCCGTGCAACAGGTGAGCTGGGAATCTAACACAGGCAAAACAGTGGGGTGAGTCTGGACTTTGGCTGGATCTTAGACACATTTTTTCAGTTGCCCAGAGATAACATTTGACAAACCATGCTAATGACTTAGGAGTCAAAGTCCTTGCAAAGATGCATAATGGCCAGCTGAAGGACCAGATATAGATCAAAGTATTTGGGTAAAGGAAGATGTGTCCAGACATTGTGTGGGATTTAGAAACTCACGCTAATGTCTCACATTTGGGGCTTTATTTGGTTGCCTAAATGTAGATGTTCAAGGCTCTTAGATATGACCTGGATGTCCTTCCTGACCTCTAGCTGCTGTTTGGAAGGACAAGGCTCTCCTGAAGGTCCCATGTCAGATCTGCCAATCAGTTTATATACCTCAGGGCACCTCAGAGACACCTAGTTCTGGATAACTGAAGTGTGCCCCAGATGTCCAGCTTAATGACCTATGTTGTCAGTGCACGTCCAACATGGGTTTCACAACATCCAAGTCTGTTTCTCTAGGGATGTAGCCCTGTCTCATGCACTGAGTAAGGTGATGTGAGCATCCTCTGAAAAGTCTTTGAAGATCTCTGGGTGAGAAGTCTAAACACTTTGGTGGGCCCAGTTCCTATATTTACCTCCCACTTCCGGGCCCAAATCATTTAGGATCTTTGGAAAAGATAGCTATCTGCCTGCTGATGCTAAACCTGTGCAGTAGGAACAGGGTCACTGCAGGATCTACTGATCCCCTCAGAGCTCTCAGTCCCCCTGTTATCATTCCTAAGGCTCATTGCATACTGGGTCTCCACTCCAGTATCCCTCTCACTCCAGTATTGGCTCTGTTGAAATCAGTATCACCAGGAGGACTTAAAACCAAGTTAGACACTGGTTCCCCAAGACTGTCAGTCGTGGTCCTGGTTTACTTTAATGCCGACCGATTGGACTTCTTTACTTGTTTGTGTATATGTGTTGCATAGTTACAGAAGGACTGCATGACAATGGTATGAGAAGATCAGGAACAGCTGAGTATCCCCACACTTTGTAGGTGAGCGCACACTAGAACTGGGTAGATCTGCTTTCTCCTCCAGAAACTCCTGAGCATCTTGGCAATCTCAGCCAGAGACAGGCATATGCCAGGGAACCTACCCATTATGGGCAAGCTCTGTCTTCTTCTCCAAGTGTTAACCTTGCTCACCAGTGATTTATGTGATTAACCTCCTCCAAGAATGTTGAACTAACAGCTGTTTATGTTAATGGTCTTACTGTCAGCATACAATGCTGGATGTCAATGATGTGAGCTGGGCTTGAATATACAGCACTATGTCCTCTGATACAATGGACGTGGGGAGCATCAAATGGGGGACCTACAAGATTTATTCTGTGCTCAGCTGAAGATGGGTTAATGCCTCCCTCCCTTGCTCCCATCCCAAGGAGTGAAGGGACCTGAATGAAATGCTCCAACTGGAGGGTGGTGACTGACCTGGGAAAGCTGAGGTCATGATGGTCCTTTGGAGTGGAGTTGAGCTGTTTGAAGACAAGTGGGGAACAGCAGGAGGAAAACAGAAGATGCAAGAGCTGCTCATCAGTTGAGCACTGCCTGTTGCACACCCCAAAGGAGGCAAACATGGTGGGGGCTATATCTTCATTTGTAAACTGAGAGGGTTTTTTTTAAACCAAGGCTGTGAGGGTGAACTTCAGGCTGGCTCTTCTTAATGGACTGCTGGACTTTAAAGCCTTAACAAACTTCTTTTAATGCATACATCTGGAGCAGTTCTTTGTGGTTACAAAACCCCACCCAACTGATCAAAACCCAGGTCTTACTCAGTCCTCATGATTCATTACACCCCCTCCCCTTCCACTAGCGCAGATGGAGCGCAGGTTGGTGGGAGCCCCTGGTCGCTTTATGAAGTGGGGTTGAAACATGTTTTGCCTGAACGTCTTAATGAGTATTTGCTGACTGCAGATGACAGGGTGAGACTCATGGTTCTCTCGGGGCTCAGCAGCAGAGCCTGTCATGGTTGATATATGCTCATTTCCCCAGATTCATTCCTTTTTGGAGCATCTCTTCTTGTCCATCCCAGTCTTTTTGCTCTCCTCCGTGTCCTGCTGCCCAGTCCAAGGCGCTCAGCCCCCTGAGCCCTAAGTTAGTGCCTGTTCCCTTCTTCTTTGCCTTTCTGCAGAGACACCCCCCCACCCCCACTCTTAACCTCAGACCCATTACCTGCTGAGTCTCAACTTGCATTTTAAGCTCTTGGTTTAAAATGCCTCTGCACACAGCTTGCTGATCCCAGTCCCTTTGCCACTTCTCCCGAGTCCCTTATCAGCTGCACGCATGCCTCCTCCCTGGCCCCTGTTGCAGATGCTGTGTCCCCAATGCCAGGTCTCTGTGTAGCCCTTCTGTCTGCCTTCCATCGCTTCCCGTGTCCTCCATAGGCTGGAAGTCCCTGTCACCTCGTCCAGCCACCTCTGGGTCCCACTGCCTTCTTGTCTGTCTTGCTTTCTCTCTGGGGAACCATGAGGCGGCCTCTCCAAGAAAGGCTTTCTCTGGCACCACATCCCCAAATGCCATCCCAATCCCCATCCTTTTCCTTTCCATCTCCTTGCCTTGTCTCCCTCTTGAAATCCCAGTGCTCCCCTCCACCTTCCCAGTCCTGTTGTCACTAGAGTTCATTTCCTGGTGTACTTGCCTCTCCACCCCAATCTGGGTTTGTTACCTCTCAGATAATCCTCCTTTCTCCTAGACACCATCTCATGGAGAAGACCATGGTCAGGGAAAGTTGTCAGTCCCTGGTTTTCCTCACTGGTGCCCACCTTCTGCCATGGGGCCATCAGAAGCCACCAGCCTGAGGGAACAGATCAGTTTCCTCTGTGGGGATGGTGTGGTGAGTGATCTTGTCCTCTCTAGGAGCTGCAGAAATTTTTAGAGAAGAGGTAGGTGGATGAATTTCAAAATTTCAGGGGAGTCTTGTCAGCAAAAATCTGTCAAGTCTCTGCTGAGGTCACCTGAGCAGCACCTGGACCACAGTGGGGTGGATTTTCACCAGTGGGCAAAAGCACTTACCTACATTTCTGCCTCCCAATCACATCTCAAGTCTCAGATCCAAGGCAGGGTCAGCAGGTTTTTACAATTATGATTTTAAGATGTGCAAAAGCGTAGATTTGTTACCAGCCTGCTTCTGGAAGCGCTTGAAATTGTCTTGTCGAGAGAGGTGTATATATATATACGCTTGAGGCAAACAAACAAGGCAGAAAACATTCAACCCCCAGCAGTGCCTGTTCGGCGATGCTACGGGCAAGCCTGGGAGCAGAGCAACAGGCTGGTTTGGCAGCCGTGCCGGTGAGGCACAGCAGAAGTGCTTGTGCAGGCAGATGTTTGGGCCTCACGGGAAAAAACCCCCCCCGGGCCCCTTTGCCCAAAACCTTGTGCTGCAGGCATAGCTCGGCTCCCACTGCTGTGGGCAGGACACCCACCTCTCCCTGCCCTGCCCTGGGCATTGCTCCTGCCCTACCCCTGCCCGCTCAGAGCAGGGGGACCAGTAGCCCTGCAACGTGCGTGCCCAGGCAGTGGAGGAGGAGAGCAGCGCCTGGTGCCATGCCCGGGCCAGGTGGGTGCGTGCCAGCGCTGGGCACCGGCTGTGCCTCGGGGAGCGCGTGGGGGGCTGTTTGTGGGGCTGCATCCTCCTCGTGTGGGCAGTCGGGCCCTGTCCCATGGCACGCGTGTGGCGTGAAGGGAGCAGGGAGGTTGAATGGAAGATGACTGTAGGAGGCTGGATCGGAGTGGATAAGGAGAAAAATCAGCTAGACCTGCTGGGTTGGCTGAAATTCTTGTTTTAGGCTTGGACGGGGTGTTTAAGCACATTTCTCATCCTCTGGTGGGATCGGAGAACTCTCTCTCATCTCAGTGCATGGCCCTGCAAATGCATCCAGCCCTTCACGCAGGGGGGGACTGGGGGGTGCCTGTGCCCCGTGCTGGGGCAGTGCCTGGCCCTCTGCTCGGGAAGCTGCTCCGTGCCACGCAGCTCCGCAGTCGGCAAGAGATGACTCGCCCCCGGGCGCTGCCATTATATAAGGGAGGGAAGGCAGGTTTCCCAGTCATAAAGGTGTTGCACAATTAATTATTCTGGCTTGGCTCCGGATCCCTGGAGCTCAAGGATGCCACACAACATGACTAGTGCAACACAGGCTCAGCCCGGCTGAGCCTCAGGCTAGCAAATCACTTCTGCTCGCGTCTATTTCTTTCCACTGAAGTGTATGCTCCTTTCAAAGGGGGACGTGATGAAGCATGCTCTGGAGCAGCAGCACCCGCAGTCACTGGGCAGCTAGAAAAATCTTCCAGCTCTTTGCACTGGTGTCTTCCCTCTCCCCCAAGGGACACACCCCCTGCTGAGCCCACCAGCCGACTTGCCCCAGGATAACCAGCACTGCACTGGGGAAGTGCGAATCCCGATGCCTGGGCTTCTCATTTGTATTTGTCTGGCTCAAGGCTAAAAGCCATTTGGCTTGACATGCCTTTCTCCTGGAAATTAAAGACCTTGTATTTTTCTCCCCACAGTGGTATTTGTACCCTGTAATCAAGCTGCCTCTCCATCTTCTCTCTGAAAGGCTGGCTGAACGTGCTGAACTCTTAGCTTCTCCCTGCAAAGGGTATTTGCTTTAGCCCTCAGGTGAATTTCCTGGTGCTGTCTTCACCGTCTTTAACTTTTTAACATCCTTCAGAAAAGCAAAAACACCTGAAACCCCACAGCCCTGCACTGGTGAGGCCTGGGTGCAGATAATCCTGTCTTGTTGATCTGCTGTCATGCAAGGTTCCCTTCCTCTCCTCTCCACACTCTCCAGCAAGCCTCCAACTAGTGGATATCTACTACATACGCAATGTCAGTGAGGAGGTCAGACATTGCAATGACAAGCTTTTCATTGCCATGGCCTTTCAAAACCTGGTCCAGGTGGCCAGACAAGTCACAAGACAGCAGGGCTGTGTACTGGCTGTCCAGCTCTTGCAATTACAGGCCGATGGCATTGGCAGTCCTGGTGGGGGATGGGGATGCAGAGCCAGAGCATCATTGTTGTTGGAAATCCCAGCACCAAGAAGTGGATCTTAATCCACGCAAACTCCTCAGCAGGGCTCTTTGAACTTTATTGCAGCTAAAGTTTGTAGCCAACAAAACTCAGGTTTGGTACACACATAGCGTCTCTGCTATCCTCCAACTTCTTTTCAGTGAAAGGAGACAATAGCTGAAGTATAATCCCAGGCAGTGGCCAGGGATTTTACACATGCTAGGGCAGAGCCCAAACATGTCTTAAACCACCCGTAGTGTTGCTCAAAGGCCGATGGTGCAGAGCACAAGCAGGGGAGCATCCTGGGACCCAGGGCCACCAAAGTTTAGGGGACAAATTCTCTACTGCTGAAAGCTGAAGACACCCCAGTTTACACACATGGAGGATTTAGCCCAGCATTTCTTGCTATATAAGTTAACAATAACCTTAAGGTGTTGGTTTGAAGCACATCCTTTGAATGATGCATTGTCCCAGACACAAGGATGGAAAGTTACCTGTTTACCAAGCTGCAGAAACAATAGTGATGAAAGACAGAGCAGCAGGCTGAGTTCAACAGCTCCAGCAGCTGGAGGTAATAATGACAGATGTGATCATTTACTGTGGATGTCCATGGGCTGGTTTAGAGTTTCATGGCCCAGAGTCATTCTCAGGGCACTGCACATTCCAGAAACATCTCTGAAGCACCTTACGGTAAATGGTAACGAGCAGGGCTGGTGTCAAGGGAGCAGTATTCCTCCCTGGCCTCTGACGAAACTCCATTTCAGTAAGCCAAAATTAATTCCTTTCTAGATATGGGACCTCAGGAAGAGTTACTAGCAATTGGTCCTGGTTCCTGGGCTGCTCTCAGCAGGGCTTGCTGTGGTCCAACTTAAAGTAACCCCACAGGTTGTTTAGCCTGAGTGTATGTCTGCACCTCCCTCCTGCGACACCGCTGGTGTAAAGGCTTAGTGCCACCCCTAGGACATGGGTGTTTATGCCCCACTTGATGTCTTTCTGAAAGATATGTCTGATCTGAGGGGTACCTCGCCTCTCCAGCATGGGCAGCATGGGTTATATGTGGGTACACGCTGCTGCAGACCTCTTGTCTCTTGACTGAAGATAACAAAGATTCTTGGACCATTTCTGAAGGAGCCAGGATGGGCTGTGGCCACTCCCGGGAACAATGTGTGACATAGCAGCAAAGAGCTGTAGTCCCAGAAGCGGGTCCCACCACCACCAAGGTGATCCCCTCTGCTACAGCTTTGCCCTCTCACATACCCTGGGTCTGGATCTTATGGGCTGCTCAGACCCCACGGCCCATGGCTGAAAACCCAGCAGTGTTTGCTGGCTCTCCACATGAGTTGACTCCAGACAGCTTGTGCTTGGAGGACTGCTGAGCTCCGCCACCACCCTTACACCTTGGTGCTGTGTCTATGGGGCATCATGGATGCCCACTGGAAGAGCTGCAGGGTGCTCTGCTTCATGCTGCAAAGCTGCCTGTTCCAGCAGTGGGTGCACGAGTGGCACAGCTCCTGCCTCTTGGGGATCTCAGAAGTGCTGAGGTGGCAAACCCCACCTGAGGAAGACTGCTGCCTCTCCTCCGCCTCACACACCCCTTTGCTCTCCTAGAGGAGAAGCAAGGCAAGAAGTTTCCTCTATAGGTTAATAACAGCCTTTGGTTCAGATTTCCTGTGATTTCTTTGGCAAGAGCCAGGACCAAGTCTTCCTGGCATATGCCTTATGAAGACCTCCCACAAATGACTGGCATGTCTTATTCCTCCCCAGTGGTCCACACTGGGGTATCCCACCAGGTGTTCTCTGCCCCTCCACCCTTTCCTCGTCATTGCTGACTTGGCATGCCAGGTGGAGGGATGAATGAGCGGAGCGATGGCCATGCCAAGCCCCACTCCCTCCTTCCGCGCATCGTCATTTCTGCCAGCTGAGTGTATTCGTTGTGGGAGGGGTGGGAGAGCATGTGTGGAGCCAGGGTTAGTGCCTCTTCATAAGGGTTTTGCAAGGCTGAGTGGATGCCCCAGCTGGGTGCCTGCAATAGATAACTCCCAAAGCCACAAGCGGGATGAGTGTAAGTGATCTTATCTTCCCGTTCAGTAATAGGTATCCAATTTGCTGACTCCAGTTGGCCAACTCAAGTCTGATTCAGGTCTCCGTGGGCTTCCTGTAGGATGTGGTGGCAGGAGGGGTGGGTGCGACGTCTGAACGGCAGGCTCGGGAAACAGGGGTGGACATCAAAGACCCATCCCAGTATGGCCTCGGGGGTTTGATAGCCCCAGCCAGGAGCTGAAGAATGGGTACATCAGTGTGTAGATTAACAGGCAGAGCAGGAGAAATGCTGCCTGTCCCCAGAGGATCCAGAGCTCCTGCCCGGGAAGCCCCTGTCACATACAGTAAAGTTTCACTGATAGATTTTTCTGGGAAATAGTTTCCCAAGCAGAGTGTGTGGCAAGATACTTTGCTACAGGATGGGAATTTTGGTACCTTGGCAGCATTGCCCTACTCCTACCACCCCACAAAACACATGGTGTAGCAAAGTGCCTGTAATGGGGAGACCTGGGGCTGCTGCCAGCCTGGGAAGGGGTAACCTCTCCTCCTCTCTGTGCTTTTTGAGGTCCCTGGCCCGCTGCTGCTCTTGTCACCTTCCTGTTGCTCCTTCTTCTCCAGTCTGGAAGTGAACACAAACTGTGGTGGGGATGGGACTCCACCATGGGATTTGCCAGGAGATATGGGCCTGCAAGGATGATGGGATCCATCCCCCCTGCATCCCAGAGGGGAGAGAGATGCAAGGGCTCTCCCTGGATGGAGGGAGAGGACCCCTTGTTCATCCCCTTGGTACACTCTGTGTTTGCCTCCATCCGCTGCTGCTTCCAGGTCTCGTCTTGTCCTCACCAGGTGCTGGCAGCTGGCAGGGCTGGTGGTTCCTCACCTAAGGGAAAAGGGGTGTCTGACCCCAGCAGGAGGCGATTGGAATTGGGGGCTGCTGCCAGTGCTGGCTACAAATGCACTGGTGATTCACGGGAAAGCATCTGTTTCCATCTGCTGGTTTCTGATCCCCAGGCCCCTGTTCTGTGCCAGGGCAGGCAGCTCTTGTGGCTTCTGGGCTGGCTGTTCTCAACACCTGGCCCTGCCGTCAGATGTAAAGGGTACGTGGAGATCAGGGAGGTCTGAGTTGGGCTGCCTGTCTGGGGAGGGATTGCCCCTGCTGTGTCCTCCCCTCTGCTTCCACAAACCACTTCGATTTGACAGTGGGTTTCTCAAGATAAAACCCATCCATGCCTTGGGTCGTGAAGCAAACTGGGGCCTGGATTTCCTGTGTCCACACACGGGAACTAATGAATGTATTCCTGGGCACAGGATTAGCCTTGTTTCAGTGCTCCTAGTTTAGGACTGAAATTCCTAATATCTCCTACATCCTGTTTTGGCATCTACTTTTGCTGACTCTTCTTAGGGCTTTCAGTGTGTAAATCCCCACTTTTGTTCCTTCTGGGCAGGCCAAGGTAAAAAGGACAGGATGTTTTTCTAAGGAAATGTTGGCTCTTTACCCTTGGGATATTCCAGGTCAACCAATGCAACTCCATCCAAGGGGAGGGTGGGGAAGACAGTGGCTGTCATCACAGCAGCATTCAAGTTCTTTGCTTTTCCCCACCCATGAGATCAAGCCTTCACTGAAGCCTCCAGAACCAGTTTATAAGCTATCGCCCAAAACCATCTTACAGCCTATGCCTACTGATGTCTGTCTGTGCAGGAGCTGTCAAGTAAAAGACGTTCTCCCTTTCTTTGGGAGAGGGACTCTGCTGGTGAATTGGGAGGTGGGTGCTTATGTCTTTTCAGATTTCATGTGTTTCATCCGCTGCACAGCCCAGCCCTTCTGTTTACAGCCCTGTTATCTCCACAGCCGCGGGCACTCGACTCAGGTGGCTTGTCCATGCCAAATCCCTGTTGCATTATGGAATGTCAGAAATGCCCATTACAATGCAGTTCCTTAATGCCTGTTTGCTTAAGGATGATGTTTAATACTTAAACTACCCAGG
>JANXJC010000078.1:74714922-74734056 GCA_027564655.1 Leptodon cayanensis
AGGACCCAGTCTAAATAAACCTCAATAAACTCACATCGCAGAACATGGCATCTGTACACTGGTGGTTCAACAAATGGCAAAACAGCCCACAGACCTTAGCTTAGGAACTGACAAAAGGGAACAAAAACAACACACAGCTTCATTTCTGACTGTGATGGCCTTGATACAAAGTCAGGGTGAAAAAGACAGAGTGGAGTACAAAGGAGAGGGGAGCGCAGGAGGAAGCGAGACAGAGGAGCGGCTGTGGATCCTCCACAGCTTTGGTGACGCACAGCAAGAGGGTGAGAGGAGAGATACAGAAATAAGGTTGAAAATGGGTGTCCTGAGTGCCGGGTTGCAAACCGCAGCTGCAGCAAGCATGCATGGAGCTGATGGACTGCTTGCTGTAGTTCAGAGGGCCCCATTGATACTGGTGATACTGGACCGGGCCTGAGAGCAAAGTGATGACGAAAGTTTCCTGTCCCTGTAATTATGTATGGACCCAAGTGTTTCCCTGCATTTGATTCCTCACACGTTATTGCTTTCTTAACCACATTCCTGATTCCACTCCTCAGGCTGGCTACAGTTTCTGTACAAAATAAAGGCTCATTCAGCACTGCACTAAAAAGCTTTGCTTCTTCAACAGGAAAGTTGATGGTTAAATAAGGGGAAGAGGAAAAGCTGGGCATCTGTGGCTTTACAGGGGAGGCAGGGGAACAAATCCAGGAAAGGGGTCCCCTTCAGTCCTGCAAATTCAGCCTTGCTGCCTTGCGTCAAGCCCTGGTAAGTCAAGGATGCCAGGGAATTTTTACTACTCACTTAACAGAAACCAGATGCCGCAAGTGGCATGCGTCCTGTTAGTAGCCATCATCACAGATGGCACGGACTGGGACAGCTTTCGTTCAGGCTGTCCCATAGAATTGGCCTAGGGTGATACAGGATGTTACTGAGGATGAAAAGACAGCAAGGATGGATTCCTGCAAGGCTCAGTGAGCCTGCGGGTTCCTTGTCAAGGTCCTATGATGAGTATTGGCTCTGCACCAGGGAACTCTCATGGTTTTTCTTCACAGCTTTCACGGGGACCGGGCTGGAAATGCTCTCCCAAAGTCCTGGTAGGGGGAGACAAACTGTAACGACACACAAAAGTTTGGACCCAGATGCAGATTTTCACGGAGAGAGGTCTGGTCTTGCTTCGTGATATCAGCTTTAACTGCATAATTACTGGAGTCAGGAGGTGCCTTGACAGGTGTGGGGGATCAAACCCTCCTGCCCCAAAATTTTGCTGCAAAAGCACCTCTGAGTCATCACAGGAGCACTCATCACTTTGCCACCCTACAGGAGCTTGGAAGGGAAAGAAAGCTGAAAACAAGGTCCCATGCTGTTGTGGTTTCAACCCAGCCGGTAACAAGGGACCATGCAGCCACTCACTCGCTCCTGCCCCGCTCTGGTGGGATGGGGAGGAGAATCAGAAAGGAGGAAAGAAAAAAAAACCCCAAACAACAGGAGCCTCAAGGGTTGAGATAAGGACAATTTACTGGGACAACACAAAAAGAGAAGTCACAACAACAACAGCAGTAATAAAAGAATATACAAAAGGAGTGATGCACAGTACACCTGCTCAGAACCCAAAGCTCCACCACAACCACCACCACCCCAAAAGCCAAGAGCCCCCCAGTTATATACTGGGCATGATGTCACATGGTATGGAATAGCTCCTTGGCTAGTTCAGGTCAGCTGTCCCAGCTGTGCCCCCTTCCAGGTTCTTGTGAAAATTAGCTCTATCCCACCTGAACCCAGGACATGTGCTCAGGCAAATGGGTTAAGGGACTGCTCAGTCGATGCATTTAGCTCTCCAGCTGAAGCTGTGGAGGGGCAGATATGGCCCCATGTTTTAGGTGGTAAGTGATGAAGACAGCAGGGTTTTGAGCAGGACATCCTTGCCATGTTTAATTCTTCCTTCTTCTGAAACTCCTGAACCTTTTGCTCACCTTTGCTAGTAATAAAGAAAATGAAGAAAACCATTCACCCTGTCTCATGCTGAAAAGGAAGGAAAAAAAAAAAAAGTTGGGTTTGAAGAGCGGGTGGAAGGGGTGTGGTTACCCAGGAGGTGTGGCAGGCATGGCCAAACTTATTTATAAGCAAAGGCAGCTCTGCTGGGGAAGAAACCTTGCTCAGGTTTTGTCAGCTGCTGCTTTTTCCCCTAATACTGCTTGAAAGGCACCTCTACTGTGATGGGGAGGCAAAAGGATGTTCTTGCTACTGTTGAGAAGCACTTGAGGATCAGAAACAAATTAGTGCGGCAAGCGCTGGCTGAGTGTCTGGGGACGCTGATCCTGGTGGTGAGTCTGTGCTGTGGTATGGGGATGCTCTCTAACCCCTGGGTGTGGGGGGGAAATTGTCCCAGTGAAGGGGCTGCACTGCTGCCAGAATTTGCACTGGGGATGAGCCCAGCTCTGGTGCAACCTGCCACAAGAAGACTAGAGGAGAAGTCCCTACCCACAGGAAAAAAATTTATGCAAGTTGCTTTAGGGTGAACTTTGGGGTTGCTGTGAAAGGTGGGCTCTACAGAGCTTGTTGGGTGTTTCAGGGCTTTTTGTGTATCTGCGAAGTGCAGGGAGCAAAGTGTCTCTGTGTAAGCAGCAAGTGTTTTGCTAGAGATCATGCGAAACTTCCTTTCTGTCTGCCCTGGAATATGTTCTTGGCACTGAAATACTTCAAGAGTTATCACCCAGGGAAGTGAAAGATTTTTCCTCACCTCGCTTTGTTTTCTTTGTGCATCCAATGGACAAGAAGTAGCCAGAATTTAAACTGTTGCAGTGTTTTTTTTGCTGCCAGCTGCAGGCTCCCCAGAGTTTTATCAGTGGGGCTGCATGACACTTCGGCAGCCCGTGCTGGCAGCCGATCAGGAGCTTGCACTCACCATGTGTGTGACAGCACTGAGCTGTCAGTCGACGTGTTTTTCAGTGGTGAATGGCAACAAAATTCTTCTGCCTGTTTTAGTGCTCAGTTTCCAAAGGGATGGGATATAAGGGATAAAGCAGGGTAGATATCTGTGTAAGTGACTTAGTTTTCAGGTGTTCTGAGCAGCCCTGGCTTGCTTTGAAGTCAAAGGCAGATGTGAACAGCTAGGACAGTTGTGCATGAAGAGGGGGGAAGCAAATGCCAGTGTAGCAAAACTGGGACAGGGATATCTGGATATCTGGCTTTGGGCATCTGCATCCGAAAATGCAGGACTGCCCAATGGGCCACAGGTTTGGCGTGTTGACATTGCTGCAGAAATGAGTTGGTGTTTGCATAGTGAATGCCTTCAGGTGAAAGTTCCTCTGAAGTGGTGTAAATCCAGACCAATCCTGTAGGTTTCAGTGGAGTGACTGTGGGTTTACACCTCTTTGTAACTGATGGCAGGACTGTTTGGGGAGAAATCTAATTGTTGGAGAAGCTGAAAGCAGAGAAAGGCTTGATGAAGCTGCATGTGTGCCTGGGGAACAACACAAAAGGACTGACACACAATTTTATGCATTCATAAAGAAGATTATTTTTTGTTGAGGAAGACAGGGCTGCGGAGTCTTGGGTGGGTGGATATGGAACTCTGCTAAGACCCTGTAAAATGCTGTCACTCTTAAAAGAAAGCAGCTTCGCACAGTGCAATGGCTTTATCATCAGAGTGACCCAGCTTTGGTGATTTGCCAACAAGTTTTGTTGATTTTTCAGGGAAGTGTTATTTGGAATTAAGGTGGGCAGAACCTGATAGGAAAGTGATTAATGGGTAGAAAGTCGCTGTTCATGAATCACTGACGTTGCTGGAGTTAGTCTCAGGATTGAAGCAAGGTAAGATTTGTAAGGTGGAATAACATTTCCGGCTAGCCAAGTTAATATTGCTGAGAAAAAAGGCAAGCCTTTAGCCATGTGGATATGAGTTTTTGGAAGGGCTCATGATCCTATTTCTTCTTCTGACTGTATTAGTTGGCACAACAGAGACTGCTTTTCCCTACAGCCTTGCCTCTCCGTGGCAGAGAGGAGTTGGGATGTGCTCAGAGCCTGAGGAAGGGTTTGGTCCAAAATCATGACCAGCCTCCAAAATGAGGGTGGTAATGGGCACCCATCAGCCAGGCTGGATGCTGCACTGACAGAAGTGGGTAACACAGGCCTTGTCCTCAGGAGCACCACACCTGCTGTGTCTTAAAGTGTGTGTGTAAGTGTGCAGGCAGATCCTTCACCTTGTTCAGGGATTCCTGAGCTGGTGTCTGGGGGCAAAGAATATGCTGGGTTTAGTGACACACTCAACTTCATCTCGTAGGTCTTTGTAAAAGTCACCTAGGATATCCTGCAGCAGCTCTGCAGTGGATGGGGGGGTTACGGGTACTCTGTGTCCATGTGGGAGAAGATGGGGTGGGCTGGTGGGAGAAATAGGAAAGTTCCAAACACGGTGAATGCTCCCAGGTTGTCAGCAGTCTAAAACAGGGTACACAGAGAGGGAAATGAGTTCCAGGGCAGCAAGCCTGAAATATCAGTCTGCTGGGCATCAATCTCTTTCTGCCTTGGAGCTGTCCCAGTCTATTCTTAATGAAGTGACACTCACAGTTTTTATTTATTTTACTAAAAAATTTTTTTCTCCCTGGATTCCTTTGCATCTTTTTATTATATCACCTGCCTGAAATAGAAAGGGCCTTGAAGACAACTTTCTTCCCCTTTCAGGTGGCCTGGGTAGTAATTTGAATGGGATGGTCCCAGCAGAAAGATTGTCATTCTGTACCTTGCAGAAGTCCCTGCTGCCCACCCTGCCAGCAGACTGAGCTGGGTGTGCATGTATTTAGCTGCATTTGAGCCCAGTAAATATGTTATGGGCTTCAGACAATAAAATACCTGAGGAAAGACCTGGGATCCATGAAATTGTCTTTGTGGGGGGTGGAGTTTACTGAACACAAATATGTGTAGAACAGAACAGTATTAGGGATGGACTTAAGGTTTGGTATCATTCACACTGAAATCATCTTCCTGAGCCCCAAGGGAGGGAGGCTGTTTAAAGTTTGCAGCTTAATTTAAATTTCACTGTGTAATGTAAAACTTGTCCCACTGTGAATATTGGCATGGCTTCAGCTTCTTTCCTCCTCCCTTTCACTTGCATAATGACCGCAGCGCTCAAAGTCTTCTAAAGCAAAGTTATTTCAGACCCCTGCAAGGTCTCTTTGACTGTGAGAATTAACATAGTGCTTGATTTTATTTTTCTTATTTTTTAAGGAGGTTGTAAAGATAGCAAACATTAAAACAAAATAGTGCCTCTCTTTTTTGAGATAAGAAAAATAATCCAACTAAAGCAGCCAAGCCAATAGTGTAAAGGTGAGGTGCTCTCTACTTGCAAGCTGCGTTTGCTGTGTACAGCACCTTGCACAATGTGGTTTTAGTCTGTGGGTAATGTCCTTACTGTTACAAAAATAGTAATGCTGATTCTACCTTTCCTTTGATAATTAAGATGACTTTTCTCTCCCCTTCAAAATGCACTTTCCAAGTGGCACTTTAGGTTTGAACTTTATACCCATGTTGGAAGCACCGCTTGCTGGCAATAGTTAAGCAATGCAAATGCTGAAGGCATTTTCCAAGTTGCTTGCTGTTTGTGTTATTACTGTAGCAACTCACTAAAGCCAGACTTCCAGTGGCAGGCCTCTGTGCCTCCCTTAAAGGCTTGATCTGTTTGCCTTGCTCTGCTGGCTGTAAATACCAAAGCTGGCTCTGTTTGGTTTTTACATTTGCAGGAGAAGTAACTTGATGTTTATAACTGATTTCCAAGTCAGACTAACTGTGATTCACTGCTGTTGAGGCACAAAGAAAGAACAGAATGATTCCTAATTGCTTTTCAATCAGGGATGCCTTGACTTTGTGGCCAGGTGGGAGCTTTTTGGGGTATGAGCATGCAGACCACAAAAAACAAAATAGCGAAGTGGTTGGGATGATCAAGGCAAAGGAAGCCTCATTTAACTGTTGGCAGTGCAGAGTTTAAAGTCGCTGCTCATCCTGCAGCCATCCAGGGCAGTATGGCAGTTCCCACAGTCGCTGTTTGATTTGTGCTGATTTTCTTGAACCCAACTTGTCGCATTTGGAGAATGTGTTTGGGGTTTGTTTTTTTTTTTTAAATTTCTAAAATTTCTTTTCTTTGTTAATGCTTTGCTATGCTTTAAAAGGGACTGGAAATCTTTGCTGTAAGCATATTGAGTGCTGCTAATTCTTCCCTGCAAAGGGTCTGTGCTGCTGGGTGTGGAGGCGTGGGAAATGGTGGTGTGCTGCTTTCCCTCACCTCTTCCACCAGAATAGGTTGAAGCTCTTCATTAACTGTTCAAAATTGTCCTTCCTTGCGGTCCCCATACAGGAGCAGGGAGGTTTCTCCTTCCTACAAACAGGACAGTTCAGGCACCAAGACTTACCCTCGGTGGGGAGGCAGCTTTTCCCCAGGAGCCCCCAACCCTGTGACCAAAACCCCACCAGAAGTATGGATCTTTCCAAGAGCTAAAGCCTCCTGATCTGAGGGATACCAGGGATATCAGAATAAGTATTTTTGCTTCCATGTGTGTGGGAACAAGTTAAATAGAGAATTTCCTCTCTAATGCCCAACTGCGTTGCTGACAGTTGCTCAGGTTTCTTGTGCCGAGTGCCACTCGTCTCTCCAGCTTTGTGCAGCGTTGCTGTACTATGTGACGTATGTGTGGCACAAATTTCCTTAGACCCTCTTATCTCTCGAGTCCTGCAGTCCTGCCTGGCTCTGGGACAGCATGTGGTGGGGGAAGAGCCGTAAATTGACAGACCATCTACCACTGCCCTTCCCCGTAGGACTGCTTCTGTCCAGGCTGGCTCCAGCTGTGCTGGACAAGAAGCCAGACTGTGGGATGTAATGTTTCTCCTTGCTTTGCAAATTGTAAATGATGACCAGTGTGGTTGTTCGAGAGGAACAGGCAAAAATGACAGTACTCCTTCGTGGCTGGTGGTTGTGCTGGCTGCATGGGCCATGGAGTTGAGGAAGATCTCTGCATGCTGCTTGAGCAGAAACAGCAGTGGGGATGGATCTCTCTTCAGAACTACCCAGCTGGGTCCTGCTCCTTGGGGAGGGCAGCAAGAGGCTGTGGGGGAGACTTACAGTGCCTTCAACCCCTTCTTGCTTTGAGCTGCAGAGAAGGAGTTGAGAGGTTGTTTTGAACTGGCTGTAAAGTGGTAAAGTGATAGTCCTCTGTCCCCTCCCTCCCCCCCAGCCTCCTCCCTTGAAGGGACTGTAGGATAGTCCTAAGTTTCGCTCAGATATGAAAAGAGGTGTCCCTTTGTGTGTCTGATGCTTAAAATCTTCCATCAGTATCTCAGGGTCTCTTCCTACAGTGTAGACACATGGTTTGACTGCTCTTCTGGCATCCTCCCTGCTAACCAGAGGGCAGCAAGGGCTGAGCAGCCCTTCCCATCCACTGAGTGATTAGGGCAGATTTACAGCAGGGTCCTTGCCTAATCCCTGGTTTATTTGCTGGCTGAAGAGGAAAGTTGTAATTCAGGTAATAACACTCCTCATGGGCTATGCCAGCAAAACTTTCCCATCTTGATTTAGCGATCAGTCTGTCTGAAGTCTAACAGCAAATGCATTCAGGCCTTTTGTGTTGTACCTGAAGGCATGAAAAAGCACCGGCAAAGAAAAGAGAAAGCAAGAAACGGAAGAAACCTGGCTGTTGTGCAGGGGAGTGCTGAGCACTACCTTCCTCCTGAGCTCATGTACGGAGCTGCTTTTCACAAGGTCTGCCTATAAACTCAACTTTTTATTGTCCTCCAAGGTCCTTTCCTACTAGCCTTGACTGGCTCTGGGGCTTTCTTGTGTCTGGCCTTTGAGACAGGGTGTTTTTACCTTGGGTGACGAAGCCAAATGGCCATTCTCCAAACATGCCCTGGACACAGGGACTTTAATGTTTCCCTGAGTATGAAGTTTCACCTAGCAACTTGCTACCTTTTCCTGGTTTTGCTACTGCTACTTCTGGCTGTCCCCTCCCTTGTACAGGTTCTGGAGTTTGTCAGTCCCTCCACTCTTGAACCAGTTCAGCTCACAGATCTGGCAGAACATGGATTTTGTTGTCTTTTGCAGTGCAGGGAGTTGGATCTGCTCATGAGGAGTGAGAAGCCTCTCTGTTGGCAAGGAAAGCCATTAGATCTGCTAGAGCCAGTAAAATGAAATTAGGAGCAGGCTTCCATTAACCTGGTTAATGGGTGCATTGACTTCAATTCGTAGGAGAGTAGCTTTAATACATCAGAGTAATGCTTTGTTGCAACCATTTTATTAGCACTTTAAAACTGCTTTTGAACTTGGCTAGTGGATTATGGGGGTATAACAGTTGACTGCTGCACCCACTGCCATATGAGGTGCTAACCTGGGTTTCTGTTGGCTGGGATGTTCTTCCAGGTGTTTTGTGGTGGTGGTGGTGGTTTTTTTGTGTGTGTTTTTTTTTAAAAAAACAAACAAACCAAAAGAGTGTTGGAGGCATGTTATTAAAATCAAGAGAATGAGGGGTCATCTCCCCCTTGAGTGTGCACCACTGTCTCCTCACCATGGTGGTATAATATTACCTAAGGACTCTTACAACCATTGCATGGACTTCAAAGCTACTGGGATAAATGCTGAATTGCTTTTATTTGACCTTCCTTGCCTTTCAACTCAAGCTAGCTGCTCCTAAACACCTCTCTGCAAGAATTGGAAAAGGAAGATTTAAAAAATTGATCCTGAGGGTCTCCTGTCTCATATGGCCCAGGAAAAGGAATTGGAAGGAAAACTAGTAAATGGCAGAAGTCGAAATGATGTGATTAAAACCTGTAATAGCCACTACCACAACAAAACTGTGTAATGTCAAGCCACTTGCCCTAAAAGCATGGGTGAGCATGATTTGAACTGGTTCCTAGAAGTCAAGTGCCATGGATGGATGTCATGCATGCAAATAAGTTCATGCTTAGTGGACTCCACTGGTGCAGGATGGAATTGCATATCAAAGTTCAAACCTGTCCCTAAATATCACCTTACTCTCTTTATCTGCTGAAGTTTTCTACAGTTACGCTGAGTTAAGGCACCTAGTGCTCAGGGCTCATCTGATAAATAATTTTAATGCTCCTGTGGAGTGGCTCCAGGGTGTTTTTACATGGCCCATAGACTCTCTTCTGAGGAAAAGCTGGAGAGCTATTGCCAGGTGTAGGTTGGGGGAGAGGAGGATGGGGAATAACCTGGCGAGAAATGGCAGAGCTGGCATTCCTCCAGGTTAAGGGAAGAGATTTGTGGGTGAACAGGGAGGTGAAGGGGGGAAAACTTTGTGGTTTCTGCAGCAGAAAGGTATGTGGCTGAGCCAACCACCATCCACTTGCAGAACTGCCAGTTCTTTCAGAGTGAATAACACAAATACCTTAATCACTAGGAAGAACTTTGGGTCAACCTTACCAAATTCAGATGCCCACTGCAGCTTTTTGTGGGCTCATCCCCTCCCTGGTCATACTGATGTGCTGCGTGGCCTTAGAGTAGGGCAAACACCATGGCCAAGTAGTCTCTCCACACTGCTGTCTAAAGCATGCTGGGGAGCATCTGGGGTAAGGGAAGGAACAGATGTCACCCTGGTCATTAGCCAGTATTTATTTGCTCAGTTGGAGCTACTCTTCCCTCAGTGGTTTGGGCATAGCTGGGAATAATGGCTCTGTTTACCGCACAATAAACAAGACTCATCTTTTCTGCCTTTGCCTGGGTGTCTTCTCTGCCATGGTTTCCCAGCTGGGCAGCTTGGGGTTAGGACACTGAAGAGGCTGTTCTGACTGCACTCAGTAGAGAGCAATGCTGGCCATCCCTCTCATTAACTAACAAGTTCTGCAGGTTCCTTTGTTCTTTCTACACAAGGTCCTGTGTTGGGGACCTGGCTTCTTGTCAAGAGGCACCTGTGTACAGTGTCCACCTCCATGAATCAGCCTGCAGCCTACCTGGCTGCTCCTTTTCCAGCAGGCTGAGTGCAGTGTTTGCTTTGTTAGTAATTCATCAGTTATCAAGGGGATGGGAGGGGATGGGTTAAGTGTGTTTTGGCTTTGCTGCTGATCCAGATTTTGTGTTGCTCAATGGGCATGTCCAGTATTGGCAGGAGAGGTGAAGACAGCTACCCTTGCTGCCTGTTTGGAGGTTTATCCCCTAGGAACAGATACTGCCTCTGCAGCAATTGAGTAGTTCTGGGCTGATGGAGTTCACAGAAGCAGAAATTCTTGGGTGTGTAGATATGGGTATGTGGTCAGAAGAAATAAGGGAAGCCTTGATCCCTAGATTCAAGGATCTTGGGAGCAAGCTGTAATCCCTGTCCTAGTTTAAGGATGCTCTCAGTACCTGCTGATGTGATAATCCCTGGTATACACCAAGAACCAATTCAGGTGGAGTCAGTAGAAGATACAAGCATGCAGATGATGAGGATTAGGGCTCCTTAAATTACATGGTGGGTAGTGGAAAGACTTGGCAAGGCAGAAAACCTCCAGCTGGATGAGTGATGAACTGAACTGCCAGGGGAAACTGGTTTCGGTTGTTAAGGGCAAGCATAGGAAGGATAACTTTTGGATGTGTTTGGGAAGAGAAGGATCACCCATTTGGAGCAAATGTCTTTGAGCAAGAGCACATGCCTCCCTTAGGTAGTAGGAAATACCCTTTACCACACAACAGAAACAGCTTTTCTCCCCCAAAATTCTTGGTGCATCCCTCATCTTGGACAGAAGGTCAAGCCTCTGGCTGTGCTGGTGGCTGGCTCTCTGTGGAATATGGACTTTGCTTGGTGGTGCCTGTGCCTGTGTTGCAGAGACAGGCTAGCTGTGTTGCTGTGATAATTCCTTACATAGGATGGATAAGAGTGATTTGGGATGGTGTTGGTCGTACTCAGAGTGCCCACAGCAGAGACTGTACCTAGGGGCCGGGACAAGTGCAAGTACCTCAGCTCAAGGAGAGACCCCAGTCCCTCACTGTCAGCCAGTGCCACCTGAAAGATGACTTCATGAATGTCAGGCTGGATTTGGCCTTCTTCAGTCATGTCTATATTTCCAGGCATTAGCAAAATTGATCCCTGCCAATCTATGTGCTACTGTGTCAAACAATTATTACCCTTTTTTAACAATAAGGTACACAGATCCCTCATCTGAACAGTTGTACTGTAAATACCTTGGTCCAGGATGCTATCTAGCTGATTTTTTTCACCTACCACCTTAAAATTAGATGGTTGGACAAAGACTTCCAGCCTCCTGTGGTCCAATCTTGCTTTTGATTTTGGCCCTGGTTTCAGTTCCCCCTGCCAGGAGATAGGCTTGTCCTGCATCCTTTCTCCTTCCCTGCTGTGCCTAGAGATAGTACCTAGATCCTTTGACCAAAGGTTGAAGCTTTGAAGGCTTAGAGTCATGGGTGGGCTGTGATAGTGCATGCAGGTGTGAGAGGAGCAGATGCAGACGTTGGTCAGCAGCTGGCCCTGATGTGAAACAGAGGGTAATTTCAATTCCTTCTTCTCCTCCTAGCTGTTTGGCTGTGGCTCCGTTGCGCAGATCGTGCTCAGCAGAGGTACTCATGGAGGTTTCCTGACTGTCAACCTGGCCTTTGGCTTTGCTGTAACACTTGGCATTTTGATCTCAGGACAGATATCAGGTACGTTGTGGATCTGCATGGGCTGGATTTCACTTGTGACAATTACTGTGTAGGCCTAGATGGCTGTACTTTTTCTATGTGGCACTAGTCTGGAAACCAGTGTCCCTTGGCTCATCTCTGGGACCCAAATTCTGCCTGTAAAAGTACACTAACCACCAACCTCTCTGCAGGTGGACACCTGAACCCAGCCGTCACTTTTGCCATGTGCTTCTTGGCCCGGGAGCCCTGGATCAAGCTACCAATTTATGCCCTAGCACAAACCCTGGGGGCTTTCCTTGGAGCTGGCATAGTCTTTGGGCTGTACTATGGTAAGTGCAGAGACCTTGTGTGTTTGTTGGGGTGAGACTACTGCTCTTTGTGACTCACTGCAGGGAGGCTGGTTTCCAGATCAGAGAGAAGCATTTTTTTGCAGAGCAGAGATCTGAGAAACCTCCTTACTGTGTTTCTGGGACAGGTTTTCTGTTCTCATGATGGGTTCAAGCCTCCTCAAATCAATCTGACGGCCAACCAGCACTGTCAATTGTCAAGCTTTTGTCCTTGAGTAATGATCACTGGACCACTGGATGGCCCCTCTATCTACTGTCTGGGCTAAAACAGATCTTTCTAAAAAGCAGGTGAAACACTACTAGTGATGGAGATTTTATACCTGTGCACTGTTCCAGAGCCATTTTAACCTTCTTGGTTTAAAAAAAAAAAAAATAGACTTCACCATGGATGTCTTCTGCATTTTCTTGTGTTAGCTTCTAGACAATGGGACTTCAGCAGCTTTTGCTGTCCTTACCAGTGATTCTATACCTCGGAAAGCATCCTAGAAAACCAGTTCCTCATGCATCTATTCCTCCTGAGTGGTGTTCCTTATCACAGGGCAATATTCAGTGGGCAAGAATTGACTCTTTGTGTTGGAAATTGCTCTTCCTCCTCAAATATTAGGGGTGACATTTTAACTCAGACTTTGCCTCCTGATGTCTGTTTCTGGCAATAGGAGCAGTGTTTCATGTAGCTGAGCAGAACATTTGGGTCACTAGCTTTTACCTGAAGGGAGGAAACTGCCACCCCAGCACTAGCACCAACTGCTTTTCTCTTTAGAAAGAAGCAGGGGGAACTACTTTTATCTCTGTAAACATCAGGACTCCAGTTCAACACCAGTTACCTTTGTAGTTGGTGGGCTGAAATCTCCTCTTCAGAAGAGAGTTAATCCCATCTTAGCTGCCTAAACCATGGAAGGGCTACCTTCAGAAAGTATCTGTTTTTCTCTCCACTGACCATGGAGGGAATCTAGACAGCCTACTTAAGTTAGTTATGTGGCTTCTACATAGTTGTAGGCAAGGGGCTGACTGCTCTACAAGACAGCCCTGAGAGGTGAAACTAATTGTGTATTGGCTTAGAGGAAAGTGCAAGATCAGCCCAAATCTTTGCTGCAGGTCAGATTCACAGCAATATCTCATGTCTTGACACCAAGACAGATACCATAGGCAACTGAGTACCTTGGGAAAGATTTGGAGTCACCTTAGTGTTTACTTTTTGGCTCTAACTCTTTCTTGGTGCCTGGCAAACAAGAAATAGTAGGAACAGGGACTTAGGACATCTGCATCTGAGCTTGACTGGTAAAATGCTTTGGTAGATCATGCCCTAAGTTTTCCAAATGAGTGTTTTCTCTACAGCAAATGGTTTTGCAACACATAACAATGGAGTGCTCAGGGAATTCTACCTCAATATTCATGGCTCTGTGAAGTGTACATTTTAGTCATCTTCCAAGAAGGGTCCTCTCTCTGATGTGTGTTGGAAAATGACTGACCTCTCTACCTTTCTTCCCCTCCTCCTCCAGATGCCATCTGGGCTTTTGGCAGTAACCAGCTCTATGTAACAGGACAGAATGGCACTGCTGGTATCTTTGCCACCTACCCATCTCAGCATCTGAACGTTGTGAATGGATTCTTTGACCAGGTAAGAGTGTGCTGGGAGGATGAAGGTGCATTTCAAGAAGAATCTTTTGGGGTGGTTTTAGGCCTCTCCTTTAGTTAAAGAATGAACTGCAATTTAAAGAGAAGATATTCAGGAAGGTTTTTAGAGCTGACACAGGTATCTCACTAGCCCATAGGAAGAGCAGACACAGAAAGGACCCTTAAAGCCAGAAGGCTTGTGTTAAGGGGGTTAACCAGTGGTACAACACTGGCCAGTACACCAGTGAAAAGGATACCACCTATTCTCAGCCCCTGAAGAGCCATAGCACGAGGAAGGATGGCTCTTCCTCACTCCCACTGTACTACTCTGGCTGTTGCACAACCTAGAGAGAGGTCAACTGGGTGTGGTGGTTCGTGTTGGAGGTGACTCTCTCCTCCTTGAAGTTGCCATCAGCCACAAAGGAACAGCAGCTACCCAGTTGTGGCATGCTGGAAGCAGGTTCAGGAAGATGGCTTCAGCTTTTCTGGATGCTCAAACTTTTATTCATAGCTTTTCTGTGGGTAAGGAAAAAGGTGTGGGCTTGACTGAGCCTGTGAGTTGCCAGGAGGACCATGTTCCGCTCTCCCATTCCCATGGGTGCTCAGGCTACTGTGGTCTGATAATGCGACGGGATGACAGTGCAGTTCTTCCAGTTTAGAAGATAAGCCCTAAATGCATGGGACTTCAGAGGAGTTAAATAACTTGGTTAAAAGATTCATCTGGATTAAATTCTTCTTTTTCTTCCCCCTCCTTCCCAGTTTATTGGCACTGCCTCCCTGATTGTTTGTGTCTTGGCTATTGTCGATCCCTACAACAACCCTGTCCCCACGGGGCTGGAGGCTTTCACAGTGGGTTTTGTTGTCCTTGTTATTGGAACCTCCATGGGCTTCAACTCTGGCTATGCTGTCAACCCTGCCAGGGACTTTGGGCCTCGTCTCTTCACAGCCATTGCTGGCTGGGGCACTGAAGTGTTCTGGTAAGTGCTTGCCAATGAAAACCTTGTGCATCAGGGGTAAAAAATTAAGAGTCCCAATAGGTGGTACCTCTGGCACTATAAAGAGTCTTAGTGCCAATGAGGTATCTTTGTATTGTAAAAATGTTTTTTTTAAAGACACTGCTTTGTTCTGACTTCTTAAAAAATCATAGAAGCTGGGCAGTTTCCGGTTGTGAGAGCAAATGACCTAACTTCGCTATCAAGGAGGAAATTTAGGAGTATCCATGAGAAGTTCAGGTGCAGCTTGAACATGAGCCTATCATCATTTTTTTTGGTGGTGGAAAATGGAGGGTGTTTGTTATACTTGGATTTTGTTGTTGCTGGAGACAATGAAAATAACCATGAACAATAAAGTCTACATGATATCAGGGGCTGCTTTCCTGCAGGGAATGGGAGGGAAGTGAAGGTTCCTTGTTCAGGCACTGCAACTACTTCTCTCCTTCCTTGGTGGAGAGACAGTCTTGGAAGTCCTGAAAGTAGCTATTCTGAATTGCTGGCTACCTGAACTTGCAGTGGGGGGCAATATCTGCCTTGGAAATTGCTGTGGACATGCAGGTACTATTGTCTTTTGCAAGTCAGTGGTGGTGTTTGGAGATGACCAGATCTTGCATTGTTCCAGATCCAAACATGAATATCCTAATGCTTAGGCTGCAATTCTTACCTTGTGCACTTTCTTTTTGTTTCCTAGGACTGGTAAGCAGTGGTGGTGGGTTCCAGTTGTTGCTCCTTTCCTTGGGGCCGTTGCGGGAGTGATGGTCTATCAGCTCATGATTGGATGTCACGATGAGCCTTCTCCACCTGCCTCTGAGCAGGAAACTGTCAAGCTGGCTAATGTGAAGCACAAGGAAAGGGTCTGAGGAAGCTGCCACCCAGATCTGGCAGACGCTCATTACTCAGGACTGCAGTTGGCAAAGAGGAGGAAGGAGTTAAGAAGAGCTTCAAGAACAACAGGAAGAGTGTTTTTTCCTGCCTTGAGATATTCTAGCCTTTTTTTTTCTTGTGTGTGTGTATCCCTGATGCATTTACTTTAGGCATTTTCCTGTAAGCCTTTCCCCAAATGCAGTATCATGTAATCTTTTCCTAGTAGAAGGGTGTTGAGGACTGTAGGAGTCAGGAGAGAAGGGGGCATTGCTGTCTAACACCTCCAACCTGGGCTGGGTGTTCAGGAATCTTGAGCTCTTTTGGGCTGTGTTGCTGGCCTTGCCTGTGAGGTTGGCAAGCTGCTTTCCTCCGAACCTGTGTCCCAATCCATAGAATGGGGATCATGCAAAACTTAAATTGTTTTGCTAGCATGGATTGGGAGCTTCTACATCCCAGAAAAAAATTGCCTGTGACTCTACTGTGGATCAAATTCATGCTTAGTGTTGCTCTAAAGTCAGTAACTTGGCACGAGGAATGAACTTGTCTAAAGGATTTTTATTGGCCAAATTTTTATATCTCCCATGATTATCAGATGATCCATAATGTCAGAGCAGAGAGTGAGAATGCACTGGATTTTAATTTAAGACAAAATGTTTACAAACCAGTACATCCTGGTGTTCTAATCACAACTTTTAATATTGCCAACTCCTAGAAGATAACGCATTGAAAATCCTTGTTTTAGGCAGGGGCTAACCTGGAAAGTAACTTGGCTCCTTGTAGCAACCCTTCTAATTAATCAGCTCTGTATATAAACTGCAAGCAGCTAATCGCCAAGTTCCACTGCAAACACCATTGAGTATTGCTAAAGTTGTGTGTGTTCATGTAAATTTCACAATAGTGTGTTTTTTTTCTTTTTTAAAAATAGATTTATATATAAATATACTCCTTAAAGCTGTTACTAAATACCAGGGTTGGGATGAGTTCATTTAAAGATGTGTGGGAACTGCCTGTTCTCTGACAGCTTTGAGATACTGTTGGATTTTCCCAGGGTGGCCTTAGATTATGGCATTGTGTTACTGGAACATCTTTTCTATCTTGCAGAATTACTGGGGTATCCCTGGTACTCACAGCTGAGCAACTGAGATCAGGCACCTCCTGTAGTAGCAGTGCTCGCATCTTAGGGGATCTCTGGCTCTCCCAATGCTTTATTACTACATCGTGTTTGAAACAAGCAGTATCGGTTGTGAAAGGATTTGTAAGTCACATGCATTAGAGAAACTCTTTCAAAGCCTGTTTCTTTAATGTGTGAATTCCTTGAAACATGTAACTTTGTATACATTTCCAGTCACTAGAATGATATATTCTTTTTTTTTCCTTTTTAAAAAATAAAATGTTGATACCCACACTGTAAAATGCTACTGTTGGTTGTATTTTTAAGCAGTTGTCAGTAAACTTTACCATGGAAAGGAAGTCATCTATAGCAATAGCTTCCTCAAGCTCTTTTCCCCTTCAGCCTGTAGGAACAAAAAGGAATTAACCCTTTCAGAAAAAAATACATCTACATGCTCCACTTGTATTTTATTCCTTTCCTTTTTGGGATGGGCTTTTGGGACAGGTCGGGGGAGACTGGGGGCCTGTACTCAGTACAAAGGCCAAGGTATGCACTGGGAGGTGGTGTGGTCCTGCTGTCAGGTGTCTTATTCTGAAGGCAAAACAACCAAGAGGTCAGCATTTTTCCCTTGCCCTTTGTACCATTTAAATTCTCTTACTATTCTTTCAGTTAACATAGCTCTTCTGAGTATGCTATCCTACTCTGCATTCACTGTACTGTCCAGCATCATGTAGCATATTTCACTTGTCACTTTTCCTTGCATGGCATAGCTAATAAAAAAAAGTATAACAGACCTGAACCCAATGCTCACAGAATTACGCTAACAGCTTTCTTCCAGCTTGTGTCCTCTGTAAATACAGTTATTGTTGCTCTTTGGCTGATTTGTGTATTGCTGTATTTTTCCTGTATTAACTGTAGTGCCTTAAAATAACTCGTAACTTCCCATACGGTGCCATACTGAACAATTCAGTGAAGTCTGGATGAATGTGGTTTCCTGCAATTCACCAACTAGAAATCAAATAGTTTTGGCAAGAAAGTTACTGCGTTTGTTTGGTATGCTCTATCTGTGGTCAGCATGCTGCTTTATTCCATTTCTATCTTGAAAGTTTATCCCTCAGAATCTGTGTAGAAGTCTAGCATATTACTGTGATATGGCTGCAGAGGTCAATTCCCATTTCCCTTCAGGACTGTTAGTCATTTTTCTACTCTTCTGCCACATAGTATCTTCAACTGACTTGATCAATGTATTAAAATTCTTACTAGAGACCTTATGACTTTTGATTCAAGGTGTGGGGTTTTGTGGTGTTTTTTTTTGTTTTTGTTTTTGTTTTTGTTTTTTTTTTTTTTTTTTTGGGGGGGGGGTGGTTGTTTTTTTTTTTTTGTTTTTTTTTTTTTTTTGGCACATTACCTACCACTTTCCTTCTGCTTCTACCTGGCATGTAGTAATTGCCTTTTTCTGTAGCCTTGCCTTACTCGTACCTCAATGGTGTATGTTATTACCCTTATTAAAACTGCAATAAAATACCATACCAGTTTCAGGTTAAATTTTTCTTAACCATATACCCACTGTGTAAAGCTTTGGCTTTTCTGGGATCTGTTGGAGAAGCACCAAGCACTGCTGAGTAGATCCATTACCACGTGGAAAGATGCAGTTGGAGAGGGAGCTGTGGAGAACTCGGCTTCACCTTCTAGAAAGATCTGGCCATATGAGACATGATTAGGGCAGCTCTTTGCTAACCATGTAAGGAAGGCAGTCTACAGGACAGTTTGATATGCCAGATTTCAAGACCTCTGGAAGTGTTATTAAAGTGTGGGGAGGGAAAGGTGGAGTTAACTGCAGATGGCATTTTCCCTGGCAGCAGGCACCATTAAATTGCTGCAAATTGTGGTTCTGTTTGTTTTCAATTTAACTGCCCTGAGAGAGCTTCTGGCTCTTATTCATCTGGCAGGCCCATGCAAACTAAAAGATATTTTTTCTTTTTTCTCCATACCTAAATTTAAAAGGCAATGAATCACCTTGTAGTTAATGCCTTGCTTTTGGAGTCACTAGAAAGGTAAGACTCATCTGGTCAAATATAGTAATCTGGGTTTTAGGTCAGATGAACTCCATCTGACAAGCTATTGAAATATATTTACTTTGTAGGAAGAAATAAATCTACAATTTAAACTATTCATGCTTGACAGAGAGAGTAATTTGTCACTGGAACAAAATGTTAAAGGGTGTTGTGGATTCTGTATTGTGTGACATTTTCGAATTGAGACTGGCTGTCTTGCAAACAGGTCTTTCAGTTAAACCGCAAACTGCACTCCTAAGAGCAAGTCCTGCTGGAGGAAATTCCCAGACCTTTCTATTACAGAAGGTCAAGTTGACAGGAATTGTCCTTTCTGACTTTAAAACCTATGAAGTTTATAAGGCAGCTGAAAGTGGCCAAGTATTCAGTTCCTCTTGGTTCTCAGGTGGTCTAAGCTCTTCACCGCAGGTGCTGTAATGTGGTGGCACATTAGCTGTGCCCTGGGGAAACCTACTTTCGTTTCCTGTTTTCCTGCTGCCTTGAGATCCATGTGTTGGGAGGCTCTTCCAGGTCTGTTAGCACTTTGCCCACC
>JANXJC010000078.1:74735414-74751507 GCA_027564655.1 Leptodon cayanensis
CTGGAGCATCTCCTCCCCCTCCTTCTTCACTGACCTTGGTGTCTGCAGGGTTGTTTCTCTCACATGTTCTCACTCCTTGCTCCAGCTGCAGTTTCTGTTCCACAGCAACATTTTCCCTTCTTAAATTTGTTCTTCCAGAGGCACTACCACTATCGCTGATGGGCTCAGCCTTGGCCAGCAGCAGGTCCATCTTGGAGCCAGCTGGTATTGGCTCTGTCAGATATAGGGGAAGCTTCCAGCAGCCTCTCACCCCGCCCTGTAGCCCCCCTGCTACCAAAACCTTGCCATGCAAACCCAATACAGGAACCAAGGCAGCATCATGAATCAAAGGCCCAAAGGCCACTGGAGTGCGGATGGGAGACTAATACAGCCTCTGTTTGTGCAGCTTTTCTATCCCAAAGTGAGTTTCAGCTCTCCATCTGACAGTGTTGGGTGCTGGGGATGAAGGAGCTGGTTGGCACTTGGCTGACCATCTCCAGGCAGGTCTGGTGGGGCTGCACCGGAGCAGATTTCCACATGTGCCCAAAGGAGATCAGCACTGACGCATCAGCTGCTTGCTTTCTTCCCACTGCCCCATCACCTTCACCTTGGTTCATGACACCCTTTTCCATCAACAAGAGCCACCTGGCAGCTCTCTGGGAGAAGGGGACAGGGCCAAGGCCATTATGAGAGAGAAACCCTGAAGCTGTTGCAAGGGCTTTATCCCAGGACAGGCCAAAGAAGAGGACAAGGACAGGTTGTTGCCTGCCTTCCTAGAAAGAAGGTGAGGCATGGGCTCTATTGAGGGACAACATTGTCAAAGACCAGGCCATGGAGGCTGTTTTATTCCTTGCTGCTTCCTGTAAGTCCTTGGTAGTTCTGCATGCTCAGGTAGCGTTTATACTCCTAGCTCTCCCGTGCAGCCAAGGATTTTGTCCTCACCTTGTATCTCAAGGCAGAAAGAAGTCCTAGCCCACTGCCCAGTTCCAGCATGCCTGCAGTCCTGGTGTGCCCAGGGCCTCCGAGTTTGTGAGCATTCAACTCTTTAGGAGATTCTGTAGCCTTGTAGGAGCCTTGGACAAGTGTCTTATTAAACCACTTTGTTTATTCTTTACTGCATAAAGAATAATAAAAATCCTTCCTGGCACCACAAACTCCTTGTTGAGTGGGAGGTTCCTCTTCACTCTTCCCCATTCAAGCTCCAGTTCAGGAGAAATGTCCCTCATGAGGTTTCTCTGGTATAGAGCGTGCATGTGAGGAACTCCAGGAAAATGTGTCTGCAACTCAGCTGCTGTCGCGTGGCTTGTCACTGTTGCAAAAGATTAATTAGCCTAGAGAAGCAAGCGCAACCATCTCACTCCAGGGGGCTGGAGAATGATTCTACAGCCATATGAGCTTATCGGATTGAAAATATTTTTGTATCTAGCCATATCATAATAACAAAAAAGCCACACTGGAAAAGGAAAGTTCAATACCATAAAGGTGTGAAAGCTACAGAGAGAAAGACTCAATCATTTTAAAGGGCAACATTTTTATTCATGAAGCAGCTGAAATATTCTGTCAGCAAAGTTTTGTGGTGTGGCTTGTATTTATCATTATCAAATTAGAGTGCAGAGCTGGATTCAAACTTTAGCCAAGAAAGATTTCAAGACGTTCTTTTAGTTGCAAAACTGGGGTAACTATCTAAGGTTTACACCAGCCCTCTAACAGCAGTCTGAAGAAAGAATAAAAATTGGAGTTTCCTTGTTAAACTGTATAACAAGCTTAGGGCTAAAAAGTTGCGTTTGACCTGTTTTCCTAAAATTTCTAAAGAATTAAAAAAAAATCAGAATCTGATCTCCATAAACCCATCTTGATATCAAATTGTCTTGCTTGCGTAAAGCAGCACATCTCCTCTAGCAGCATCAAAGCCCCCCTGCCCCCAGAAGTGAAACAGCACAGTTTGCGTGAATGGCTCAAAGTCTGCATTCACATTTGGATAGGTCTGTGCAGATACGCTTCTGAAACACATCCAAGCCAAGAGCTGCTGCACCGCTGAATGAAACCATTGATCCCATATTTACCATAGTTTCAGGCAGCCCTGCAGTACCTGTATCCCTTGGGTTTGGGGTTTTTGTTTGTTTGTTTGGGTTCTTTTTTACAAATGGTAGGTGTACAGAGATGTCTGATATTTTGGAGTAAAACCAGCTGCACAGAGCGGGCATTGAATGAGATATACAGACACCCAAGAAACTTTATAACATGGAATTATGCAGGTTATGAAATCGAACATAAACAACACTTACTAAAAAGTTACATCAACATGAATGGGAAGACAGACCCAATTTTGGATCCTTTCCCTCACTGGGAAAGGTACCCAGTGGTGGTACCTCAGCAATACTTGTGGGGAAGCAAGCGACAGTATCACCAAGCAGATTTTTGCACCTGTGGAGCCCATGGGAATGTGGCCTTACCCCTTTAGATGTGCTTGCAAATCCCACTGAGTGGGTATCTGCGCTCACACAAAGTATCTGGATAAACCTGTCTGCAAGTGATGCGGGAGTCTAAATTTTTGTGGGGTTTCCTCTAATCCTCCCATCACTCATTGGTCGCACTGGGAATTTCAGGTGCTTTCTTAAAACAGTCCTTCTTGCAGGGGACCATGTCTCGGAGACGAGCCTCCCCCTTATCCCTGTTCCTACGTGGGAGGAGGTGGCTGCCCTTCAGCTGCTGCAGTTTCTCCCCTCTCATGCTCAGCTTTCCCCCTTGGTGCCTGAGCTGCCTGTGCTTGCTGGCTGCAGCTCCAGCTTGCTGACATCCCCATCACTGTCTGTGGGTTTGGAGGATGCAGCCAGGACATAAAATCTTACCCTCAGCTCCTGCAGCCTGCTGCAGTTACAGTGGGCCACCACTCCCAGGTCCTGGTTCTGTGTTGGAAAAGCCTAGGAGGTAGGACAAGCATGGTGTGCTCTCTCCTTTGGCTGTACTTTCTCCATGTCTGGTAACCACATGACAGGGCCTTTCTTAGCTGGAGGTTTCATCAAGAATATGGAAATTAGTAACCACCCTTGACTACATTTGCCCTGAGATCTTTTTTTGTTCCACTCTTACTTTTTCCCCTGGGGACATCCTGTGGCAATGACGTAGGACATTTTGTAGGGGTCCACTACCTGAATTGCTCCTTTTGCTGAGAGGGGCCAGCCCTCCTTCTTCTCTACCAGCGCTCTTCTCCATGCTCACCCTGGGGACCTGTTACCTTCTCAAGCTGCAACACTGCTAAATACCCTGGGAGAGTGTCAGGGAAAGGTGATGGAGACTTCATCCTGCACAGCAACAAATTCTACTCCCTTATCTACTCTCCTACAGGCTGAGTGGCATTTATAGTTGAAGGAGGAAAATCTTCTCTAAGAGCCCTGTTGGGGGATCGACTGGTTGAGCTCTTGCCCCACCAGGTGTAGTAAATCTTCTCTTTGTCCAGAGAGATCATAGGGAGTGACAGAGGACATTAAAAAATGTCTTGCAGCCTTCACATTGAACTGTATCAGAAGACATAGTTAAGCCTGAATTAGTTGTTCTTTGATGTCTATCTGCCAGTTGGTCTGAGGGCAAATGGCTATTAACAAAGCATTTACCCAGCAGAACCTGTCCAGCTGGGGCTGAGAATCTGACAAAGGAGATGAATGAAAGAAGAATAAATAAATGGGAGGAGGACAACAAGGAGAACAAGCTCTCAAGCTAAAGATTGCCAACTAGGATACACCTCTGAAAATATAACAAGAAATGTGCTGCCTGAAATGGTGGTTTTAATGGTTGCATGATCACAAATTACCTCAGCTCCTTGCAGGGAATTTGCACAGTTCCCACCTACTCCATCTTCTACTCTCCCCAGCCTCCCCAGGATATCCATTTGCTTTCTACTAATTTCTGCTGCTGGCCTGGAACTGGCTGAAACATCTTCCTTGGGATCTGGGAAACCTTCTATAAAATGTCCCTTGCCCCAATGCACTTTGATTGTCTCAAATGAAATTGCCTTTGATTTCTTTTGCTTGCTTGCATAAAATCTTTTAATTAAAGCACTGAGACACAGCTCATCTGTATCTAAGTCCATGAGTCCAGCCCAGGCCAGCTGGTTCACAGGATACACATGGCTAAGTGACACCAGACTTTGTAACTGGTGGCACATGAGGGAACAGTCACCCTTTGAATGCAGCTAACCAACCTGACCCAAGGATAGAGGAGGAGAGTTCTTGCCTGGAGTCGAAGGTGGTACCTTCCTCCTGCCTCCAGGATAGATAAGGACACCTTACCTGCTGACCCTGCTTGGCCACCAGTCAGTGCCATGGGTGCCCACAAGCAGTTACTTGGGTATTGTGGGGTGACCTGGTGCCCCTCTTGTGTTACTCTGGCTGCAGCTGAAAAGCTGCAATTGAGACATAAGACGTGACACCCAAGTATAAGTCATGAGACATAAGAACTTCCAGCATGGTCCCACCTAACCACCTCCAGGAGGGAAAATGAGTCCCATGACCCTCATCATAGGTAGCGTGGCTTTAATGTGCAAGAATGAGGTGAGACAGAGAGAGAGCTGGGGGACTGGTCATCCTAAAAATCCTTTCACTCCAGGAAAAGGGCTGAGTGTAGAGTAGGTATATATCTGTTGACATGATTTACCCTCTTCTAATTTGGGACATTCAGCATTTACCCACTTCTCAGTGCCTGGAACGCCACCAACACTTTAAAATCATCACTTGTGGAAATGCAAGATAACAGAATCTCCTCTATCTCTGAGCAACAGGGACACAAAGTGACATGTTGCCAAACCTCTCACCCGTGTCTGCTGCCTCTTAGACTAGAAGCTCCAAGTGCTGAGAGGACATGAAGCACTGCAGCCCAGCCCTGTGCGTACCCGGATGAACAGCTGAGCTTGAAAAACACAGCACAGTGATGAATGTTCTTGATACTGGGATGATGTTTGTCTGTCTAGACACAAGACAGAGATGATGGCATCTTCAGCCTCCAGTCATGAAAGGCAAAACACTGAGAAGACCTCTGTTCTACCTCCAGGGACTAGAAGGTGGAGGGACAAGTGTGAAAGAGTGTTGGAAGACCCAGCACAGGGGACAGGTGCAGAAGCTGGTCGTATCTGAGCCCTGCAGCCCGTGAGACAAGCGTGGTGCAAAAGGGGAAAATGGCAGCTGAGGGAAGTCTGGGAGCCCATGACTCTGCCCAGACTGGTGAGTGACAGCATGAACTTCCACTGAGTCCACCTGCAAAGGACAACTGAATTGCTTCATTGACTGTGCTGGGTATGGACCCAATCCAGATGCCTAAGTGTAGGGGTCTGGAGCCATTTGAGATGCCCTGGGGCGTCCTGCCTGCTCTAGCTGCCGCTCCAGAAGGGCTAAGGTCTCCTGCAGGCCCTGTGTCATTGCTCCAAACCTTTGAGCATTCTATGTGTGTGCAACTGGGTCAAGCCCTGGAGATCACTGAACTGGACCTGTATTCCTCCCCAGGAAACTATGGCCTGGGCAGAGGCAGAAATTCGACAAATCTCCCTATTTCTGTTTCCTTTATGTAGAACGCCCATTTGCATAGAGGCTTAAGAATGGCACAGGGAACAGATGAAAGGCCTGCCTGCTCCTGCACCCTGTGTCCGACAACAGCCACTTACACCTCCCTACCCTCTTTAGGAATGCTGCAACAGGGAGCAGTAAAAACCACATGGATGAGGTAGCTTTTGAGCTCCCAGATACTCTTCTTGGTTTGGTTTGAGTTGTGACAGAGTTTTTTGAAACCAGTTCTCTTGAGTGCCCAGAGCAGCACTGCATTAACATACTAACTGAAAGGAGTTTGTTGGTTTTTACTGGGAGGGGCAACCTCATTCACTGTCCCAAGGAGAAACACTGATGTTGTCTCATAATTAACACTTTTCTTTCTCTAATTTTCTTGCTGGGAGACAACTTCCCTGCCAGGCAGGCTTGGCTTGTCCCGGGAGATCTTCAACTGTTCTAAGTTGTACTTGAGAATACAGCAACACCTTTCTGGATAACCTTGCAAGGAACACCCCAGATGCTCAGGTTTCTGGCTCCCACCACTGGCAAATGGCCTCAGGTGGACCTTCTCTGCCAGATGCAGCAGCTAAGGCTCAGCCTGGGCTATCAGAGCTACAAGAGACGTAGTCTGAGTCAGAGGCAGCCTGGTTTCCCTGTTCTATCTGAACTGAGCACGCTCAGGCGTCAGTCACACAAACGTGTCATTTCACATGTCAGGCTCTTATTGTGACTGTGCCCTGTCCCTGGCCAGAAGCCTGAAAAGCCAGAGCATGGGTAACTAACTTGAATGGCTAATATCTAGGTAACACTCACCTCTCAGGTATGAGTCATTTGGACAACTTGTAATAGTTGAATTTTGTGTCTTGGCTGGCGTCAGCTCAGTCCCTGAAACAATTACATTTTCACTTAAATCTCCTGGGCTCAGTCGCAACCTCTGAACTCCACCCAGCACAGAAGAACAGTTTCTGTTGCCCTTCAACTTTGCTTTCCCTTTCTTGCTGCATTGCTTTAGGTTATCTCCAGCCATATTGTTGCATGTCTGAGTCCTTTCCTCTCACCTTGTGCTCATTCAGGAAGTGTTTACAGCTGTATTAGGCCTTCAGGAGGAAAAAAGCTGATCGGAGAGGAGAAGCCATGCTGATAAACCTCCCCTGAGCCTGAGGAACAGAAGCACTAGCACCTGGTCCACAGGAGAGCCACAATCCAATAAATCCTGGCTCAGGTGCTCCCTGACCTCTAGGAGCAGCAATGCTGCTCCAGCACATCTGGAGGATCCCTGGCCAGAAGCAGCTGGCTCTTGTACCAGCCCTGCTGAGCTTCACAAGCTAAGTGGTCCTGTGAAGGGCTGTGTGATCCCTATTTGCCTCATGTGCAAGGCCCTTGCCTGGGTGGTGTGGTCTCCCACGCTCCCTCCTTTTGAGACTGGGCTTACTGGGCAGAAAATCCATGGGACAGAAAGCAGCAAAGCAAGGAAGACCCTAACCCTGAAAGGGCAAGGGCAGCAATAGTTCTGCTTTCTTTTAGTTCAGTGACCTTAAAGCCTTGAATCCCACTCGCGGTGAGAGGGGTTGGATTTAAACAAATAAAAAACAGGGCTCTAGGATTTAGAACTGAACTGTAGAACCAGTGGAAAAAAGTTATGTTTTGTATCTATAATCAAGGGGAAAATAACACAAGAGGGAAAGTCTCAGGAGATGAGAGCTGGTTTTGGGAGGGGTGGATCTCCCTATTTGTGCTATAGGGCACTCGTGTCTCTCCTGCAGTGTGCGTGCCAGGTGCCTGGAAGTGAGGAGTGGCGACGCAGAGCTTTCCCACGCCTGAGACCCTTTGCTGGTCTGGGCACGAGTCTTTGTGTGCCTTTAAAGTAGAGAAAGCAGCACCACCCTGCCCCTGGGCGGGTGGGGAGAAGGTGTACGCTGAAGATAGTGTCGTGCACTGATGGAGACAGCCTGTACACAATATTTGCTATTCAATCATTTTGGTTAAGTGGCTCAGTATTTTCCCTTCCCATGACCTCTTCTCCACTCAGCCCTTTTATGTGCCCCTTCCGCGTTTCGGCATCTCTGAGATTAATTTGTCTTCCAGGTTTTGTCCTGCTCCTCTTTTTCATTAAGGCACTCTTCCTTTTCCTCCTCTTCAGTGTTTTTCCCTCTCGTCTCCTCCCACCTTGGTCCTAGCAGAGCCCCCCAGACCCATTTATACTTGTGGGTCATGGAGGCAGGGGTGGAGGACCAGTCCTGATAAAGCAAGCTGGGAATTTGGGGGCAGAGGGGATCTGGGAGCTCTTGCTCCAGTCTAGCAGCCAGCCAGCCACATTGGTCTGAGGAGCTCTCATAAAATATTCCCAGAGTTTTATCAAAGAGGTGATGCTGTCACGGGTTTGTTTATTATTTCCCTTCAGGGCTTGGTCTCTTCACGGCTTCTTCCTTTCATTTTTGAGGAGGAAATGTTTGCAGCTGTGTCAGCCCCTGGGAGGAAAGTAAGCTACAAAGGGACCAGCGGTAATGAGAGCCTTTTCCTGAGCCAAGGTAACACAGCTTTATGGTCACCTATGCCCTAAACATGTGGGAACCAAGCTCAGCCCTCAAGGACTCTGCGTCAGGAGCTGGTCACTGGAGGAAAGAGCCATGGCAGGGGATCAGGGGTACAGCCTGTGTACTGTCCCATGGACTCTTTGGGTTCTGTTCCTCCTTGTGCTCCTCTCCCTACCTCCACCTCCCTCTGAGGTCTCTGGCCATCACCATGCTTCTCCTCCTACCGTGCCCAAACCTTCCTCTCTGAGGGGGTCCTCGCTGTCTCCTCACCTCCCACCCAGTGCACCTACTCAGCCATTTCAGCTGAGCTTTGAGCAAATCTCTTTAAATCCTTCCCTCCTCCTTCCTCTTCCTCCCCTGTTAAAGCCTACATCCATGGGGATTTCACCGGGCAAGGGTGCAGGAGGGACTTTTACATGGTGGAAGCAGATGAAGGGGCAGGGACAGAGGCAGGTGAGTTCCCATCCCCTGATGCCTGCCTGTCCCTGCCTTTGCTCCACACATGTACCATGCTGTGACATTGCCTGAGGCACCCCATGAGCCTGGGACCAGAGCTTCTTCACCTGATGCCCTCGGGCTGTTTTTTCTCCACCCTTGGTGTGCAGCTCAGTCACTTTGCACCTTCCCGGTGTTTTGGAAGGAGCTTCTGCTCTTGTGCTAGTATCTTTGTTTTCTAACACATTTCCCACATTCCCACAGCCCCCAGGCCACTTTCTAACTCATTTATTACTGCTGAAGATCTCTCTCCCCATCACCATGTCTGTAAGTATTGCATGTGTATAAGCACAGCAGCAGGAGGGTCTCAGGGTCCTTTGAGAGGACTTGCAGGGTGGAAACCCTCTGTTATTTTCTCCCACATCACCTCCTTTTCCTTCCTTACCCTCTTTCCCTTGTGCATGTTTGGGAGCATCATGAGGCACACCACTGAAAAACTCCACTTCAAAGCCAGGAGAAAGCATGAACAAGGAAATTAATGAAAAGCAGTGGGGTCTACTTCTATGATATATGCCCTTGCTAGTAGCTTTGGTCTCCTATTTTTTTCCCTTCTGGCATCACAGATGTCCCATGCTGAAGGAGGAAGAGAGCTGTCTCTGGAGAAGGTTCGGTTGCAGTTGAGCTCTTGGCTATGCCTTGCAGTATCAGCTGTAGGCCAGATAGATAAGCAAACAGTTCTCAGTAATTTTTCCTACGAGATTTTGTTAAGTTTCTTCAAAGGAAACCAGGAAAAATCTTCTAGAGTGATCTGTGTACAAACAAGCTATTGGCTTCAAAACAAGCTTCATCTCTGTCTTGGATCCGCAGCTCACATGATACTCCTAATCTCATGTTTTTAGTATATCAGTGCTCCGCAGGCAGGGAAATCTACCCACACAAGAAGTGATCTCTCCTGCAGGGCATAATTTTACTTACTCTTGGAGACATACAATGAGGACATGATTATCCACTTCTGTCTGGTTTCCCCAGGAGACCAGGACTCTGTGATCATGCAGTCTGGGTGTGTGAGAGGGTTGAGTGCACCTCTCTGCTCCCCTGCCACCTTTGAACCACTTGGCCCATTGCAGGTAAACATGGGAGAGTGGCAGACGCAGCAGGAGTGAAGAATTCCTACAAATTTCATAAAAGTCTCTGGCTGGATAGAGGACTGAAAGTGTGTTGTTGACCCCACTGAGGGGGAATTCATAAGCATGACCTTTATTGCATGACAGAGACTCCACATGCATGCAAGCCATGGGAAAACAGATCATCGCCATGCACAGAAAAGCTCATTTTCAGTCAGGGACACTGGATCTCCTAAAGTCATGGAGAACTGGCAAGACCAAGTAATCACATCATGCTTGTGTAAGTATCTTAGGATGGTATTGGGAAGCAGTCACCTGTGATAACAGGATCCTAGAGTTGCAAAAGTTTGGTTTTTTGTTTTTTGGTTTTTTTTTAAACTTGGAAAACAATCTTGGTTTTCAAAGCTTCTCCTGTTTAAAAATGGAATTGGCAAAAGGTGACTGGGCTTTTCAGAGAGGAAAGCCTATTTTGGCTAAGCAGGCTGTTCTTGCATAGGGCTTCCATCTGGTTAGGCACGTCTAGTTAGACACAATCCTCTCCGTATTCAGCAGCTGACATCTGAAGCTTCGTTCTTGCTTGTTTTCCCCTGTGTGGAAATATGCCTATTTAAAAAAAAAAGAAAAAAAGAAGAAAAAAAGAGGGAATAGTTAAGGGGGGAAAAAGGAAGCAAAAGTTATTGATGGCAGCTTCTCAGCAGCTTTGCAAATTGAAACTGCTGGCTGACTTCTATTAATTTTATTAGTTAAGGACTTTATTTTGCTTTTATCCACAAAAGCAAGGGTCTATGCTGACTAGCCTGCTCGTCTGCTCTGGAGGACCAAATCCTCCAAGTCCCCAGAGCCTTCTGGCTGTTTCGGGGTGTCATTTTTCCCCTTGGGCAAACCAGGCCCAAACACCAAACCTTGACTCACTGCTGTAAGTCAGCTCAGAAAGTGTCTGTCATTCTGTGCTGTTACTCATTTCTGGGAAAGAGAAGGCAATTACATTGGTCTTTCTGGTTTCGAAGGAAAATGTGTGCTGTTCCAGGGAGTAGAGTTGGCTCATGGAAGATGCTGGTGTAAGATCCAGGCACAGCATCACACACACCTGCCCACCACCCAGTGCTGTTAGATGTCTGAGTCTGTATCCTTGGCACTTGGTGACCATGGAGCAGACTCCTTATCTTGTGTGTTTGTCAGTCATCTTTGTTATTTTCTCTCTTGTGAGAAAACAAAAATGAGGAATGAGGACAAGGATCAAAGTTTCAAGGCCCTGGAGGGACTGTAAGTGAATCACATGGATCCTCTCCAGATATGAGGCAAACAAGATCATGTCATCAGGGCGCTGCAGAGATCGTGCCGGGAAAAGGCCAGCTCTCTGTGAGGCTGAAGTGATCTGGATGCAGGAGTTGAATGCAGCATGAACAAGTTTGCAGTTGATACCAAACTGGCAGCTGCTGTTGAGTCTCTTGAGGGACAAGAGGCCTTGCAGAGGGATCTAGATAGATTGGAGCATTGGGCTATGATTAAGAGGATGAAAGTTAACAAATCAAAATGCCAGATTCTGCACCTAAGGTGGAGTAAGGCTGGGCATAAGTATAAACTGGGAGAGGAGTGGCTGGAGAGCAGCCCCGCAGAGAGGGATCTGGGGGTGCTGGTTGATAACAGGTTCAACATGAGTCAGCAGTGTGCCCTGGCAACCAGGAGGGCAAACCACGTCCTGGCGTGCATCAAACACAGTATAGCCAGCTGGTCAAAAGAGATGATCATCCTGCTGTATTCAACATTGGTGTGGCCTCACCTTGACTGCTGTGTGCAGTTCTGGGCCCTACAATTTAAGAAGGATGTGAAGGTCCTTGGATGTGTCCAGAGGAGGGCAACAAAGCTGGTGACAGGGCTGGAGGGAATGTCCTATGAGGAGGAGCTGAGGGCCCTGGGTTTGTCTAGTTTGGAGAAAAGGAGGCCGAGGGGCGACCTCATTGCTCTCTACAGCTTCCTAGGGAGGGGAAGGGGAGAGGGAGGTGCTGATCTCTTCTCCCTGGTATCCAGCAATAGGACGGATGGGAATGGTTTAAAGTTGTGCCAGGGGAAGTTTAGACTGGACATGATGAAGCATTTCTTTACTGAGAGGGTGGTCAAACACTGGAACAGGCTTCCTAGAGAGGTGGTTGATGCCCCAAGCCTGTCAGTGTTTAAGAGGCTTTTAGACAATGTCCTTAACAACATGCTTTAACTTGGTCAGCTCTGAACTGGTCAGGCAGTTGGACTAGGTGATCATGGTAGGTACCTTCCAACTGAAATAGTCTATTCTATTTTTCTGGTGTAAGGTAACAGCTATTCCTTTGTACTCTGCCATCCTCCCCTTCACCCTCTGGTCTTTCACTTTGTTACCTGATCTCTATTCTTATTCTTTGCTTTTGGGGCTGGACAGGTTTCCTATTGAAGCAGGTCCATCTCTGGCTTTCAAGCATCTTTTATCTATCAACTGCTACAGTTCCAGTGTCTTGTAGAAAATGAATGTCATATACAGAGCCTGGACTAGCAACAGCTATGAGATGACTCACACTGTGTCTTCCAGCCTTGTCTGTGTCCAAGGCAGTGCTTCTTCTCCCAGCATGGCTTCATAGGAGGCTATATGGGTCAGACCTGCAAGCTAGCAGGAACTGGTGATTTGCCTAACGTGACTGTCCCTGAGGCTCATCACCTGGCTCCCTCTGCACTGAGCTCTAGAGGTATGGGCATAGTTAAGCTTTTTTGCAGAGGTTTCCCATTTCCTAAGAAGGACACATTTGGCTGAAAAGTAATTTGAATAAAAACGTTGACTGGCTGTACTCTTAGATGTTGGGTCTACAGCCAGGGAGGCTTTGGGATTCCTCTGGAGCCTGTTTCCCTAGATTATCGCTAGAGTGTTTTTGTGTTTACTCCCCACCTCCTCCCCTCTGTTGCCATAATAGAAAATAAGTGACCTAATCGTGGATGTGGACTCCCCTGTGCCTCACAGCACTTCAGGACGCATGCCTGTTTCATAGTGGTTACAGTCAATGTCAGACAAGAACTGACACCTGGATGAAGACCCAGGGGCAGAAGAAGGGAGTGAGACCCTGGGGATCAGCCTGACAAATGGTGGTTTGAATGCAGAGGGTTGCCAGAAGGCGATGGACAGGGAGTGTGAGGTTTCCATGGGTCATCTTTGAGGAAAATCCCCGAGGAACAAGGACCATAGGACAAAAGATAAATGCACATGTTTGAAAACCAGCAGGCAATGGCACAGGCTACCTGGACTACCCAGGGTTGGTAGCCAAACCCTTTGTGATGACCACTGATGGCTTCCCGCATGGGATTTGACCAGCTGGAGGAAGTGATCACGCATTCTGGTCACTGCAATAGCTCCCCATAATCCCAATGTCTGATAGACCCCTACAGCTCTGTGCTCAGTCCTTGGCATAATGGTTGCCAAGGTCCTTGAAAGTGCAGCCAGAATGGGTGCTAGAGCGCAAAGGCTTTGCTGAACTTGAATGGCGCCATTCATTCACCAGTCACTTTTGCTCTTCCAGCCCTGCTAAGATACTCATTCTTTGGGAATATAGCTTGGAAAAATATTTCTGGAACAGTTATTAACACTATGCATAATGCAGCTTTGTTGCTGTTGGCTTACGCTTTTGGTCTGGTGGCGGATGTGGGATGTGATGAGAATTTCCTGATTCTCCTTTCCCTCTTGGTACACCCTGGACTACGGGCACCTGAACAGAAGCAACCAAGATATTACAGCTTAACGAGTTGTGGTGATCTGCAATAACTCTGTGGCCCCAGCCTGTCTCATCTGTCAAGACATCATTTGTCACCATCTCTTTGGCCATGGACTCAAAACACCTAAAAATGATCCACTATTCCTGGGTTAGGAAACGCTATTATTCAAAAGGAGGAAAAAAGAAGAGCAATTGGCTTAAACTGAGGAAGGGTGTGAGTCCAGAAACCCACATTTTGTACCTTGATGTTGTTCCAAATGGAGCCAGAGCCGCTGCAGGTCACAGGCACTGTAAGACTCAAAATACAGCCTTCCTGGGGGACCTCAGAGGCTTTCCCCACTGTCCTGCTGTATTGCAAATATCTTCCTGGCTAACATGTCTTTTTCACATGCCCTCTCCATTACCTTCCGTCAGTGTGGTCCATTCAGGTGAGGGAAGTACAGCCTACAAACCTTTAGTTTCCTAGAGTATTGGAATGTCATGGGCAGGAGAGAGCCTTATCACACTCATTGGCATGGTCTTCTTGGAGTGGCAATTAATTCAACATGAACTGCAATGCCAGCCAAGCTGAAGAAAAGTAAACAAAGAATTTGTCTATGAAAGCAAAACAAACAGAAGAGTGAATGTGCTGGAAGAAAATATGAATGAGAAAACCACACTTTGCACCAGTCGTCCTAAGGCTGGCCTTCATGACCTCTCTAGCTGTGCATCACACAGCTAGCCCAGGACCCCTTTCTCTGCCTGTCCTGTTGTGCTTTTCTTATGCAAACTCTGCAGCCTTAAATTGTCCTTCATGGGAGCAAATGCACATTTCAATATTTATCTTCCTTTTGTACCCAAATTCAATGTGAAGTTCTGTTCAGATCCAAATCTTGCTTCCTCTCCCCACAAATGACCTCTTTCATTACTGACTTGATTAGGAGGCAAACTTTTCCCTGTGAAATTACTTACTCTGAATTGTTACCGTATGGTGAGGTAGGACTCTTGTTCTACATGTACTCGCACATGTGGCTCATTACAAGCTCTGGGTTGAGACTGACAAGCAGTAAGTTGAGGACGATTTGTCTGAGGGAGACTGATCCCTAACCTAGATTTTGAAAGCTGCAGTCCTTCATTCATATTCTACATGGACGAGACTGCTTCTGTTAGGAAGCTACTGAGCTGTGTTAGTCCCAAAATACAAACTTCTCTGAGATAGATGTTATCTTAGATTACCAGTGGTCCTGCATACTTTTTGTTGGTAGTGGTGGTAACTTGGAGACCATCTGCCACACACCACTCATCTCTGTTCCCAGGCTGGCATGGGAACTCTTAGAACAGATCTGCCTGAAACAAATCATCTTTTCTGGCTTGTTTTTCAACTAAAGCAGTTCACTGATCTCCTGTGTGGACACACAGAAAGCTGGCAAAGCTGATGGGAGGACTATACCACAGGAGCTCTGGTCTAAGGAGATCTCTGGAGATCTGCCCTCCAACCTCTGACAGAATTGTGCTCGGTCTCCTGATCTTGGTACCCCTCCTCTGCTCCTTCTCCAGTTTCTTGATAGGCATGTTGAACTGGGGGCCCAACAGTGGAGATGATAGTAACTCCCTCGGTCTGCTTGCCACAACTGTCCTAACATAGCCCAGTCTATGGTTTGCCCAATTTGCAATGAGAGCACATTGCTGGCTCATAATCAGTCTGGCATTAACAATATGGTAAGATATCACAAGCAGGTCAGGGTAGGGCAGCAATATCCTTCACCAGTACCTGCACTGATGGTGGACCCTTCCCCACAGACTCAGCAGCGTGGTAACATGGGCGCTCAGTTTGCACACCAAACATGGCTCATGCCAGAGGACTGTTTTTCAGCCACCTGTGAATAAAAAGCCATAGCAGCAAACCTGCACTCCAAGAGATCTCAAATAAAATCCCAGTTGCTTTGTGAAGAGGGGTGTGATTTAACTCTTCCCTCTGACTTACTTACCCTGCAGTGCATGTCGCAAAACCATATTCAGGAGCAGTGTGGGAAGCACCATCATTTTAAATGATGCCTGTGTTGCTTGTGGTCTGTAAAGATCTCACCAGATATTGCTGAGGATGTTAGCTCTGATACCCTGGGAAAGTTCCAGCACAGATAATTGCCTCCTGCCTAATTCAATTCACATTTAATAGAGTGGCAACACTCAAGTGAATGCCCCCAGGGTAAATGAGCGGTGGGAATCATGAGTGCACAGCAAGAAGATTAAGAAGCAGAGATGGAAATCCACTGAGAATCAATGTTTGGGGAAAAGCCCTCCTCCCCTGCCCCAGGAAGTCCTGAGCCAGTTTCCTGCTTTGGGCTGTGCCAGCCTGAACGTCTGGAAAGAAACCTTGGGTTGTATTTCTTCTAGAAGGGTGATGTCATGAAGGATTACATCGTGGATGGTGCCATGAGGGATGCACAATTCTTTCTGCAAAACTCTTCACAAACCTTCTGAAGGAGACTTCTGTGTTCTCTCTAGACTTTGTTGGTAGGTGTTACATGGACCATGGACTTTTGTTTCCATGTGCTTGCTGTCCCTCCTAGGGAGAAAGGAAGGTATTCTGCTTGCCACCACTGGTGGGAAAGCAGCAATAATGTGAGCATACAGCTCTTCTGTAATGTGGCTATTGGTGCAGACTCTCTGCATTACAGAGCTGACACCACTTAAATCCTAAGTGCATCTTTGTCGTGGTTTCAGCCCAGCCGGCAACAAAAGACCGCGCGGCCGCTCGCTCACCGCCCCCCCCCCTCCCCCTCCGG
>JANXJC010000078.1:74751607-74779594 GCA_027564655.1 Leptodon cayanensis
CGTGGCTGGTTCAGGTCAGCTGCCCCGGCTGTGCCCCCTCCCATCTCACAAGTTCCTGTAGAAATTAACCCTATCCCGGCTGAACCCAGGACAATCTTAAAATACTCAAACATGTTATCTGCAGAGGAAAACCAGAAATAACTGCTAGGATAGGTGGAGATAGGCATGTCAGAGGGACAAGAGGATCTATCCTGTCTTAGGCATGGCTAAGCTGACACTTGCTCCTGTATTGTATATTCCTGTACAGTCCTTCCTCCCCACACATTAAGCAATGGGTTGGTTTTGCTGAAGATCTCCCTCGAAGTGCTTAAGGAAAGGTCTCTGCCCTGGCAGAGGTTTGCTCTCTCTGCTCTGCATTCTTTGAGATTTTATCTACTATGTTTATTATTTTTCTCAACAGATTGGCAGCCTTGCTAGTCTCCGCGTTCCTCTGTGCCAGGTGTTGCACGTGCATTTAGTGAAAGATCTGTCAGAGATCCTACAGTCCCAGATAGGTCAAAGCAGGACTGGACAGTGACAGCCACTCCATACTGGGTTCACATCTTTGCTTTTACCTAGTCTGGGTGCTGCATGGAGGCACAGAGGGATGCAGCTTACCTTCCCTTATCTTTGGTGTGAAGAACTGCACCACTACAATTCGTCTCCAATAAAAAATTGGAGATCTCCTCAACTTTCTTGGAGTGCTGACATCCTCCTGTTTTATGCCCTTGGAGGTACCTGGCTCCCTGTTGGCCATCCCTTTCCCCATCTGACAGGAACCCCCTCTCCTTTCCAATGTCTAAGCTGTGCCTTGGGGCTATTCCCAACCTTACAGCTTACAGTCAAGTCCTGAAAGTCTAAGCATCAGCCCACTGCCAAACAGCCCTTCAGATAAGCCCCCAAGCAGAAAAACGACCTCCTTTCCACCTGTGCAGACCCTGGGGTTCCCTCTCTGGGCTCTGTTAGCAATAAGAGAACAGCTGCTTGTGAATCCAGGTGGTGACCCTGAGCCAGCCAACCTCTGCAGGAAAGTTAGCTCAGAACCTTCAACTCACCTCTGAGCCCCGAGAACAGATCTACTGTAGTCTGTGCAAGTACTGGAGGAGAAAACGGAGAGTAGGACCCAACTATGTTTTTCCATTTCAATCCAAATTGAATCAATTACTCATCCAACTGTGCTTTCCTTGTTATGCACTTAAGGGATATTCTCACTCAAGTGATTTCTGAGCCAGAGTCTTATTTGGAGGGTGTGTTATAATTCAGCTAGCAAGCTGGGGCAGCTGTCCCTGGCAAGCTGGAGGTACTGAAAGGATCTTGGCTTCAATAGATGAAGATAATTGGGGAGATTTGACAAAGGAGAAAGAAGAGAGGGGAGAGAGCTGGTTTCATCCAGTTATGCATACAGAATGTTAAGTAATCACATAACTTGGTAGTAATGATTCATTTTGGTGATGCCTTGTTAAAGTTCTGGGCTAGTTGAGTCTTGCACCCATGCTCTAGGCTGAAATGGGGACAAAAGCGTCTCTGGCTTTGAGGTCTTGTTAAATATTGTATAAGGAACTCATCTCTCTTTTCTAGTGGAAGCAGAGGCTAACTCTGGAGGGGTTAGTGTGCCTGGGCAGGGACTCTCGAAATGGCAGGAACAGCCTGATGGTGGTGGATGTATCTCTGAAATGAGGAGAGACATGTGATTCTAGGCTGTGGAAAACATGGGTCTTTATCTGCAGGCAGCTCTTGGCAAAGTGTGCTCTTGCCAACTGTAACCTTGGCAGAGAGCACATATGAGCCATGCACATGCCTTCCCTCTAGTGATGTTAATTAGACAGCCATTTCCTTTGGGGCCAAAGGCATTTTGGATCAGTTGGCACTGGCCTATTGTCCAGAATGACTGTGTTTTAATCCTGGCTTTGGTTTTATGCAGATTTTCTTCATCCTCCCTTGTGGAAACCAGTTCCTCTGTCTGCAGTCTGTAAGAGGAAGAAGCAGTTTTCTTTGGCCGTGACACTATGAGTCCATAATGGTGAGCAAAAGGAGAAGGGAGCCTTTTTCTTCTTGGTGTGCATGTCAGCCCAGCCAGCCCAGCACAGGAGGGGATCCCGTGTTATATGCACATTGTGTTGTTGGTGACAAGCTTAAGTATCACATTCTTCGCTTTCAATGTGCAAAAAGCCAAACCCTGGACAACCTGGGGCATAGGAATGTCTAGGAAATCAGAATTACTGGTTCATTCCCGGAACGGGGATGTTGTAAGAGTCCTATGACATATCTGAGTTTCCAAGTGTTGAGTGACCTCAGTTCAGCCTCATGCGATAGGGAATTAATTTCTTAGCTTCCCTTGCAGGAAGGCCACTGAGTTGTTCTGTCCGTGACAGAGCTATGGCCACATCCCAAAAGATGAACCTGGCACCCTGCAAGAGGTCCCAGCAAAAAAGCCAGGGACTGCATGAATGATGGAGATGGGGTTTGTACTTCCATAACCCTCAGTACCAGGTCTGTATTCTGCTGGGTCATGTCACAACGTGGATTTGAACCAAAACAGGTTCCAGTTCTGAATAAATTTAAATTCAATTAGCCAGGATGCATAATACAGACTTTAAGCAGCACGTATGATTTTATATATGCCTGACCCAGCACATGCACTATGCTGAGGACAGAGTTAGTGCGTGGTTCCCTGCCAGTATCGGCCAAGCCAAACGTGCTGCTGCCACCTTGTCCTCTCAGTCCCTGCCAGCTTGGCCACATGGCCTGACCACATTGCCCTCTTCGCTGCTGGGTGAGTGTTAGATGGATCCGCTCCCTGAACTGCCTTGCCAGGGGAGCACAGGATCACTGGCAGTGGCACGAGGGTGAAGAAGGAGGAGGAAGTAGAAGGAGATTGAGGAGAACACACAGAGCAGACGATATAGGAGAAGGAAGTGGTGATCTTGGCTTAACTGCCATGGTGTGATACTGTGTGGGCTTAGTGCAGTCAGATGACATCCGATTTGAGCTAGAGACAGCATAGTACAGACTGTGCTGGGTCTGTTCCAGAACATAGCCTGCCAGGTCAAAGGTAACCATTGGAATAAATTTCTGCCAGCAGTGTCAACTTCTGCTGCACCAGAGCTTTGCTTCATGTAGCTACAGCTTCTTTTTCTGGTACTAGGAGTCCTCTCTAACCCTTGGATGCATATGGAGAGGGCACTGGCTTTCTGCTTACCCAGCTCCATCCTCAAGAACAACTCAGTTCTGACAGGCCAGTATGGCAGAAAATATCTATTCCTTGGCACAGACAAAAGGCAGGTCAAGACCTGTATTCCAACAGCTATTTTCTGCCTGCTTCGTAAATAGCAGGTCTTGATGGGTGAAAACCCATGTGAAACACAAAAGTTATCCCCTTAGCAACAGGTGCTATAACGAGAATTGTGTTTATATTGGAGTAGCTGGAGCAACCCTATCATGATGCCGTGTGTCTTGGCTCACCTGTGCATTGCTTTCAGAGCAGGAGAGACTTCTTGCTGCCTCTAACCCTGCCACATGGGGTTGTCACCGCAACGGGATTGTCATGGGGACTGAATGATATAAGTACAGGCAGCATGTTCTTTGCAGGATTGCTTTTGGCAGGGCACTTATGCTGTCTGTGAGACCATGAGCAAGTCACTTAGCTCTCTGTGTTCAGGTCTCTTCACTAAAGCATTTAGGAACTGGTGTTGCCTCTTTCTATGCATGCATAGAGTGCTGGCATAACTGGATCTTGTTGCAGTTATGTTTCCCTAGGGATTGTATAAGGCAAAGCACTATCAGAACATCTTGTGAATCCGTGGGTTTAATAACTTCAGAACACCTGATATGGGGAACATTGTAGGGCCTCCAGGGATAATGCAATGCACAGGCTCCTCAGATGGGATTCATCTGGCAGGCTAAGACTCATGCATTTAGCTGCCATTTGAAATGCCCCACATTGTTTGAAAAATCCTCATGTCACTGTCAGACCTGATGCAGGGACTGCAGCAAGCCCATAACAGCAGCTTAGCATAGCATCTCAAAGGGAGCATGCAGCAGAATTGAGCCCTATCTCAACAACTGTGTTCAAGTTCCCATACCATCTCTGTCACTGTGCTCCCCAAAACTGAGCACCTCTCTTGATCTTCAGCCACAAAACTGACATGGAAGTCCAGATCCCATTGCTGGAGTGTGCAGAGTGTATGCTTCATTTATTTCTCCATTTGGTCTTGGGATGTCTAATAGGAAGAGTGTGTAAGTTTTTCTCAAAGCCCCAGCTTCATCTTCGCTTTCATCTTTATATGCAGCCTCTTTTGCCTCTGCACATGGAGCTGCATGTGTGAATTTTTCACCACTGATGCTCTTTTCTAAGGATGCAGCTGTATTCAGACTACTCCTTCAAAGTGCAGATGCGTCCGTAGTTAACAGATCACAAAGTGGTGGTGCTTCATGCCAGCATTTTCTGAGCTTTTTGCCCACTTGTATTAAACCAAACTCCCGTGTCTGAGTCAGGCAGGCAAGTGGGAATGAGAGAAGCAGCATTTCTCAGTGTTCGGTCTAATCAGAGACAATTCCTCAGAAATTGCTCCCTGGGCTGATGACCTGAGCCGTGCCCCACAACACAAGCTCGACTACTGGACTACTGGATCTGCAGTGTTGGGCCATTCAGTGGCCTGTCTTTGGCTGGCTTGTCTGCACTGATCCTGCTCCTGACCTGCCCAGCAAGAGGGTCATGATGATAATTTCTAACACTCTGTCCATGGCTACAAAAGCCCATGTCCCAAAGGGCTGTCATCTCCTGAGGCAGTGTGTGACTGCCCTGCTAAAGCTCATCTTTCCCCCAGTGAACATTTCCTTTTGCAAGAGAAAAGGGATAATACACCTATCCCCTTTGCCCAGCACATGTAATTCCTTTCTCTTAAGTGTCTGCATCCCCAGGCTGGAGACAGAAGATGAACCCGCTTTATTATGTTTTTCATTGTTTGCCTTTACTCTACGCACTTCTAGGGCTTGGTTACATGTCACTAGGAGACAGACCTGGATGGGCTCTGCCTTTCCACCGCGGGGGCCCAGAGGGCTTCTTCAGTAGTTATAGAAACCCTGATATAGTCTACTTTTCAGAGAGCTTGCTCAGAGCTCCCCACTGCTTGCTGAAGACTTTCCAGCACATGAGTAGTCATGGGCATCCAGTAGAAGTCCCAGAGGAGAAAGGTGTTTTCCATTCATGAAGAAATGTAGAGCTGGTGTACACTAGAGTGGCATCAGAACAGACAGCTTACAAGGTAATGTTGTGGAGACTATTTCAAGAAAGAATTGTTCCGCTTCACAATCGGTCAAAACTTAAAAAAGACAGCGTTAAAACATTCTGTTGAAGTGAAAATTAATCTTTCTCTAGATCCAAAAGACATTGCTTCCTATTTTCGTCAGTTTGGTTAATGAAGTGAAAGAATAGAAAGAGCAGCCTTTCCACTAGTTGTGTTATTGGCTTGCTCTCAGCCAGGCACTGCCCAAGAGACGTCAGATATCTGCACATTGTCAGCAGGTCTTCCTTGGCATTGTGACTTTGAGAGGAACCTGTCACGGAGAGGAGGAATATTGCTCCCATGGTCTCACCAAGGTTGTTCCTAGAAATATGTCCCCTCTTGTAGCCCCCAAATCTGCCCTAGAGCCTTTTGCAGGAGGCAGCACCAGCTTGCCACAGTCTTTGTTTTGCGTCACCCTCACGCTACGGTTTTCCACATCATCAGTGAATGTAATTTTGGCTTTCCTCAAACTGAGATAGAGGTATTTTAAGACCTCATTAAGACAATGCAGAGACCTGGACCCCAGTTGTATTCCTCAGTCTTTCACTCTATGTTCATGCAAAAGTTCAAATACAAAGATGGCAAAAGCTGTCTTGAAAAAAGTTACATTAGGGAGGACTTTTTTCTCTAATATGGGACTGCCCTAGTCTTTTAATAATCTTATAATCCCTGTTTCACAAATCTGCCTTTCTTCTTTCACTTTTGTTTTTATTTTCATTCTGTATCCACCTAATTATAATTTCCATACATTTCGTATCACTAGCACTGGAATTTCCCATGTCTTATCTGAATGGCATTATTTTTTATTTACTTATTATACTGCATGATTAAATCATTAAGTAAAATTCTTTTAGTCTCTTTCCATAAAATCTAATGTCTCTGGGGCAGGCTCATTAAAATCTTGTGGTTTTCCAGATGATTCCTTGAGGCCTAAAAGACACACAAACCCCATTCATTTATCAGTATATCAGCCCTATCAGGTATACTTACAATATCCCAGGTTTGAAGATGTGGGGCAGAGCGATTAAAGACCATGTCTGGGGGGATTTTGCTTGCATCTATGTCACTGATATGTTAAAAATCTTTTTACTGGGACATGTTCTTGTTGTAAAACTTTTATTTCATATAAAAAAACAGTTTGCAAAGGGCCCCAGGATGTCTGTAGCCTAGTCTCCTGACTTGCTGAAACCAGTCACTTTTTGGTTGGTATAGCAGAGTGAGAGCCTATGTGTGAAAATGTATTTATTATCATACATTACCCTGGAGAGAGCTCCTTGCCAGAATCGTAGAACCATAGAATCATTTAGGTTGGAAAAGACCTTCAAGGTCATCAAGTCCAACCGTCATCCATGCCCACTAAACCATGGTACAGAGTACCCCGTCTATGCGCTTTTTGAATACCTCGAGGGATGGTGACTCAACCACTTCCCTGGGCAGCCTATTCCAAAGCCTAACAACCCTTTCAGTGAAGAAATTTTTCCTAATATCTAACCTAAATCTCCCTTGCCTCACGTTGAGGCCATTTCCTCTCGTCCTATCTCCAGCCACCCGACAGAAGAGACCAGCACTCGCCTCACTACAACCCCTCTTCAGATAGTTGTAGAGAGTTATGAGGTCCCCCCTCAGCCTCCTTTTCTCCAGGCTAAACAGCCCCAGCTCCCTCAGCTGCTCCTCATAAGACTTGTGAGGCATGGTTTTTATCCCCACAACCAGGGTGTTTGCTAGGAGTGAGAAACCCCAGTTCACGTCCTTTCGGGCTGACTAGGAGCATGGCATCCATGGAACAGTTCGATTGTCCTTTGTGAGGTTGCTCATCTTTTTCTGCCCATCGCTTCTGCCTGGTTCTGTCCAATCCACCCAGCTGAGGACAAGCAATGTCAAAGTCATTTGTCTTGTGGCATACATAGCTCTGGACATTGGCCACCAGCAGCTGCCACTGTTTTCTGAACCCCCAGTCACAGATGTAACCAGACGGGAGGCTGCGGTGTGAGCATCTCCACACCGCGCAGGCAGCACCCTTTGCTCTGGATCCTGGAGGTCAGCACAGCAACCCCCCACTCAAACTGCTTGCAGAACCTGAGCTGATGTCCCCACACGGTGCTGTGCCATGAGCTGTACCAGCTTCTGCTGAGCTACCACAGGTGTCTCCATGCTGAGTGCTGTGAAGGTTTGCTTTGATCTCTCCCCCTGCCATTCATTGTTTGCTGTTTCTGGGTGTTTATCTGATGTTTGCTGTAATATTTGAACATCCCACAGTATTACAACTTGTCAAACAGTTGTTTTGCCTGGGGGCTCACCCCGCCTTGGGCAATGGTTGCATTTCCTCATGACTGTGTAAGAAAATGCAAGAACAAAGAACACATTTTCTTCAGCACTTAAAAACAACCAGGCAAACCAACAACAGCTTTTGCTTTCTGAAAGTGACTGTTGACTAGAAAATCTGCCCAAACCAATGCAGGCTTTGAGCAAACGTGCTCTTCTTAGCACTGTGTGACACACTTGTCTGGGAATACCTTTATTTTATGATGCTTATCACACAATGAATAAAGTTGGATTGGAAAGTGATGGGAAAGATGAGCATCATTTGGAAAGCTGGGACTATGTCTCCTGGTGCTGCAGGGCATGGCTTTCTGTTCTCTTCCTTATGCAATGTGTCATGCTTCACAATAAGGGACTGGAAAGAGTAGGCAGAAGCTGGCACTGATAAGCGCACAACACCTGTGCTCATTAGAAATGACGTGTGCTTTGCACACACAGAAAAAATCCTGCAACAGAAAAGAATGGCATCAACAGAGTGAGGTCACACGTCTCAGGGATGGGATGCCAAAAATTGTAATCAGGGTTCAGTCAGTTCCAGATCACTTCAATTTAAGACAAGGTGGTAAATGAGGTTGTCTGGATCTTCAGACTTCAAAGACCTCTGGTATAAACAGAGCTGCTGCATCTGTGTGATGGTTCAAAGAAATACCTGTATGCAAATACTTCCCACTGTGGGGAGAGTTTGCAGCCACAATCCAGCCTTTTGTCTTGAGCCTATTGGTAACACATTTATTTTTCGTTTTCCTGATTTGGCTGCATCTGCCCATTTCCAAGGTGGGTCTTACTCAACCATGACTATTACTTTTCATGATAAGATCTTGTTTCCTGCTGGTGAGACTTGGTTAGTAATAGACTGAATGGGAAGAGAGGGTGGGAAAGTGGTAAAAGTCACATTTTTAAGAATAAATGCAGTCAAGGGCAAAAATTAATCCCTTTACCCATTACACATCTCCTGTTTCCAAGTGTCTTGCAGTCTGTTTTAAGGAGGCTTCCCATGCCAGAGGTGCCCAGATGGGAGCAATGGAGAGCTGGAGGGAAGTAGTGGGTGAGTAAAGGTCTGAATGAATCTTTGTCCTCCAAAATCCCCCAGATCAGCCTAGCACTTGCAGTCCATAGGTGCCTCATCTCCAGGTTAGCTTTGGCTGGCTACTTTTTTTGCCCAAAAATTAGGCTTTTAAAGCAAGTTTATAAATTCCTGTTCTCTTCATTGCTTCCTTCAAAAATTTCAGTGTGATGCAAAATGCAGCCACCTGAGCTTCCCAGGACTTGGGCCCTTCATCACCAACCGCAAGTGTTAGCTGTATGGAAGCAGGGGGCTCTTTTTTATAGAAAGCAGCAAAAAGGAAAGCCACTTAGAAGAGACAGAGACTTTCAGGCATGTTAAATCAAGTTGCCAGAGAAGTGGGGGCCAATTTTCCAAGGGAAAAGAGTGGACACAAAGTACTTGACTGTAGAAGTGACCCCTGAAATGCTGAATTTCTATTCTATTCCAAGGGTCCTAACCACTTCCATTAACAATAAGTAAAATGTGTGGATATTAATATCATATTAAAAGACTTCCTCTCCTCTTATACATTCATTGTCTATTGACATAAGCCCATGGCAGCATTAGCTTTCTCTCAATGGACCAGTTAAAAATGGTAAACTGGTTTGCCTCAGCTGCCAGACTGGAACTCTTTTAGCAAACAAACTGTTGCTGGCAAATGTTGCATGCTGCAGCAACTCACTGAAGAGGAGGTTGAAATACGAATGTCTAATAAGGACTGTGAATATCTAATAAGGTCTGTGAATATCTAATAAGGATTTACTTTTTACATCACCCACCAGTGGATTAAGTAGATGCTATTGTCCTGATTGCTTGAAGATGACATTGCTGATCATTCATGCCAGAACAGAAAGCTTGTTGAACATGCTAACGTGCGTGCAAATTTATCTTCATTCCAAGATGCCTGAAAAGCAGCTGGATTCCTTGGCAAATATTTCAATTGGAAAGGTAATTACTGGCCAGGATACCAAAATTTATCAGTGTTAATGCCATCATTGTCACAAATGGTGTAGGATCAAAGGTAAAATAAAATGTCTCTTGCACTCCTTTAAATGTCTTGATCTCTTGAAATATAAAGTTACATGATTTGATAATATTCACTGGAGTATTGTTGCACATGTGCAATAACATGTTAAATACCATCTTTTTTAGCCACAGAAGAAAACATTTGAGAAGCAGTTTCATGCTATTACATTCATATTATTTCCATCCTTCGACTTCTCTGGTTCCCAAATCCTTTGCTGACAGTAGCTCTCCCCTTAAGAGACTGACCTGCCTGGAAACTAACCCTTAAGGGGTCCAGCACTGGCCAGAGTCAGGAGGAAGCCCATGGCTGGGGACAGGAGCAAGGACAGGGCTCAGTGCACTCACCCTGGAGCTGGCAGTGGCAACGTGCTGTTGGAAACCCTCTTTACCCTGGGGGAGCCCACTGCTATCACAGGCCCCTCCATGAGTCTCTGCCTGAGCTCCATTTTGGGGGTTCCCCCTTGCTGCATTGCCTGTGCTTCATTAGTAAGAGCAGCATCACTTTCAAAGTGAATACACGGCCATGAATGGAGGAGTCCTCATGGGAAATTAATGTGTGTCAATTAGCACCCTATTACAGGCACGCTGCACTTCCAGGCATGCACTAACTTCCTTGCTGACAAACCCTTAGGACTGTGAGCTCCCATGTAGGCGACAGGATGGTTTGCTCTGTTGAACCATGAGTGCCACCGGCCCTCCCTCCCCAGCTCCTCTTTCAAGCACTAAGCCCAGATCAGCAATAGGTGGGGAAAGACAATAAATCCTCTCCCCTCTGGCCTGGGGTTAGGTGGTGAAGCACCGATGGGAACATAGCTGAGGTGCTGCCTTGTGGGCTATTGGGAAGATCTAAATCAGGAGTGGCAATCAGATTTATACTGACCTCCCACCACCTGGCTGGTTTATTGATTTGTACAATCACAGCTGAAACAAATGACCATCAAAATCTTCTTCAGCTTGTAGCCAGCAGGCAAACAGTGAGACTCCTCCTGCTCTCACCCTTTGGGACAGGCATACTAATCCCTGCATGATGTGGTTAGGGTTGCTGTCTTATATTTCTTTGCCTGGTTAACCAGATTGGCAGGTTTTGGAGAACAAGGAATCAGCTCAGAAAATGGGTGGGGTTGATTCTTCTTCTACAGCTTTTTTATGGGACGTGGATGATTTCACTGTGGAAATGTCCCAATGTATTGTGGCTCTGTCCTCTCCCACCATGGGTAAAGGGAGGTAAGGAAGATTCCTTTGCCCTATTGTTCCCACAGAAGCTGTGCCTGGGCTTTTGGGATACTGTTAGAGTTGTTCTCTCTTACTGGTAGTGTTAGAGCTATTGGGGGTGTACAGGGTCCTGCAGCTGCAGACAGCCCCAAGTTAGCATAAACCAAATGTTAGCCTAGCAAGGCTTAAGAGTCAAGACTACCCTCTGTTGTATCCCAAAGTTGGACTGACTCAGGTTCGTGGATTTTTTTTGTCAGAATTAAGGTGAAACAACACCATGGGAGTTCAAACAACAATCAACATTTATTCAAACTAGCTAACCTTGCCCAAGTACAAGTGAACTTATCAATATGAACCTTGCACCATGTCATTAAGCCACTGTTTGAAAAGAGAAGGGAGGTGTAGGAAAAGAAGGGGAAAAGGAACATGAAACTGTGTCAGAAGGAGAGCCCTCCCATTGAGTCAGGAGGTTCAGAGCAGACCCCCTTGCTTTCTGGACTCCTCAAAGAGGAGCCCAGGGGCGGCTAGATCCACCCCCAGTCTCAGACTTGGTCAACGGTTTATGTTTAAAAGGATGAGGTATAGGGACTGTGGAAAAGAGAGAAGGAAAAGAGGGAGGGAGAGAGAGAAAGAAAGAAAGAGACAAGAAAAGGGTTTCACCAGTCCTGGGTCCAGCATTGGTCCAACCAGCGTAGAGATCCAGTTCTGGAGGGCGCGCACTGAGAACTTGTTCTCCCTTCTTTTATAGTGTGTTAGTCGGTGGTCTCGACGTCCACAGTTCCTGTTCCTGGGGTTCTCTGGAATCAGTTGGTGAGCTTTGGGGGGATTCATTGGAGAGTCACCTCTCTTTCCCTGCTGGCATGACAGCTTAAGATATAAGCACAGTCCCATCCTCTGTGGGGCCCATCCTCCAGGTGCATATGTTGTGCTCCTTCTCCTGGTCACTTAAGATAAGGAACTGCGGCTTTGGAGAAGCATGGTCCCACCCTCCGTGGGGCCCTCTCCTCTGGCCACATTTTCCTGTTGGCACAACTCCAGTGCTATTACAGAGGCTGTCTTCTCCACCAAAGTTATTTAACAAATGTTTGAGACATTGACTATAATTTGTCAGACTGTTACATCCTCTAACAGAAGAAGAAAAAGAGGCACGGTGTGGTTAAAAATGGCTATTATGGGCATGATGGCCCCTCCAGTCTGGTTCTGGAGCTGTATCCTGGTAATGTGGAGACAGCGGGGGACAGTACTGCTGTGGCTGCCACCAGCCTGCCCAGGGTGACCCTCTGGACCCAGCTGACCACCCAGGCCATGCAAGGACCCTGTGTACAGGGCTTCAGCCTGACATGGTGACATGCATCTGACTATATCATCCATGACCTGGAGCATGCACGTGACCATATTCTTCCTCAGGTCTCTGCTTTGACTTGAGCCTCACTTGCTCCCCCCACTCTGCTCAGCCACAAGCAGTGGCAGCAGGTTCAGTGGGGGCTGCTCTGCTCCTCTCCAGCCACCCCAACCCCATTGAGCTTCTACTGCAGCTGGTGGGTGGTTGACCCTTACCCAAGAGATGCTCCTCCCTAAAGCTGGCTGCAGGATGCAGTACCCATCCCTCTGGGGATAGGAGCATGGAAAAAAAAAAACAAACCCAAAACAAACCCTAAAGAGTGAATATAAGCAGAGCACTGAGGAAGAACAGAGCAAATATCTGTGATACTTCTGACTCTGTACTACTGTGCCAGCCTCAGCTACTTCTGTGTTGGGGCTTCCTGAGTCAGATGTGGTTTCACGGAGTTAGTGACTCCAGTGAATCTCAAATAAATGTGGCCAGTTCCTGAAAGGGTGTCTGCAGATCAGGATATCTGCAAGTGAGGTGTTCAGAGAGACACATCAGTTGGATTTAGATTGCCAGTGTGAGCTGTGCCTCTGAGCTGAGCAGTTGCATTCCAAAGGCCTCTGCCTGGGTTCTTGTTTTTGTCCACCATTGCAGAAAATGCTTTGCTGTCTTCCAAGCTGCTGGGAGGGGAGCCTTTGCCAGGGTGCTGCCATCCCTTGGAGCCACAATAACTGCGAGGGACGAGGGCTGGCAGCTGCAGTGCCCTTGCCTGGTCCGGGGGCTGCGTCAGCTTCGCCCTCAGTCCAGGCACACCCTGTCCTTCTGGCTCGTTCTCAAGTGTTCAAACACAGGAACAGAGTGCTCATCCCGGCCCCGGCTGATCTCACCATGAGAGGGTTTATTCTTAGCTCTGATCTCACTTATCCTTTCTTAAAGCCATGATTGCCATTCTCCCTTGAGCATCTCCATGCATTTCAACCCCAGTCAGGTCTGTATAAGGCTTTTCCCTAGTACCTCCTACACAAACTGTGCACGCCCAGCCCTTTCTGTATTTTCCTTTCTTTGTCACACCTTAGCCACTTTTCTTGCTTTTTCCAGAGCTTTCTGACCTGGGTTCTTCAGCTGTAGTGTAAACCTGATTCATTAGCTTCATGCTTTGATGACATATATGTCTAAGAGCCATATGTTTGGGCTCTTAAGACGACAGCTAATAGCCTCAGGTTGTGCCATGCAAGGTTTAGATTGGATACTAGGAAAAATTTCTTCACTGAACAGGTTGTTAAGCATTGGAACAGGCTGCCCAGGAAAGTCACCATCCCTGAAGGTATTTAAAAGATGTATAAATGTGGCACTTAGGGACATGGTTTAGTGGTGGACTTAGTGTTAGGTTGTTGGTTGGACTTTATGATCTTAAGGGTCTTTTCCAACATAAATGATTTTATGAAACCCCCCTGGCATTTTCTGCCACAAGCCTGCATGACAGATTCACATATTATTTTTGTCCATACTCTAGCCTAGATGGGCATCTTTCTTCTGCTGGACATCTTTCTTTTGAACATATCCCCTTCTTCTCACCTTCCCGCCAATGCTATTTTTGCATTTGGATTTCTAACTTTTCCTGCCTTACAAGATTTCTTTGACCTCCCCAGCCTCTGCCTTACCTCCCTGTAGAGTGTGACTATCGTATTATCACCCCATTCTGCTTCTGGAAACATGGACAAGCTGCAGAAGACAGGCATTTCATGCACACCACGAAACTAAAGAATAGGAACCGATTTAGAAGGGATCTTGTAAGAGATCATCTAATCCAGCTCTCAGCCTTGGACCAGGATCCTATCAACTTAAATAATTCTTACTATTTGTCTAGGCTGTTTTTCCAAGCCACCCAGGATGGAGGATCCACACCTTCCTAGGCAATCAGCTTCACTATTGTCACTGTTAGAAAATTCCCTCAATGCCTCATGTAAGGCTCCTGTGATATTTTTTCCTTATTTTTGCAGATATATGTGATATGGCTGGGTGTTCCCTGAGCACCTTTATTGTTTCCACATTCTCTTATAAGTCTTATTTTTACAGGTCTCTTATTGCTGCAGATTGTGGCTCCTCCTTGCTATGCTTCGTTTCATCTCTAAAAATGCACATGAAAAGGCTACAACTTCACACCCTCCCTCCATGAGAGGTGGGAAACAGGTGAGTTCAATATAATTCAGTGGGGCTAGTGCAGTCATGTCATTCAGGGAAAATCCCCCAGGCACTTCAGTAATCATCTTAAATGAAAGGACATGAAATTAAAATCACCAGAGACAGCCACATCCACTCATCTCCCTACCTGTATCTGCAGACCCACATGTAGATAAACAGCAGGATCACCCTGATCTGAGTACCACAGCCTGCCTGGGGACAGGGTTTTATTCAGTCTGAGGTTTAAGACCAACAAGGAATAAATTTTAATCCTGGACTGGCAGCAGTCAGAAGTTTGACTTCGTTATAACATCTACTGTGGCATGAGACCATTTCTGAGCTGAAAAAGAAATTCAAAGTGATGATGTAATTCTCCCTTGTCTTCTTGTGATACCAGCTTTATGGATATTGGGGGACCTAGGCTTTTATCCAGTGTAATTCTCATAGTGCTGTGGGCTTAGCTAAGAAGAGCTCCCACTGGATGGCTCAGTGTATTTGAAAATGTCACAAGACCACTTATTCTCTGAAGAGGTTAGGCTCAAATAGGAAAAGCAGATAGTAAGGTGGGAGAGAGAAACAGAAAAAACAAAGCAAACAAGTGAGTGGAAACATCAGTGAGATCTGTGTTTTTTCTCTATGGATTTGCAGGAAGTCTTTGGCAGAGCCAGGAACAGCACTCAGCTCATCTGTGCAGCAGTAGGAAACCTCAGCAGTGAAACCCTCTCTGCTCTTCATCAAACACCTAGCCCCACCAGGGTCAAGGTGAGATTCCCTCCCCAGAGGATTGGATTTCCCAGCTACACGATCCATCCCCACAGGCAGCCCTTGTCCTGGGCTAGAGCTGTCCTGGGCAGCGGGATGGACTGGGTGAGCCTCCAAAGATCCTTGCATCTTGTATTTGTGATTCATTACCCCTCTGTACTTGTGGCCTGCATGCTGCTGCTGTGGAGGACTTGTTGTTTGTGTTGCCCTTGTGTCTGGAGGCCAGCTGAGCCCAGCACCCCTGTGTGCTACACCAAAAAAAGTCTACTTGGAGCAGTATCTCACCCAAGGAGCTGATACTGCAGTTGAGTGGGGGCACAAGAACATTTCAGTTCTTCCTTGCTGTCAATGCAAAAAGCCCCAGAGGACCATAAACTAACTGGCTTTCTGATCTGGTGCAGGACATGAGTATAGAGGATATCTTCAGGGTAGGAAACGGTTTCAGCGAGGCAGCACATCCTGATAAAACATGCACATGGGGCAGGGAACCTTTGGGCTGATGGCAAGTTGGTCACTGCTGCTTGGCATTAGCTCATCATGAGATCTCAGGGCATGGAAAACCTGCTATTACCTTATTACCTAAGCTGTGACCAGGCTGTCTCATAGCCACATCGATGCTTTCTCCCTACTGGCTGGTTTGATTTAAAGCCCAGAGGTACAATAGGAGACTTTCTTGGCAACTTCCAAGTGTTTATATCAAAACTGCACTCTGGAGGACCCAGTTTGCAGCTCTGACATAATCAACCCCAGGAACCCGTGGCTGAGCCTGCTCCAAGATGTCCATTAGCAATCATATTGCAAACAGAAGCTGCACGCCAGCTTGGAGAAGAAGCTCACTGCTTTGGCACTGTCTGCTTTGCTGCTGTACTCAAGGCATGAGAGCTCCTGACTGTCTGATGGGAAGGGAGATGGGAAACAGGCCAGCAAAAACTCAGCCACAAGGAAAATTCCTGGCTGGCCCTTGCTACATTTTGCTTCTTTGGGCATAACGGTGAGAGCACAACAGGGCTGTTCAAATGGTTTCTTCTCCGTCATTCATATGTATGGCAGAGGCTGAATGTTGTTCAAACAAAGTCTGCACTGGAGACATACCTGATAGACCCCAGGGAAGCCAGTCTTTCCCCACAGGCTGCATACTCTAGACTGGGGAAAGACAAACAGCATTACTCATGCAGAGGAAAAGGCAGAACTTGTGCTTTAAATCTAAAAACAAACACTGGTGCTAGTGCTTTGCAGTATCTATATTCTTCAGAGCACTTCCTCAGACACCACTTCCCCAAAACACTGTTTCCCTCCAGTTTATAAAGCCCTTGTGGCACACAGTGCAGTGTTCAGCAAGACTTGGCAGCTCCCTGTGCTTACATCCCATCAGCATGAAAGTGTCCCTTGGCCTCAGCTTCTTCCTGGCTTTCCTGGACCCAGGTGAGTTTTCCGCCGGGACCTGTAGGGTTGTGAGACATGGAAGTGGTCTGGGAACAGGTGCTGCGCGCGTGGGGCCATTCCTGCCATCTGAGCCACAAGAACCCCTCATCCAGCGGGATTTGCGCTGCAGAGGGGTGACTGGTCTTGGGGGATCTTTGGTGCCATTAGACAACGTGCAGATGAAGGTGTAGGCATTTACAATGTGAGCTGGCTGTCTAAGCTCCCGTGGTGGTCACTGGTGATCTAGCAGGGACAGTCACAGGAGTGACTCAGGTTACTCTGAGGCAGGCAGACCTTTGGTGGGCTGAATTGATCTCCAGTCACCATTTATCACAAACTTAGGGGCTCATTTATTTTGCTCTTGCACAGGGTCGTGTGACATTTTAGACATTATATGTCGCCTCTACTGTCCTTCAGCTCTGCTCTGGAAGAGCACTGGTGTCTCGGAGGTCTTGTGTCATACCTGCCACCCCATGTAGATGTCACAGCCACTGCAAGGTGCCTTGAATGGCACCTGGGTTTAGGGAACTCCCAGATGCCCTGGCCCTCTTAATCTGCATGCTGGACCATTGGGTCCCAATGATGGTGTGTCAGGGAAGACATGATGTTTGTCCTCTGTTGATAAACACTTTATTCATTTCTAAGTGTTTCCTGCTGACTGCCTGATATTCTGATCTTCTTAAGGTGTTCCATCAGGTAAAGTGTTTTCCTCTAATGCCTACAAAGAGATATGCCATTCCTCAGTTTGTATACAGTACAGTTAATACCTGCTGACAGCCTCTTGGTCCTGAGACCTTTGGGTGCCTCTGCTCACTGCAAGGAATGGATCTGGAGCCTGGGAATCCAGCGATACCTGAATGCCTGCCAGGACAGAGGGGTTTGTGGGGATGCTTTCCTAAGCAACCCCAGGAAAACCAAGCAAACATCACTGTAGAGGAGACAAGGGAAGCTGGCAGGATGTTGGTGGTTAAAATGTAAAATGCTGTCCCAAGATGGATTCCCCTCACTTGCCCAAATTCAAGTTCATACTAGAATAAATAATAATAGAAATAATTAAAAAACCTCACAAATTGAGCAATGAAGCGGGGAAAATAAGGGAAGAGGAATGTGAAAAGTGCTGATCAAATGCTGAAGCAAAAACGTTGATGAAAGGGGAAGTGAGATCCCTCATGACTGCTACCCAGGAGTGTGTCCTTCTTTCCCCAGGGATCTCCCTTCAGTGTGAGGTTTGTCACAGCATAGGAAAAAGCTGCTCTGGCTCCATGAAAACCTGTAGTGGTGGTGAAGATACCTGTGGCATCATTGTGCATGAGGTCATGATAGGTATGTGAGACATCCACTATGGTTGTATGACAGCGCGGCTTTCGGAGTGGGACTGGGGGATGGGTTTCTCTCCCCACCTCTGTCACTGGCCTTCTGGTGAGCCCTTGGATAAGCTGTTCATTTTCCTTTTCACTGTCAGAGAACCCAGAGATCAGGATGGTCCAGGATGGGAAAAACTCCCTATTCCTCTATCTCAAGCAGCAGTTTCCTACTGGGAGGGCTTGTTCTTAGTTGTGGAGGGGAGGACCTAGGCAGCATATTGGGAGGAGACATTGGCTTTTAATTCTGGCTAAGGTGAATAGTTGGGTCGAGAGGCTGGACTGTGAGGGACACAAGGCTGCTGGCATCTAGAACTGAGGGTGCACTGGCCATGGGTGGAGGGAGAAACTGGCCTGCATCTGAGTCCCATCCTCAAGCAGGGAAGGAGACACCAGGCAGCCTGGTGGCACCACCAGGGCTGAGCTATCACCATGTCCCCATGGTTGATAAGCCGACGATGGGTGCTGAGCCCTGACACAACTGCACACTTGGTTGTGTTAGTGGCACAGCCTTGGTCATCGCCCAGCTTCAGTGATGTGACCATTGGCTTTTATACTGGAGTTTATACTGGAGGTTGGCTCATAACCTACCAGCTTTGGTGCTTGCAGCTCTAGTGCATATCCTCCTTCTGCTTGTGCAAAGCCACCCTTCATCCTTGAAGTGCTGGAGAGGCCTCGGTAGACTCAATGTAACTGCTCTGCTCCCCGTTACAACTTTTGGCTTGGACTAATGGGGAAGACTAGACTTGCCTGTGTCAGGACACTTGTGGCTGCAATTTACTGTGTGATTTGTGGACTGTGCATGAAGAAATGCGGGCTATGGGTCAGAGGTATGTGGGTCACCCCATAAGCTCTGCAGTTGGGGCATTCTGGCTAAAGTGCAACAAGGCCAGCTGGCTGTGAGGAGTCGTGCTGTCTTCCTGCCTTTAAGCACAACGTGGAGAAGGAGAAATTCCTCACTAGTGTCTCATATGTGATGGCATCCTCATTCCTCTGAGGGGATCACTAGGATCACTAATGCTGCTTTTGGGGGGACTTCACTGTCCCCAGAACCCTCTCAGATCCCAGGACAGCTGCTTAGGAGTTGCTGCTGTAGGTACTAATGGGAAGGGAAGGGAATGGAGTTACCTTGCGCTAAATGACTTGGTGCTGCCCTCTTCTTTGTTACAGGGGGGATGGCAATCCCTTCGTCCATCAAGTCCTGCCTGCCGTCCAGCATTTGCCAGCTTGGCCCTATCACCATGAACTATGGGAAGGTAAAAGCAAGAAGTCACTTGGCTTGCTGCACAGGCGATGACTGTCAAACAATTTCTGTCTCCTGTAAGATCTCTTTTTCCTTATACCCTGTCCCCTCTCTGTCTGCCCTGTCCCAAGGTGAGGCCTTTCAGGCTAAGCCATCACTTGGCTCATTCCTCTCGCTCCCTCATTAAAATAAATTATGGCCCATCTCTTTCCTTCCAGTGCCACCAGAGGACAATGTGCCCAATGGATACCAGTGTCCTGCCTGCTACAGCGTGGACTCCTTTCAGTGCGGTAACGAAATCGTAAACTGCACCGGATCCGAAACCCAGTGTGTTGACCTTGCTGGGTTAATGAATTCTGGTAACTGCCTTTTACTTGGGGCTGTATTTCATCTTTTTGGTTAAATGGGTGAAATCAGTCTAAGATGAAGCATCACAGAGAAATAAAAAGGGGCAAAAAGTATGAAGGAAATAGAGGAAGAAACATGGAACTGAAAGGGAACATGCGTAAAGCTGATAAAAGGGCAGGGGTATTTTTTTCCTCCTCCTCCCCCATCATGCAAGGATAACTGTTGGGATTCCTCATAGCATGGCATAACTGAGGTAAAGAGCAGAACTGGACTCTTAAAGCAATCTGGTACATGGACATGTAATAAATATGACCAAGACCTTGAACCTGCTGGCACTAGATAGGATGCATGAGGATGACTCTGGATCTAAGCCAGTTGCCTATTCAGTGCAGGTTCAGATGAAACTAATACAGAGCCACTGGCTTTCTCATGAGGTGACACTGGCCACTGGTGACAAGACACTGTTTGTCGTAGTGGTGTCTCCTAGAGAGCCAGGGACAGATGCCTCCCCATGAATGCTGCAGCTGAGCCTTTGGGGTACCCAAAGATCTTCTCTGGAAGGGAGCTCCAGCCTTTGAACAGCTGGGGTCACCACCAGCACATAATTCGTTCCTTCAGAAATCTTTTTCCCACCTCAAGAGCTGTAATTAGAGAGAGGAAAGTAGACAGCAAACTCCTTGGTCACTCCCCTTTCCTCCCCTGCTGCAGGTAAAAGACTTTCACGTTTTCATGGCAGTTCCACCTGTGCTCCAGCAGGCAACAAAAATAACATGGAAATTAAGGGCAGCGACACCAGCTGTAGAAGCAGACTGGAAAAAAATTATCTTGTGTATCATTATGAATGAAGTTCCTCTGAGTTGATAATATTGCTAGGTGATGATATGATGGCTGAAGGTCTTTGCTATACACTTCATAGATGTGTTGTCCAAACCCTCAATTAGAAGGTGTTTCACAGAGACAACATGAAGGAAAACAAGCATTTTCTTAGTCACAGCAATGGAAATAGAGTGATGCAATTAATTTAGTGTACCACTGAAATAAAAAATGCTCCTAACTTGTCTTGACTTGATTGATCAGCCACTGTAAAAGGAGGAGGCCTGTGCAGTGTGAATAGCTGTGCAGAGGAAGCGGTGGTGTAGGGGAGCAAAGGAAGGTGAGGAACTATTGAAGTGCCCTTATACATTATCTCTATTTGAGATAAAAAAGTCCAGCAGAATATTCCAGACCTCCATAGTCTGTGCAGCAGAGAAACATGAGCAGTGTGAGCAAAAGCAAGCAACAGGAACAAGAATATCTGAATGGGGAGCTGGGGACATAGCACCTTCTCAGGTCTCCTTCTCAGCTAAATGCTACGGTGTTGGTAAAGGACAAGTTCAGGTTTCAGGCTCTCCCTCAGTTGACATGTGAACGGGGTTTCTCTGTTGGTTTGGCTAAATCCTGTAAGGCCTTAGAGAATAGCCTTATCTGAATAAATGGCTCAGCCTGTAATGTCTTTGAGACTTCTCACCCACATGTCAAAATTGGCTGAGAGATAGTCATCCCATTCAAATGTCATGAAAGAGTCAGAGAGAGGAGGATGCAATGAAGACCTGGAGTACTGTTACACAGCCCTGGTTTATTTAAGAAGCTAGGAAAGATTTTAACAGAATGATCTTTAAATATGGGAAAGAAAACTATTTAAAAGCTTTTCAATTTTTAAATTTAAAATGTTTAGATTTTTAAAAAATCATCTTTATTCAGTAGAAAGAAAGAAAACACAACCCTAAACCTTTTATATTTCAAGTCAACCAGGGTGACCTTGCTGCTTCTTCAAGTTTATTCAGGGGATGGGAACAAACAGGAATGGGTTGGTGGGCTTGGAGCCAACTGGACATAAAGGAATGGGCAGTTCTTGGGGTGGAATGGGGACCTCCTTGGCCAGGGAGGGAATAGCTATGGAGACTGGTTCCCCTGACACATGGCATGTACTCCTTCTGCTGTGTAGGTGGACTATCTCTGAAAGCTGCCATGAAGGGTTGCACCACCATTTCTGAATGCAGTATTGTAGGAGATGGAAAAAACAATCTGGGGGTGATGGACATAAAGTTAAGGCGGTTCCAATGCAAACCAGCTTCTACTTTGGCCAGAGTGAGTGCTGGGTTTGCCCCTCGAGACACCGTCTTCCTCCCTGTCCTGTTGGGATTCATCTTGGCGAAGGTACTTTTCTGACTCTCACTAGTACTGGGTTAAGCAAAGCCCATGACAAACTCCAGCAGTGGTTCACACCAAGTCCTGTTTGATGTGGCTTCTCCTGTGTGGGGAGTTTGTTTTCATATTAGTTCTTCTGTTTTTATAATTTCACAGAATAAAGACAGTACTTACACTTGTTTGTTTCCTCATTGTTTTAATCTAATTTAAAGCTTCATAGGTATAGCTGTGTTTGGTTTTGTGTTACATTCTCTGAGTGCTTTGTCTACACTGGGATCAGGGAGACTGCACGAGGTGCCCATACACTCTACAGGCAACAGGAGCTCTCAAAGCAACCCTAGTGTCTACAGGAACTATCTCAGGATAAGTGATAAGTTTCAAAGCCACTTTTCCAGGCTCTGAAAAGGACTGGAGATGAATTCCTGGGAGGTTCACTCTGATTAGAGAGACAGCTTGACCCTTTTTCCCTCTCCTGTATCCTATTCGTCCATGGTAGGAGGAGTCCCTCAGTTCAGGGGGCTGCTTGTGGCCTCTGGGCAGCCCCAGAGTAGTCTCCATTTCAGAGAAGAGTCAGTGATCCTTTGCTACAAGCAAACTGATCCTGACAAAAGCCTTTCTCCTCGTGGTTGTTCTTCTTGCCTTACCAGGCACTCTCCCATTCTATCTTAGGTTACATGATTACCTGGAAGAAATGCTTACCTTAGGAAGGTTTAATTTCATAAAATAGGCAGTTTTCCATGGTGACAGACAGCTGGGAGTCCAAGTAATGGGAAGCTTCAGCCCAGTGCCTATTTCCCTCCTGTTGGCCAAACTATACCCATAGCTGGCGTAGCCCCAGTCTTCTACATTCACCACCACCTGGCTATTCTGTTCCAGCCACTGCCTTCCCCAATGGGTCTCCTTAGGTTTGTCCCACACAAAGGCACTGGAGAAAAACAGCACATCAGGCAGCGTTGCCGTACCTGGGAGGTACTATGGACTGTGGGCAAAAGGATAAAGCAGTGGGAGATCTGGGAGTTGCTGGGTGGGGTGTTAGGAGGGATGCTAGCAGTCTTCAACATTTCACTATGGATCTGTTCCCAGTGGTCCATTTTTGGAGCAGACTACAGGATTATTAAGCAAAGTGTCTTAGTTTGTGTCTATCCTTAATAGTCCTGGCTCACAGTGCAAGTGTGCAGTGTTTTGGACATGGAGTTACAGTGAACGAGCAATGCAGTTTTATCTCCTGCTCCAATGCTGTGACAGAAAGCACTATGGAAAGCCTTGGCTGCTGAAACCAGACCATAATGTGCAGCAGTAGTGAGATGACTACGCCTACATATGTACGTATGAATATATATGTGATCAGCTTTTAACTTGCAGCATGGGGACTGAATGTTCTTGCAATTTCTGTCACCCCCAGACTTTATCTTCTTCCCAAACAGGTTTAAACTCCTTTCTTTCAAATATTCCCACCAAATTATTTGGGAGACAATGTCACATTATCTATCATAATAAAGGGGTGTGGGTCTGAGAGTGGAAATTAATTTTTGGGGTGGGGAGTGAACTGATAATACAGATTTAATGCAGGGAAAAGAGTCTGGTTAGGCTCAGTTAATTATTTGCAGAGGCTGTGCAATTATAGTGTGGATGTTAGAAAGGGAATACAGCTCCCCCTTCATGGTGTAGCAATAGACTGATACTGCAGCAACACATTCATTCAGCATTTTTTCAGATCTGATAAGACCCTGGAATTAAAAAAAGTTCTCTATCTATGCAAGTACATTATCCTTCAGCATATCTCCTGCATGTTCATGCAGAATATTACATTGCTGTCTGTGGCACCCCATGGCAGATCTCAATCTGCTTCAATGGCTCAACCCTTCACTTTCTGTTTGTTCCACTTTGACCTGTGATGTCATTGGGATGGAAAAGCTAAATGGGTTTCTTCAGCCTGGTCAAGACTTGGGTGAGACACATCCAGAGAGCCATGGTGCTGGGCGGTATTTAGGGGAGGACAGCAGACAGCAATATTTCTGACAAGGGTTTGTGGTGCAGAGAGCAGAAGCATCTCAATTTTGACCTCTAACTCAATGTTGTAGCAAAAAAAGCTGTTGCAATCTGTGGCTGTATAAATGGGGGAGTGACGAGTGGAAACAACCCTGCATCTTTATGACTAATACACCAATGCTTGGTCTTGTTCCAGCATCCACATTTTTTAAAGGCTATTAAAAATGGGAAGTGTGAAATAAAATGTCTTACAGTGAAAGTCTTCAGGAGCATAAACCTGTGATCTTACTGAAAAGAAGATAGAGAGGTGGCTTGTTTACAGGCTATAAACACACTTATATGGAAATGTAAGATCTTAAAGGGCTCTTTTATATGCAAGAGCACAGCAGAAACATGACAAATCCAAAGGAGAAAAAGTCTCACTGTCACTATGCACAGACTGCAGCCATTAGAGCAAAGGGGTCATCAGCTTTTGATTTCTGCAAATCCAGCATGAAGGCCTTTCAGAAACGGATGCTTTAGTTGCAGACAGGTTATAGGCAGTTCAGGCAGAGCTGGTAGAAATGTGATAGACCGGGGTATGGAGGAAGGTGATGAGCTGATGAGCCCTTCTGATCTCAAAGCTGGCTCCTGGGGAGGGAGATGAAGCTGGAGTGTGTTCAGATAAAAGCAACACAAAAGATGGAAAAAAAACCTGGTGGCGCCAATTTACAAAAAACAAATAAAATAATGGGATCTCGGTATCTTGAGCCAGGAGTGATGAATGAGCAACGCTTGCCTCTAAGTATCTGCAGGGTGTGACCATCAGAGGAGAGGGCATCTCCAGCAATTCCTTGTAAAACAGTCACTGTGGTGAACATGAGAAGCCCCATTGTTTGCAGGGTTTAATTGAAGATATGCAGCAGGGAGCAGCCCTGAGGTTATAGGCATGTTGGGGAGGGGCAAGGAGAGATGTGACCAAAACCCATCACAGTAAGTGGATTGACTTCTGCTGATTTTAATGGGCTTTGAACCAGGCCTTAGACACCAAACTGGGTTGTTACCATTTGCAGTTCTTATAATATATACAAACCCTACCCCCACACAGATGCACACACGCAGATATGTAAATACTAGATCCTCCCTTAGATCTTGAAGACACTTCAGCTACTGGGCATGAGACATACAGACTCTCACAGTCCTGGATGGCTGGATGCTGCCTTCCTTACCCATAATACCGGGATCTCCCCCTTTGCATAGCGAAGAGGACTCAGACCATTGTCTTCTCTCCCCAGACAGTGGAAAATTAGCCATCTCCTGCCATTCCCTCTCTCTCTCCTTTGAACTTTCGGTTCTTTCCCAAATGGTTGAGCCAGCCAGAAAGCCTGGTGGCAGCCAGAAAAACAGTTGGTGATCTGAGATAGGGAGATGGATGTGCAGGAATTTTGCCCAACAGGCTGGTGATTTTTTAGGGTGAGGGAAGGGGAGGATTTGAGCTGTCATTTGGTGGATGCAGCCCTGAGCTCAGTGGGGGGACTGAGGAGGAGCGGGGCGGGAGAAGCTGGGGAGGAGGGGACTGTGTGTCTGTGCAGCCAGGCACCATGCAAGGCAGTTCTTATCAGATACTAAAACCCTTTGGCTCTTTCTTCCTAGCATATCTGGAGCTGGGAATGGTTTTCCTTTCACTTTTTGGGAAGCATTACTGCCCCAGCAGTATCACACCAGGAGGTAGGGACACTGGGAGCTGATGAGTTTCTCTCATTGCCTGGCCAGATCATGGCCTGGAGTTGTATTTGCAAAGGAATGCAAAGTTGTTGCTGTGTTTCATTTATATAATGACCAGGGCTCTTAGAAGGAAGTTTGTCCAGCACCCTGGGCCAGCAGGTCCAGTAGGTATTTTGGGGATTACACTTCTTCAAAGGCAAAATGAAGACAAACAGCAAGTGAACAAGCAATCTTGCAGACAGGAGGAATGTATGTCCTCCTGCATACCAGAGACTAAACAATTTCTTTCCTGCCTCTTTCAGGAAAGGACAGCAGGAGTAGGGCCATCTCACCAAATGTGGGCTTCTGCAGTGGGTAGGTGTCTCCATCCAAGTATGTCATCAAACTCCTGGGATGATGTGACAGTCTGACAAATGTCAACGGGAGGGCCGTCCTTATTTTCTTCTCTGAATTGATCCCCAAATAAGTAAGGCTTATGTATGGTTAGCATGTGTTGTACAGTTTACTGCCATAGTTTCATGTTCTTTTTTCCATTTCTTTTTCTATACCTCCCTTCTGTCATGTCTCAGTTTCTTAGGATGATGACTCAGGTTTGCCGATTCCCAGGTCAGGATTAATGTGATATGACACCAGGGATCCTTTAACTCACAAAACTCAATTTTTAGTTGCTCACAACAAGAATTGGCATGCTCACAACAAGAATTGGCATGAAACTGTCAGTAAACTGTGTAATGTACTAACCATGTGTCACCAAACATATACTACAAGCCTTGCTTATTTGGGGATCAGTTCAGGGAAGAAAATAAGGAGAGCCCTCCCATTGAGTCATGAGGTTCAGAGTGGACCCCCTTGCTTTCTAGACTCCCTCTCAGAGAGGAGCCTAGGGATGGCTAGATCCACTCCTAGTCCCAGACTTGGTCAACGGTTTATGTCTAAAGGGATGAGGTGTAGGGATTATGGAAAAGGAAAAGAGAGAGAGAGAGACAGAGAGAGAAAAGAGAAAGATTTCACCGGTCCTGGGTCCAGCGTTGGTCCAGTCAGTCTAAGGGTCCAGTTCCGGAAGGCACGTGCATGTGGGGCTTCAGTTTGTCCCCTTTTATAATTTCTTTGCCCCGCCTTTGGGCGGATACTCAAACTCATTAGGCTTATTAGGTGTCATGCGTGGTTTGTGCTTCCAGAACCTTCGGGAAATGGGTCGGTGGTCTTGGGGGTTGTTTGGGCAGTAACTTTTCCCTCCCTGCAGGTATGACCGTTCTTTGACTTTTGGCCATATATGGTGAGCTGCCCTGCTCAGACTATCAGAACAGGAACTGTGTACCCTCTGGCACACCCTCTGTGCCCTGTTGCTAACCGACTTCTCACCTGGGGTTTGTTGCTATCCAGGGTTTCTTGTTTTGCAGAGTGCGCCATTATGTAGAACTTGCCCCACCAGAATGTTTGAGACATTAACTCGTTCAGTCTCTGACACCTCCTTTCAAACAGTGGCTTAATGACATGATGCAAGTTCATATTGATAAGTTCACTTGTACTTGGGCAAGGTTATCTTGGTTGAATAAATGTTGATTGTTGTTGAACTCCCCTGGTGTTGTTTCACCTTAATTCTGACAAAGGAAATCCATGAACCTGAGTCACTCCAACCTTGGGACCCGACAGATGACTGAGTCAATACAGCCCTCGGAGATCAGGTTCTCCAGTTCTAATCACACTGCAGGTTCCCATTTGTACTGAGAGGCCCACCACTGACAGAGGCACCTCCACTGTAGTCACACAACGTTAGGTGGAGAGGATCTCATCCCCAGGGTCCTGTCTTTTCCTTGGAGAACGTATTTTACCTTAAAGCAGTGGAGCACAGAGAACAAACGCTCCACAGCCCACTGCACTAAGGATTAGGCTAACCTTGTGTCAAAAGCTGCATGGTCTCATCTCCTAACTCCTTGGACACCTCTACTGGATGAAAACCTGCTGTTCCCAAACCTTTACACATATTTGCTCTTCTCTGGATTGCATATTTTGAAGAACAGCATTTGGTCCCCTTCTCTACTGCTGCCACATGGAAGAAGCATCTCTCCCTCCCTATACATATCTGAACTGTGGTAGACCATCTTGTTCAGACTCATTGGAGCTCTCATGCAGATGAGTGAATGAAAATAAAATTCACCCCTGCACCTATCTTGGAATCACCTAACAAATCCCTCCAAGCAACCATACCTCTAAGACTTACCAGTTGTTAGGCTGAGAGCTGATGTGCAAGTCAGTGCTGGGACTGGATACTTGGTTGCTGCCACTGGAGACACAGTTGTTCTGGTTTAGGACATTGCAGATCACAGGAAGGAAAAGTTTCCTTCCACAGTTCACTGCCTCCCACAGTCACACCTCATGTCTGATTTCGTCTCCAGGGAACAAGCTCTTGGGCCTCCTGCTCAGAAACCTGTGTTGTTACAGTGACGAATTCAGATTTTCTGTTCCAGAAGAATCAGGTAGGGAATATCAGATCATAGCACACATTTTCCTGGCAGGTTTCTGCTGGAGACCTCCTGGTGACACGCGGAACAAACTTTACAACTCGGAGAGTGAGTTATAAAGCAGGCATGTTT
>JANXJC010000078.1:74779694-74794926 GCA_027564655.1 Leptodon cayanensis
GTGTAGCAATACACTGATACTGCAGCGACCCACTTGTTCAGCATTTTTCCAGATCTGATAACACCCTGGAATTAAAAAAATTCTCTATCTATGCAAGTACATTATCCTGAACACACCTCCTGCACATTCATGCAGAACATTACATTACTGTCCACGGCAGATCTTGATCCACTTCGATGGCTCAACCCTTCACTTTCTGTTTGTTCCACTTTGACCTATGATGTTATCAGGATAGAAAAGCTAAATGGGTTTGTTCAGCCTGGTCAAGACTTGGGTGAGACACATCTAGAGACCCATGGTGCTGGGTGGTATTTAGGGGAGGGCAAGGAGGAGGAGAGCAGACAGCAATGTTTCTGAGAAGGGTTTGTGTTGCAAAGAGGAGAAGCAGCTCAATTTTGATCTCTAACTCAATGTTGTGGCAAAGCAAGCTGTTGCAATCTGTGGCTCTATAAAGGGGGGAAGTGATGAGTGGAAACAACCCTGCATCTTTATGACTGATACACTAATGCTTGGTCCTGTTCCAGCTTCCACATTTTTAAAAGCTGTTAAAAACAGAAAGCATGAAATAAAATGCCTTGCAGTGAAAGTCTTCAGGAGGATAAACCTGTGATCTTCCTGAAAAGAAGATAGAGAAGTGGCTTGTTTACAGGCTATAAACACACTTATATGGAAATGATAAGCTCTTAAAGGATGCTTTTATGAGAGCACAGCAGAAACCTGACAAATCCAAAGCAGAAAAAGTCACACCATCGCTGTGCACAGACTGCAGCCATTAGAGCAAAGGAGTCATCAGGTTTTGATGTCTGCAAATCCAGCATGAAAGCCTTTCAGAAACGGATGCTTTAGTTGCAGACAGGTTATAGGCAGTTCAGGCAGAGATGGTAGAAAAGTGATAGACCAGGGTATGGAGGAAGGTGATGAGATGATCATCCCTTCTGATCTCAAATCTAGCTGCTGGGGAGGGAGATGTTTCTGGAGTGTGTTCAGATAAAAGCAACACAAAAGATGGAAAAAACCCTGGTGGCGCCAATTTACAAAACTAAATCAAACAACAGGATCTCGGTATCTTGAATAAGGAATGATGAATGTGCAACACTTGCCTCTAAGTATCTGCAGGGTGTGAACACCAGAGGAGGGGGCATCTCCAGTGATTCCCTGTAAAACAGCCACCATGGTGAACATGGGAAGCCCCATTGCTTGCAGGATTTTATTGAGGATATGCAGCAGGGAGCAGCCCTGTGGTCATAGGCATGTTGGGGAGGGGCAAGGAGAGATGTGGTCAAAACCCATCACAGTAAGTGGAATGACTCCTGCTGATTTTAATGGGCTTTGAACCAGGCCTTAGACACCAAACTGGATTGTACCATCTGCAGTTTCTCCTTATAATATATACAAGCCATACTTATAATATATACAAGCACACAGATGCACACACGCAGACATGTAAATACCAGATCCTCCCTTAGGTCTTGCAGACACTTCAGCTACCAGGCATGTGAGATATAGAAGCTCGCAGCCCTGGATGGCTGGATGCTGCCTTCCTTACCCGCAATACCAACCATGTCAACAACAGCTTTGATCTCTCCCTTTGCATAGCAAAGAGGACTCAGACCATCATCTTCTCTCCCCAGACCCCAGGCAGTGGAAAATTAGCCATCTCCTGCCATTCCCTCTCTCTTCTCTGAAGTTTTGGTTCTTTCCCAAAATGCTGAGATGGCCAGAAAGCCTGGCGTCGGCCAGAAAACCTGTTGGCGATCTGAGATAGGGAGATGGACGTGCAGGAATTTTGCCCAACAGGCTGGTGATTTTATAGGGTGAGGGTGGGTGAGGATTCGAGCTGTCATTTGGTGGACACAGCCCTGAGCTCTGTGGGTGGACTTGGGAGGAGCAGGGCAGGAGAAGCTGGGGAGAAGGGGCTGCGTCTCTGTGCAGTCACGCACCATGCAAGGCAGGTCTTATCAGATACTAAATCCCCTTGGCTCCTTCTTCCCAGGATATCTGGAGCTGGAAATGGTTCTCCTTCCACTTTTTGGGAAGTGTTTGTGCCCCCAGCAGTTTCACACCAGGAGCTCAGGACGCTGGGACACAGTTTAGCTGGCCAGAGCATGGCCTGGGATTGTATTTGCAAAGGAATGCAAAGTTGTTGCTGTGTTTCTTTTATATAATGACCAGGGCTCTTATAAGGAAGTTTGTCCAGCACCCTGGGCCAGCAGGTCCAGTAGGCATTTTGAGGATTACACTTCTTCAAAGGCAAAATGAAGACAAACAGTGAGTGAACAAGCAATCTTTCTTGCAGACAGGAGGAACATGTGTCCTGCTGTATACCAGAGACTAAACAATTTTCCCCACCTCTTTCAGGAAAGGACAGCAGGACTGGAGCCATCTGACCAAATGTGGGCTTCTGCAGTGGAAAGCTGTCTCAATCTGAGCATATTGTCAAACTCCTGGGTGACTGAGTCAGTACAGCCCTTGGAAGTCAGGTTCTCTGGTTCTCATTACACTTCAGGTTCCCATTTGTATTGAGAGGCTCACCACTGACAGAGGCACCTCCCCTGTAGACACACAATGTTAAGTGGACAGGATCCTATCCCCAGGGTCCTGTCTTTTCTGTGCAGAACATATTTTACCTTAAAGCTGTGGAGCACAGAGAGCAAATGCTCCATATCCCACTGCACCAAGGAATAAGCTAACCTTGTGTCAAAAGCTGCATGGTCTCACCTCCTAACTCCTTGGGCACCTCTACTGGATGAAAACCTGCTGTTCCCAAACCTTCACACATATTTTCTATTCTCTGGACTACATATTGTGAAGAACAGCATTCGGTTCCCATCTCTATTGCTGCCACATGGAAGCAGCTTCTCTCCCTCCCTAGACATATCCAAACTGTGGTAGGCCATCTTGTTTAGACTCACTGGAGCTCTCATGGAGATGAGTGAATGAAAATAAAATTCACTCCTGCACCTATCTTGGAATCACCTAACAAATCCCTCCAAGCAACCATACCTCTAAGAATTACCAGTTGTTAGAATGAGAGGTGATATGCAAGTCAGAGCTGGGACTGGATACCTGGTTGCTGCCACTGGAGACACAGTTGTTCTGTTTTAGGAAGTTGCAGATCACAGGAAGGGAAAGTTTCCTTCCACAGTTCACTGCCTCCCACAGTCACACATGTCTGGTTTTGTCTCCAGGCAACAAGCTCTTGGGCCTTTTGCCCAGAAACCTGTGTTGCTGCAGCAACAAATTCATATTTTCTGCTCCAGAAGAATCAGGCAGGGAATATCAGATCATAGCATATGTTTTCCAAGAAGGTTTCTGCTGGAGACCTCCTGAGGTGGTGTGGCTTGCCAGAGAAAACATGAAAACTGTTGGCAGCTTATTTCCAGAAGAGTAGCTTGTTGTAGGTATTGGGCTCTGCAGGTTGAAGGGAGCTGTGAGGTTACAACTCTAGGAAACTACAAAGCCTGTTGTGGCCTCCAGATGAGGACCCATCTCGTAGGGCTTGTGGACACAAAGGGGCTGATAGAATTTGGGAAGTAGCTTGTCACAGCCTATGCAAAATGTCTGGCTGGAAGCTTGGATTCAGTGGAGGAGCTTGTTCGAACTGTAGGAGCTGATTCACCTCTAGAGAGGTGGGAGCTTTAGCAGGTAGTGTTGCAGGATGCTAATCTATAGTGCAAGGCTCAGGGTATGCTTAAGAAGTCAGGCTTTTAATATGTAGTTAAGTTGCCTTACAACGTGTCTGTAAAATGATGGATTTAAGACATTTTAATTGGTTGATTTCCCCCCTCCTTTTTCTTTACTGTGTTGCTGAGTCCATGGCCAAGTACTCACATACAGTGACAGTGGTCTGACACACGGCATTGCTGGCCAGAATTTTGAGAAGTGTGACTGAGTGACTTAGACCACTGACCACTCTGTGGTCTAAGGCTGTAGCTGTGACTTAACTGCCCTGTGGTCTCAAAACTTTATGGTTCACTGAAAAAATTTACAGACACAAGCATGGGAAACTCTTTTTTCCTAAAATGGGAGCTGAGATCCTCAATATTTACATGATGGCAAGAGGAGTGCTGTAAGAAATTCATTATAGGATTATGAGCTTCATCAGATTACAGGAATTGACCATAATGCAAATTAAGCACCAGAGTTGCTATAAACTGCCAAAACTACTAAGAAGTACCATGTGCCATGAATGGCCCCAGGCTGAAAGCACATGGTGCTTAGGACACCAATGACCTGCAGGAAATATAAAAGCCATGTACAGTAGAAGTAGACCTGGTCATTAACCAACGTCATTGCCCATTTCCAGCTTCTCTTCCCTCCAGTTTTGTGTAGAAACTCCTGCCTGTGGGCTCTGTTCACATTGCCAGGTGGGAAAGGTTAAAAGGTAAGCTGTGACAGGCAGCTGTGGAAACTCCTGGTTTGTGTCTAGATGGCTGAAGTTCAGTCCCTGCAGGAAACCCAACCAGTTTGGACCAAACCCAAATTATGCATCTTGCATATGTCTTTCTCACTCATTTTTCATGAAGAATTGTTCTTGTGTTTCATGGCTGGTTAAGCAACAAGAATTGTGACCCAGACTGTCCAGAGGGAGACTCCCGTGCTGTTCAGGATAGTCCGGAGCAGGAGAAGGAGGACTGATGGGAGATCAGAAGTTACTGGGCCCTGTGAGGCGCATTCCCAGTACTTATCCATCCTCCCCCTCCCCTCCACACACCCTGACACGCTGGTCACGGCAGTTCCTCTCTCTGCAGCCCATCTGGGGCTGAGATCCCATGTGGGGCACATGAGGAACTGCTCAGTGCTCCCTTTTCTGTAGTTTACAGGAAGATGGTGTCTGCCTGGTGGTCTGTGGGGCCTGCTGGAGCACTGCAGCTATTCCTGGCACAGGCTTTTCCTTCCCTTGCATCTAGAGATCCTGCTGCTGCAGTCCCAGTTCTGGAGCAAACCCTCTGTGTCTGAGCTGCACTGCCACAAAACCTCCAAACCCACATCAGCTCAGCTTTTCAGCTCCCCGATGCCTCAACACAGCCCACAGGAAAGAGCCAGAGCAGGGAGAGCTGGTTTAAACACCAGGCGGTTATGCTGCTGTAGGGTTTCTAATTGAAATGAGACCTGACTGGCAGCTCAACGTGGGGAAATAATGGGCAGGATACCTCTAAGAGAAACTGGGGAGAGAAAAATAGAATTATTTTTTTCTTTTTTTCTGAAGATGCTTTTCTTTTGTTAATGTTAGCAACTCTATGGGAAGGTTCGTCTTTCTGTTTCTCATCCTGTTTTGTGTCAGCACGTGTGTACCCATGTGGATTTTAGCAGACTGCAACAAAGAGTATGGCTTTCTCAAGGAGGATTCTCTGGGACGACATAGGTTGGCAACAGTTTAACCTTTTCCCTCTGCGTTTGGGCTTTTGGGTTTCAGTAGCGGCTGGAGATCTTCATCAAGACAGGAGGCCCATCAGGAAATTCAAAGAAAGAAATTGAGCTTTGATGCCCTGAACTAGACTATTCACCTCCTAGCTATTATAGATAGGCCTCAGTGACAGAAATGAAAATGTGTAAAATAACTGGAATAAAATTCAGTGGCGGGGCAAATGCATGACATAGATCTGGAAAAAATCAAAATTTCAAAAAAAAAAAAATCAGCTTGGCAGGCAGAATATTTTCTGATGTGGACTAGGCAGTTAACAGGTCTTGATGTCAGGTGCTAAGGGTGTTAAAGGTCCCTTCTGTATTCTTATTCTGCTTTCTCTTACTAGCACAGCAAAAGACTGTAATAGTAACTGCAGCAGATGTAGAAGGTACAGCTTTCTAACATTGTTTTGGCTATCTCCTCTTCCAGCACTTCACAGAGCTGCTTTTCAAAAAACAAATGTTCAACACCTTCAGGAAAAACCATAGTATCCCAGAAAAATAGAGATCGAGGAACCTCAGGAATCATCAGAAATCACACCCTTTTGCAGTGCTGCAAGTTGCAATTCCTCTGGATTCACTGGTTTTCTCTGGAGCTTCTCCAGACAGACAGCAGGCAGGGAAAACAGTGTTCACAGGGGACCCAGTGGGCTCTCGAATGGGGTCACACTGCACCTCCAGTGAGGCTGCAACCTCTTGGCCCCCAGAGGAGATAAATTCCCCAGCCCAGTGCCCACTCGGTTACTCATGAGCAAAGGGATTTCCATTTCCCTCAGCCATGTCCTTTTCCTGCTTATGAGCACGCACAATTCAGCAGCCAGTTAGAGGCTGTCTTTCAGCCTAGATTTTATTACTGCATTTCTTTTTTCTTTCTCCTTATCCCTCTTTGGCCTGTCTGGTAATTACTCACACTTGCTTAAAATTAGCTTGAAAGGCGCTTTAATGGGCCTAGCAGATCTTTCACAGGCTGCAGCAAGTGTGACCTCACACTTCCACTGTATCCCTAATGGACTCCTATTGATATCTGCAGGCTCTCCTGTCCTAAATTGGTGTGTAAAGTCCACAGTAGTGCCAGTTGCCAGTATTTTTAAACCTAATTACCTAGGGAAATGAAACTTTGCATTTACTCTTTCTCCTCTATTTGTTTTCAGTTCCTCCACTATGTCCCCCAAAAGCTTTTGAACCCATAGTAAGACTTCTACCATATATTCATCTAGTAAGAGATCTCCAAGATTTGAATTTGCTCAGTTTTGTGAAAACTGCCAGCTAGATAGAGCAGAAAGATCCATGTTATTGCTGCTCTCTCCTCCCTCCCCACAAGTCAAAGGCAGACTTCAGCACAATATACAATATTATACCCTGTGGTGCCTGTTGGCTGAGGAGCACTTATATCCTGGCTAATGAAGCAATGCAAGTATAACTTCAAGCCAGCAAGCCACAGCACAGGACCCAGATCTCCAGCCAAACTAGTAGCAGATTCTGGAAGGAGCTGGGAGTATCATGACAGAGGGAGATCGGAGGGGCGACTGTGGGAAAGCACACCTTATTAACTCCAAGGCTAGGCATAGTTTCCTTTTCTCCTCCATTTCCAGACATAATTCCTATGTCTTTAGCAGCTCCGTCAGCTCTGGATTCTTGGACGCTGCATTCAGTGCATGCAGCACGGTGCCAAAAGCGGTCATAGGCCACAGAGAAAAGCCATAAAAGTGGAGAAGCTGCTGCTTGGCAGTAGCTGTAATGAATTTACAGGAGGAGTGGAGGCAGGGGAGGAAGCTGGCTTCCACGGATGTGCTGTAAATGTCCCTTCCGCTATTGAGGCTGAACCCTTACCTCCTTTTGCTGCTGTCACTGGCTCCCATTGGAATCACTGTTTATCCACATGCGCTGCAAACTGGGAGATGGGAGGAAAACCAGAGGATTAGCAAGAAGACAGTGGACATGTTTTGAAAGGCTAACATCGTGACCCTTCTTGGCGTCAGATGGTGAGCTACTTTGAATATCTGACTGCTTCTTTTGTGACTGAACGGCAATTGATCAGTTTGAGAAATCTGCTCCAGCCCTGGATACTGGGCAGCTGGGAAATTATTTTCCTTTATTTGCTTCATTTGTGTCCACCCAGATGTTGCTGCACACCCTTGGGAGATTCCACTTGTTTACTATTGAGGGCATGGTGCAGTGTGTCAGCAGAAGGCATGCAGTTGTATTCCTTGTACAGAAGGTGAATCTACTTTGCAATCCTCAGTTCTGTTGGTCACTGTGGATCAGACTGGGAGCAGTCATGGGCAGGACATAAAGGTAAGAGTAGCTGAACATACATCCAGTGGGGAGGGGTCATATTGCTGCCTGCTACAGCCAGTAAAGCAGCAGACGAGTCATCTCCTGCAGAAAATCTTGTGGTGTTGCTTGCTGCTTTGCACAACATTCAGCTTGAACAAATAAAATAGGTTTTGATGCAGCTGCTGATCAAAAAAGACTCTTCTTCTGGGGCTGCTTGGTGGAATATGTGATGGGAATGAGGGGATATTTCCAGAAAACCTTCAGAGGGTTATCTCAAATTGCGATGTACTATTGTGACAGGGAGGGACCTTGGAAACTGTCAAAGTACAATTGATCTTTTGGGGGCAGAGTATTTTGTGACAAAATCTCATGATTTTATTGCAAGTTTAGTTTTTAAAAAATCTGTTTGTTTTTTTTTTAAATCTGATTTGTGGAAATAGGTAGAAACCTATGGGCCTTTACGTTTTCTTTACTTAAAATGGTTTCTTTCTCCTACATCAAAGATGAATCTGAAACCAGCAGGATTCCTCCATTTCTTTGCAGTCTGTCTGTACAGTCTGTCTGTGGTGGGCCTCTAACAAAGATACTTCTCCCACTTTTTCTTCCCCATATTCCTCTTCCCCCCTGCCTATTTTAGGAAGGAGAGGCTGGAATTGTTTTCTCTTTGTCCTTGGGAAATCAGGAATACTCTTTGGAGGCTGTTACATATACTAGAGATGACTGGAAGTCATAGGAAGAGATCCCCCCAAAATCTGAAATAATAAACTCCAACCCAGGTGACACTTTCCATTCTTGAATAATGTTTTAAAATGAGTACACACTTGGTTGGCTGCTGTAAGCACATCTCTGTGAAGAACACTGTGCTCTACGAACAGTGGCAAATGACCTCATGAAGAGTGGAGAAGAAGGCTGACAATTATGTTTCTACAGCCAGAGTGGTTGAAAAGTTTTGAATTCCCACACTACATTTTCCTACCGGAAAGTGAAATGCTTTCAGAATTAACATTTTTCTTGGGTAAAAATTTATTTCAGCAGAAGTTTGGCATAGGGAGTTTTAAACTAAGTATCTTTTTTGGGTCAGCTTGACAGTAAAATCTGGGTCCATTCAAGCCTCCACAGCTTCTAACAAGAATAATTTCAGGCTATTCTTGACTCTGTTCCTACTTATTAGCTGGGCTTCTTGCATGGGCGACATGTCACCGTGGTTTCTTCCTCTACCTGCATGGTGGCAGTGAGTTTTGGAGATGAGGTTTCTGTGACCTTTTTTTGGCCTTTCAAGTGCTTTCAGTGATGCTCAGCCTGACCCTTGCACATATAGGGAGGCTGCAGAGTTAGAGGAGAGATTGATCAGGAAACATCTGAGGATAACGTGATGAGCGTGGCAGTGAGAAACATGTTTCTCTCTTACTTTCCAAGCTGTTGCTCTTGTTGGAGATGTGTTTCCAGCTATGGCTGGAGTTCTTTGGTCAGAATTACCTTCTCGAGGAACTCTAAACCTGAACCAAATGCAGGTGGGTCGAAGACAGCAAACCTGTGCATTGCCCTGGCTATAAGTGATCCCTCCCTCACTGGTTATTTCAGCTCACAGCTCTTTGAGAGGAATAAGAGTTTGTGAGAAAGATCAGTTTGGATAAATTAAGGGCTAAACTGACAGTCAAAGAAGTGATGAGTGTATGTGTATGTGTGTGGGTACAAGCTGGGAGTAGGTGATATACTTAAGGTGATGCCTGGAAAAGGCCTAGCAGGAGCATCTTCAATAGCTGCAGCTCTGAAGCTCTTAATACCTAGGCTGTTGACCAAAATTCTGACTCCTGATGCCAACAGGCATCTGGAGGCTGGTGACTGTTGTGAGAGTAACAGTCGTCCTATGCGTCCTCAAACAGGTAAACTGGGCAGGATAGACTTCAGGGGAAAGGATTGGTGCGGGGTTCACTCATGTCTTTGAAGTCACTGTCTGGAGAGGCTTTCTCAGCTCTGCTAGTGCCCAGCAATGAGCCTTGGATTTCTGACAGCTTCTCTCATGCTACACTTAAAATATTATTGTGGGCAAAGATTAACACATTATATTCATACAGAGCCAAAATCTTAATTAAAATCTTAAGCTAATCAAGACATAATAAAGTTGTTATTAGTTCAGTTGCAATAATACTAACCCTTATAATCCACATTAATGCAGAAAAGCCTCATTAATAATAATACTTTTAAAACTTCTATAAAATAAAACTTACTAGTATCTAATCCTCTTCTCCAATGTTATCCTCACCTTCTGATGTCCCTCTGAGTCTTGTGGTTGGTGACACTGGCCTTCTCAAGCAGACAGGTGGTGGGTTGTCTCTGTGAGTCGTCAGTGTCCCAAGTTGTTTACTGGGAGAAGCACAATGTTCATGGTGGCAGTCCCTTCCTTCTCAGGCCCGGAGTCTGCTTGGTACTATCTTTATGTTTTTTCTCATCACACTCTGTTTCCTTCTTGGTGGTTTCCAGGTAAGGTTTGAAAGTTGCACAACAGCTTCCCCCAGCCTCAGTTAACATAAAAGGCTGCTTCTTGTTATGCAGTGACTACCTATGTTTGTCATTTTACCCTGTATGATATCACAGATATAAATCTAGAACAGGTTATACGGAAGCTACTTGACCACTAGCAGTTGTTAAAGTAAACTAACACCAGCTCAGGTCAAGATAAGCCTGGAGACATCCTGAGACGCCAAGGCTTATGTCTTTCACTCAATATATTCAAAAATTATATTTACTGGGCTACATCAGTACTTTGACAGATACAGACCTTCAAATACTGTTGTATCCTGTGGCTGCAAGAGGAGGTCCCCAAACAAGAAGCTGTCATGCGTACGGACCACCGGACCCTGTTTCATGAGTCTATGAGATCTACATTCATAAATGGTCACATTAGGGTAGCTTCTGCTCACCCATCCCAGCAGTGTAATGGAGTCATCAATGGTGTCACTCTTGACTTTCACACCATTGCTAATTTTCTCAGGTGAAAGTCTCACCACTACAGGGTTGTACTGAGAACTGGATGGTTTTTTGTCCCAGGATGCAAGGAGCTTTTGCTTATTCCTAGTTGTCTTCACTTTTTTCCTATCACATGTTTGGTCTGTTGAGGTTGTACCACCTTTGGGAGAAGGACTATATTCTTTTCTCTTTTCTTTCTTCTTTCTCTGACATATGTTTGCAACTTCGACTTCAACCTTTAGTCTCAGAGATGTCTGGAGAGAATCAATGCAGCTGGCACTTCTGCAAAGGTTTTTGTAATAAGCAATGCTGGCAAGCTTTCCCTTGGGAATGATGAGCAAAAACTCAGGGCTCTTTTCAATCCCAGAGTTTTCCCCCCACCATTAACAGGAAAAAATAAGCCAGATGCAAATGTTTGGTTTTTGTTTTTTTTTTTTTTTTTAATACACCTTTCCTGTGCTTTATACTATGCTTGTCTACGGTGCTAGGCCCACTGCAGCTGGTGGTTCAGCTTAGAGATGCTGAGGGTGTCTAAGTGGGTCAGTGTGCACCTGTTTTTCTCCAGGGTGTCAGTCCTTCTCCTGTTCCAAGGGCAGGAGAGGATGCCAGTCCCACACAGGAGTGGTTTCCGGAGGGCAGGAGCACTGCTGCCACCTCTTGGAGTTGGGAATAAGGGATGAGCCCAGCATGGGAGGCATTGTCATGCTGCACTGGAAGAGGCCAGCGTGTGGGAAGCACAGGGTGGTCACCTCTTAATTTTGTTCATGTCTTTCCCTTGGTAAGCTGTGCTCTGGTGAAAGCCAAAGATCTGAAACAGGTGTGATTTATTTGGTCTCATCCAGACCCTCAGCCAGCACAGGATCCATACTAACATTTGGTTTTCAAAGGATATCTTTTCAAGCCAGGTTTTAAAGGGTGCATGTGATGTGGCTCTCTCCAGTTTCCAGGGGCAGCTATACAGCAGTGCAATGAATGTCACCCTTCTGAAGCTTTTACTGCCTCTAAAATGCTATTAAAATGCTTCACTGCTATATGCATTACTGTAAATGCTGTGATAAATGGAAACCAGGTTGTTTTAAAGTCACACTAAGATCTGACCTGCTCTCTGTGTAACTAACATCACTGCTTCTCTTCCTCTCCTTTGCTATCTTGGTTCTTAAGTGGTGCTTATCAGTATAATATCTGTGTGCTATCTAGGAATGCATTAAGCAACAGCTGTTACACGTTTAGTTCTCATCCTGCTTATGGGGGGAAAATATGTGTAATTAAATAGTTTTGTTTGAAATCCTCATTGCACCGAGTCAGTCTCTCCCTTGCTTTTTCACAGAAACACACATGCAGACACACACGTAGAGCTCTCCTTTTATGTTAGCAGAGGTACAAGAGAAGGTAGAGAGGTTTATGATGGCTTTTAGTTCTGGGGAAATTTTTCTCCAGAGCATGCGGCCAGCCCCACACAGGCTCTTCCTCCTACATAGAGGGACAGAGTTAATTACTGTTCAAAGGAGCCAAAGGAGAGGCACTGTCAAGGGCCGCCTTGATCCTGAAGCCATAGGCTCTTTTATACAGTTTGGGCTCCTGCTACGAAGACTTTTGAAAACAGGGAACAAAGGTGATTTGCTGCTCTCTGAGAATGTGGCGGCAGCTGATGCTGTTGCTTGTAGCAGCCCAGGCTTCAGAGGGAGCCTGTCGTGGTCAAGCCTGTCCATGCCCATCTGAGCACTGAGCTGTTTTGCGAGTAATGGCTCAGAGTGGGGAAGGGAAAACTCCTTCCCTTACTAGCACATCGCCTGATCCAGGTGGGAGCAGCAGCAACCGTTAGTGGAAGTTTCTGAATTGGGAAGAGCAAAAGTCAGATTTGCAGGCGCTGGGCACAAACTCTATGAGGAGTGTAGGTGACCTTCTCACTTCTCCAGTTAATCCCATTCTCTGTGATGTGTTCGGCAACAGGAGGTGATGGTTTGTTGCAATATGTAGCAGCTGATGATAGAGTCTGACAACACCAGGACTGACAACACTAGGACTGACAAAAACAGCAAATCACCCTGGAGAGCTCCTGAAGAGAGCTCAGGCGTGCACAGGAGTATCTCCAATAGGCAAGAGGAACTCTCCAGAATGATTTGCTCTCCTGGTTGTCAAGAGGGGTGTATGATGAACCCAGGTGGGATTCAGGATCTGGTGTCCAAACCTCTTTCCAGTATGCTCTGTACTGTGGGTCTCTCCTTGGCCAGCCAGGGGAGGCTGCTGATCTTTCCTGTTCAGGTCACCACCGTCTGTGAAGGTCATGGAGCTGCCCATGAGTCTTCTGGTCCAGCCTCTAATGAATTATTTAATCCCATCCCAACCAGATTAATCTCATGAAGTCAGGAACATCTCACGATAGACAGGAATGGCCTGTAAACATGCATAGCTGTGATACTCATTTAGGGGAAATGCTGGTGAATAGGGAGTAGAGGATCTGACTATCACTGGGACAAAATAGGACTGAAGTTGGGCAACATGGGGTCTGGCTCAGTTTGTGAGTCATGTCTATATGGCACTCAACTGGGCTGAACAGATCAAGAAAGTCCTGGTACATCCGAGTCTCCGAGTGCTCCAAGGATTAAAGCATGGGGACTTGGTAGCAAGGCAGAGAGTGCTGCAGGACCCCAGCATGGATTCGTTTCCTGGACAATCCCACGTGGCATGTGGGGTTGATCTGCATTTCTTAATCATAAACAGAAGTTACTGCAAAGAGAAAGCAAGGTGAGTGGCACTGCTCATCAGCTGTGCAAGGCTTGGAGCTTGAAATGGACATGGCATGATCGGACTCACGAGTGCCCAAAGCTGATTTGAGCTGAGCTTGGTGAGAGCTGAGCTGGCTCTTGACTGGATCTTGGAGCCCACACTTGATGGGCATCAACTTACTGGATCATGCAGCCGCACTTGGAGGGAACACAACATGCCAGTAGCATGAGACACATGGGGGTCTTCCTCCAGTACCCAGAGCCACAACAGCAAAACAGGTTTCCTAGGGTATATTGTGGCTTTTGTAGTGTGCTAACACACAGAACTCATGGGGCTTATGCTCACCCATTTGTAATAGATGCAAAAATCTTTTTGTACATCCTTCTTGCTACAATTCACATTGGTACAGACAGTTACTACAGCAGTACCTCTAGACTCTGCTTGACTGTGCCAGACCTACACGAATGTATTAGGAGAGTCAGTCCTTGTTCCAGAGAGCTTATTTACAACCAATTTGAAAATTGTGATATGGAGATAGAAGCCAGAACCTCTGTCCGGATATGGATTCTCCATTAACTCTCTTTACTGTGGTAGAGAGAACGAAAGATGTATTTGTTATTCAGGCAAGTGGAAGTATCTCAGTCATAGAGTCATTGCTCCTTTGCTGCACTGTGTTTGTGTGTAAACATGTTCACTTTGTGTATTTCTTTTTGTGATTCAGGTTCAAACACAAAATACACAGGAAAACTGTGCAAATAACACCAAGACTCCTTCCAGTCAAACTTGTCTAAATGTTTCTTCGCACCAGCAGACCAGTTCTGCCTTGCAAACGGTGAGGCAGTCTTTGCAACTGACTTCTATATGTGAAACCTTGCCCCCATCTCTGCCTCCGGACACGGTCCAGTTTCCCAATGGGTGTTAGACATACATAATGCAGGTCCTGGACTGGGAGGATGCCATGACACAAGGCTAACAAGGTATGATCTGGCCTCATTAACAGTAAGGCATGGATGGTCAGGGTGACTGAGTGAGCGGCCAAGTCCCCATGGCACAAGGGTTACAGCTAGACAGGTTGGCCTGTCCACATTTGCCCATCTCCACATTTGCATAGGAAACTGGCTGTCACGCAGTCATTTAAAGCCATCCAAGCAGCTGCCTGGTAAATACATATAGCGTGAAGACAAGCTGATGCCAAACACTCCTCCCTGTAGTCATGAAGAGGGTCCTGGAGCCAGGAGCTTGTCTAGGAGCTGGTCTTCCCTGCTACATTGGCCAGAAGACCCCGTGTGCCAATGGAGGAGTGCACCTCCAGTTTTGTGAGATGTTGCTGTGTGCAGCGTGGGAGAACAGACCTGCCCTGCTGCCTCTCCCTCAGTGGGACGCAGGTGTGGGAAGGACTGTCTGGGCCTAGCACCTGTGGGAGGGTGGGCTCTGTCGTGGACCCCCCCATATGCAGGCTGTAATGGTGGAAACAGCAATTCTGGGCCCTGAGGGGCAGCATAAGAGGCATCACCTGAACTATGTGCAACAGTGGCAGCAGACTCAGGCAGCACCTCTCCCTGTTGATCCTTCCCACCCATCCTCCTGCAAGACTCAAAGCAAAAGCAGTCTGGTATGACTTACGGCTCTCAGCACAGAGCAGAGTGTCCGGCAGCCACCACATGTGGCCCTGTGCTTCTCTCTCCTGTAGTGCTGCTGCACAAGCAGTACCAAAGTGAGTCTGGGCCTCCTGCTTCCCAGCCTTTCCTCAGACAGTCCTCCTTGGCTCCCCTTTTTTTGTCCCAGACTGCACTAATGGCTTGATGTCACTTCGGAGCGCAGTGCCAGGAGGCTGCCGTGCCCGATGGTTTCCTCT